>CM021767.1:79191286-79230851 GCA_011076525.1 Nettapus auritus | reverse complement strand
TTTTTTTTTTTTTTTTTTTTTTTTTTTCTATGACTTCTTCTCTTTCCCTTGCTGGAGTAATATTCTATGGTCAAATATTCATTGGAATAAAGAATGAGACTAATCATCTATATATTAGAAAAATAAAATCTCAAACATTTTGTAAGACAGGTGAAAATATCTCTAGTCTAAATTTCCTTTTATAAATGAAATAATGTTAAATGAAAATAAGATTTCTAACTATCCACTGCAACCAAGCTAGTTAAACAATCTAAACTCTTAATATAATGCTAGTGAACATACTGGGGATAAAGAAATGGCAGAATATGTATAGAGATTTTTGGTTTTATGTATTGATTTTTTGGTTTTATATATTAAAAGGACAAAGAGCTAATTAAGCAAAAAATTATTTGCTTATATGAGGAGTCAAAACAGGTAGAGATAATGATAAATATATACATATGTATATATATTTAAATAAAAGTTATGCCTGATTAGAATTTGTTGGCAGGCCTGGAGTAATTTCCAAATCGTTGCTCACCTATGACATAAATATCTTGTGACCTGGGTGTCCTTTTCCCCGCCTCCCAAACCTGCCTGGCTAATTTAGATAAGTTGTAAACAAATATATATATATTTATTTATTTTATATATATATATTATATATTACATATATATATATATAGGAAGAAAAAGGTAAGGGCTTGGTGACCCTTTAAATAGGATGTTTTAAATGTTCACTAGATACAAAAGAGGACTTTCTCTGAGGACTGAGAAGTGACAAATATAACTTCATTATTAGGAAAAAAAAAAAAAAAAAAGAGTCAAAAAGAGTCTTAAGAGATAAACCAAGAAAGTGTAGGCCAAACTGTAGCAAAAACATCTTGACAGAAATAAGTAAGAGTACATCTACTAAGTATAGTTCATTAAAAGTGGCTGGAACAGTTTCAGTCAAGGAAGGTCATCGTTAAATAACCTGATAGAATTCTTTGAAGATAGCTCTGACATAACAGATAAATGAAATTTAGTAGGTATAATACACCTCGATTTTCAAGAAGTATATGGTAAGGTTCCACATCAGAGATTATGTATGATAAGACAGGGTGCTAGATAGAAAACTGGATAAAGAGCAAGAGACACAAATGTAGTCGTGCATAGAAATATATTAAATTGGAAAAAAAAAAAATAATGAGCGGAGGACACAGTGGTCAGTTTTCAGACTACAGTTAATTATGCAGTACATATTATTGGAAAGAGGATATTGAAAACAAGATATCGAAGGTCCGATCCAAAGACTGTTCAAGTCAATGGTTTTGGATCAGGAATCAAGCTTGAATACTTGTCTGCTCTTCTGCTCTTCTGTAGCTGTACTCACAGTTTGGAAAGAACAAGTCAGTCAGAAGTTTTGCAGTTATTTAAATATTTGGATCAAATAATGATACGTGCTTACAACAAAATGTACAAAGAAAAAATAATATTAATACAAAACAAACAAAAAAACCCCCACAAACTGTAAAGTTTGAAGTTCAATCAAGTTTGAAGTAGTCTCAATTCCCAGTGCAAATAAGTGTTCGTTATGCTTAGTTTCACTTCATCTATATTTCCACAATGGGACAAATGTGATAAATACAAAAACTACCCAAAATATTTAACATGAAAAGCACCTGAGATTTTTTCTCAAACTGAAACTATTATTCTATGATGTTCCCCCCAAACAAAGTATCATTGTATCAGGTAAATTTCAAATCATAATTATGCAGCTAGAGTCTAGACCACTTACTGAATTATGACTGATTTGTAAAGATTTAGTCCAAAATTTGGGAAAATAAGGGGACTTTCAACTCACCAATGCATTTCTGTTTGTCCTTAATAAGGAAAACTTTTGCAGGTATGTTAGAATGATATTGAAGTAATGAAAATATAATCTGACACTGCTGTTTATATGCTACTCTGTTCATGGGAATGTGTGATGCCACTAAAACCAGTCACATACCAAAAGCTATATGTTGTCTTCTGTGGTTCAAATTACTTACCAGGTCAGAGTATTTTTCTGTTTATTTCTGCCATCTTTAGTGAAAGGACTATGATGTTTTGTCAGGCCTATGTCCGTCTTGAGTACCAGATTGCAGAAAGAGAGGATTCAGAAACAGGTCAACAAAATAAATTCTTTGATACAAAAGAAATTCAGGGTTGAAACAGAGGATTTTTAAGAAACAGAAAGGTTTCTGTTTTTTTTTTTTTTTTTTTTTTTGGCTTATATAACTGTCATCAAGAGCATTGCTGTGACAGGGAAAGAAGGTTTATGTGAGCCAACAGTAGCACTACTGAAATTGAAATAATTCCCTCAGAAAATAGATGTTTTCATGGTGGAAAACAGTGAGAATCCTTTTTTAGGAATTTCTTCACAACAGGGAAAAGGAATCCCAGACAGCTGGAATCAGAATATGACTCAATGAAATCACAACCAGCTGTATTCTGTACTCAATTTCACTGACTACTGTAATCAATAACTGCTGGAGTTTTTGGTTGTAGAGGTGAAAGGTAGTACAAAGTACTTCAAATACCTGTTAACTCCTTATAACTTAAGGTGGTTTCTTTTTGTTGCTTTTTGTTTTGTTTTGTTTTGTTTGTCTGTTTTGCCTAAAACTGCTTAAAAGCAGTATTTTTATTTTTACTTTTCTATGAAAACCTCTTGGCCATTGTTCTGAAGCAGTAGATGAGTAAAATCCACAAGTATGAGTATTTTCCTTAAAATAGCCTCATCACGTCTAACCAGTAAGAAAGAATATCAGAGTCAGACCATCACGATATTATTTGCTGAATTTCATCTCAATATTCTGAAAAGCCTGGGGATCATAAAGATAAGTGGAAATGTACACACCAGGTTTAATGTCCAAAGGAGGAAAATATATTCTTCAGTGTATGAAAGGAACATATATCTACCAATTAATTATTAAAGTGTCTGTATAGAAACACAGAATCATTGTTATGCTCAAGAAAAATTACTTTGATGGGAGTATGTAAAAAAAGTGTTGAATGGAAATCCTTATTAGGAAAGTTCTCACATCCTCCAAGCATATCTCACTGCCTTTCCAACACTGATTTTAAATTGTGAAAGCCACCAGAGAACAGTTCTTGCTCTGATAGTTACTCATCATCCATAGAATGTTGGGAAACACTCCTAATGGAAATAAAGGAAGAGGATAAAAAGTTTGTTTTGTTTTGTTTTGTTTTGTTTGTTTGTTTGTTTTGTTTTGATAAAAAAGGGATAAAAAAGGGGTAGCAGTCAAATAATGACTGTTCCATTTCTCTGGAGATCAACCCCCACCCCCCCCAAAAAAAAAAAAAAAAAAAAAGAAGTTAATTTCTCTTCAACACAATGAATAAACCAATTAAGCACTCTCAGTGTAGGAAAATTTATGACAAATGTCAAGGTGTTCCAATAAGGACCAGATTTGCTTATGGCTTCTGCCATGGCTGGATGGATTTCTGTGGCTGGGTTGTTCTTCCCCTCTCATATGACTATGTTACACTCCACAGTACTGGTGGAGAGTATTCGTCTCTCCTATTTCTCCTAAATGAACTTATCTGTCATTCATACTACAGCCAGTGATTCAAATATTGGTTCCACTACTAATTTAATTGGTGCCAAGAGTTGCTGAAGTTAGGTAAGAAATGATGAATTAATTGCTGCTGTTTACACTAATTGTCTCATGGATAATGGCAGGTTTCTTCACTGTCATAGCAATAAATGCAAAGCTGTACAAGAAAGAGATATTAAGTGTAGAAAAACTTAGTTCAGAACTGGTGTCATACTGAATACAGACACAGTTATAAAGTGGATATTGATATAAATTTCAGATTGACTACAGATGTCTTAGTAAATTTATTTGATTCTTTGCTTTTATGAAAGATTTCTTCCTTCTGAGCACACATCATATACTAACACATTGCTTGCATTCTAGTTTCGTAGACTTTGGACAGAACTTAAATTGGTTGGTGGGCTTTGGGGAAAGCAAGAGTGCTAAATAAGTTCAATCAAGTGTAAGTTTCTACAGCCACTTGGCTGATCTGGTGAAGTCCACAATGACATTTTAAGAAGATGCAGCTTGTCTCCAGTTTCCCTTTTCCTGGAGACATGTTCTGAAAAGAGGCTGTGCATTGAATAGCTTTCACAAATCTATGTCTGTTGTGGGCTAGGAGACTGTTTCTTCCCCATTTAAAACAGAAGAACAAACTTCATTGTGTTAAGCAAATTGTTTCTAGTCATTTCAGAATCATAGAATCATAGAATATCCCAAGTTGGAAGGGACCCATTAGGATCATCAAGTCCAACTCCTGGCACCGCACAGGTCTACCCAAAAGTTTAGACCATGTGACTAAGCGCACAGTCCAAACGCTTCTTCAGTTCAGACAGGCTTGATGCAGTGACTACTTCACTGGGGAGCCTGTTCCAGTGTGCGACCACTCTCTTGGTGAAGAAACTCTTCCTGATGTCTAGCCTAAACCTCCCCCGCCTCAGCTTGACCCCATTCCCTTGGGTCCTATCACTGGTGATTACGGAGAATAGGTCAGCACCTGCCCCTCATGAGGAAGCTGTAGACTGCAATGAGGTCTCCCCTCAGCCTCCTCTTCTCCAGGCTGAACAGGCCAAGTGACCTCAGCTGCTCCTCACACGTCTTTCCCTCTAGGCCCTTCACTATCTCATAGAATAGAAACATAGAATAGTTTGGGTTGGATGGGACCTTAAAGATAATTTACTTCCAACCATTGTCATTGTCAAGGACAATTCCCACTATTCCAGGTTGCTTAAAGCACCATTCAATCTGTCCTTGAAAACCTCCAGGGGTGGAGTATCCACAGCTTCTCTAGGCAACCTGTGCCAATGCCTCACAACCCTCATAGTAAAGAAGATCTTCCTAATATCCTAATACCTAATGTAAATCTATTCTTTTTCATTTAAAGCCATTACCTCTTGTCCTATCACTACACTCCCTGTTAGAGTCCCTCCTCATTTTTCCTGTAGGATCCTTTAAGTACTGGAAGGCAGCTACAAGGTCTCTCTAGATCTCCAGGATAAACAACTCCATCTGCCTCATACTCTCTTCACGGAAAGGTGCTCTAGCTTTCTGGTCATCTGCATGGCAGTTCTCTGCACCCACTCCATGGAAGAAAGGAAGAAAAAAAAAAAGAAAAAGAAAAGGAAAAAAAGAAAAGAAAAAAAAGGAAAAAAGAGAAAAAGAAAAGGGAGAGAAAAAGTGTGAATGAGAAAGCAATAAAGAAAAAAAGTTAGAAAGAAGAAGAAAGAAAGAATGAAAGAGGATTAAAAAAGAGAGAGAGAGAGAGAGAGAAGAGCATGATAAACTAGAACCTAAATAGTAAACTAAAGTACAGAAGAAAGAGAATGAGATACTAGAGATACTACTACAGAACCGTGGGCAGTACAGGGAAATTAACAGTGCCTGGAGCCATCTGATTCTGAAGGCTTCCCACACAGATATACAACTTTAAAAGAGCCTTATTTCCTTCATATCAAGCCAAGATCAGAAGCTCAATGATATAACAACTTAGGACTGTTCAGGTTTCCTTTTAGGTATAAGTTGTAAGAAAAGATACAACTATAAGTAATATTTTCATGAAGACAATAAAACAGGTGGATTTCCTTGTGTGAGGAAAAGTTCTATAACATACTGTTTGTTATACAGTCTGATGACTTTGTTAGAATCAGTTGAATCAGGTCCTATGATTTAGTAAATCAAAACATCAATAAATATTCCTTTGCATATAATGAGATGGGAGAAACTCAAGTGTTGGGTTGGATCACTGCAATTGATTTTACTTGTTATGTAAATGAGTGAATTTACAAACTAGCCTGTAGAAATAAATGATTTGCATATCTGGTATTTATGTCAAGGAGATGGTCTTCAGATTGGTTGTGCTGAATGTGTGATATAACATTTTTCTTACATATTTTCAATGTGAATATGGGTCTTCATACCCTTGGGGAGGTGCAGAGTGGTAGGGGGAGAGAATGACATAAAGAAGTAAATATCCCTAAGCTCTACCTCAATTTTTTTATTTAAAGTACAAAAATTATAATTCATTACAAATGTATGCATACAAAAATATGTTGTTAAAAAAGTGCTGAAGAGAAAAAGAAAGAAAATAACAACAACAACAACAACAACAAAACAGAAATTATAATTTAAGCACTTAATTTTGACTTATTAAAATACACAGTGAGTGCAAAATGATTGCAAATGTTATGCAGAAATATTGTAAAAAAAATGTCATTCCACACAATATACATGATCAAAAATCCCAAACCAGTTTCCTTTTCATGTATTAACTCTGCCATACCTTTTGAATTCCATCATTCTTAACCCCTGCATCCCAAGGGAAATAGATATATTCCTATGTCATGAATGGAAATATCACATTACTGGCTGCATCTCAAACCCTTCCTTCTTTTTCATGGGAGACATGGATTGGGATCTCAATGGAAACTCAGACTTAAAATTTTAGCAGATATTCAAACAGCTAGCTATTTCAGTATTAACAGATGTTAATTCTGACATTAGACTGGAGAAAAATAAGTAACTCTGCTCTGATTCAGAGCTCTTCCAGACTCCACACCCATCTAAGGAATGTCCTCTGTGAATCACACTGGTGGGCATATAATTAGTTAGTTTGTTTATTCCTTTTGATGGATTCTAGCTGCTGTATTGATATATGTGGAATAACTTATTAATCCCTGCTGCCAAGACATTCAGACTCCTTTGCATATGCCTTCTATGAACATAAAATATCACTGTGCATGTTGGTTGCATTCCACAGCTGCAACCTGGTTAACAAACATTGCATCATTAGCTTCTTATGTGGCTAAAGCTTCCATTGCCTATTTCCTTATCAATACATTCATATAGAAGCAATGATGATTTGATTTTAGCCTGAGAGGATTATTGCTTTTGAACCTTTTAAATTAAGAAGTAATTATTACTTAATTTAACTCAATTTAACAGAGAGATTTCTGTTCAAGACTCTAAGCCAAAATATGCTTGTTTGCATGGCTATAGTATAATAACATCCATCGTTGCAAGACAAAAGTACAAAAAGAGTACAGATGTGTTTATGAATGAACATCAAAACTGTTTGGTCTGAGTTTAAGGCTGACAATAACATTAGAAGTACATTTGTAGGACACTGAGTTCACATAAATGAACATTTTTTGTTGTTTGTTTTGAAAAAAATTTGAGACAGTAGATAAGCCTAATCAATGTTTTAAATAGAGATAAATAGTATTTGGGATCCTATGCATAAGACTTTTGACTACAAATGTAATTGAAGAAAGTCATGATTCTTATATGAGAGTCAGTTATCATGAATGAAAAAAGAAATCATACTCAAGCTTGCATGATTTTTAGTTGGAAAGTAACTAGTATGTGTTCTGTGTTTGTTTGTTTGTTTTTTAAACTTTGGTAGATGGAGAGGTCCTTTCCAACCTCTATGATTCTGTGATTCTGTGAAAGCTTCTCTAATCCTACAAATACTATAGATTTATTTATTATAGATTGGCAACATGATCTTGGGATTCATATATGAGTAGTTGAATGCAAGCCATTTTATTTCCCACAAACTTTATGAGATTTTAAAAGAGAAATTTAGACATTGCTCATCAGCAGCATTGTCTGTTTAAAGTAACCAGTTAGAATGAAGATTTATTGCCAAAAATTAGCTTCCCTATTTTTTTTTTTTTTTACTATGGTACAAAATTCAAGTATGCAAAAGTCAAAGTCAAAACTACCCTAGCATTCACATCCACACAGTTTACTGTCTTTCCTAGTAAACCTACCTGACCTATTCTTGGATGCCCTCAACTTGTGTGTAAGAATAAGACTTTATTTGTGTGTAAGAATTGATGTGTAAGAATTGGTGTGCAAGACAATGTGTTTAAGACTTTGTTTAATAAGTCTTTATTTCTAATTCCATGTGATTTGAGAGGATAAGCATGTCATAACATTTTATTTATTTTTTTTTTCTCTGAGGTTAGAGTGAATGCAGAAATGTTTTTTTCTCATTCTTTCAGAATCTTTGATGAACTGATTGCTATAAAAACACGTGTTTTTTTTCCCCACTTGTTTTTAAAAATTCAGCAAGTGAGCTTATTTAAAGAATAATTTTATTTTTATTGTTTATGTTTACTACACACAAATGTTTCCAAGCAAATGTTTGCAATGTTTTAGATGTTATGCAGCTGGAATGCAAATGATTGGCTCTAAATATTTCAGATCTGCTGCTTTGTTCTTGTCACCGCATTTATATTACTGTTTTAAGGTGTTCTCTTTGGGCTACTGGAATGCTGCTCTTTAAATGACAAGGTGAGGTTAGAAGGAGGAATGACGCAAGTTTATAATGAAACACCAGGAAGGAATAGAAATTAATCTACATTGTGAAATAGAGAACTTTATCTGATCATCAGCTGATGATCAACTTTAGCTGATCATCGTTATTTTAGATTTTATTTCTGTCATGTTTTTCTCATTTACCTAGCATTTTCTTCCCTTCTGTATACAAAGGGATGATAATATCAGTGTTAGCTGACTCTCATATACATCAGTATGCTCTGATTTATAGACAGTAGCTAGGATAAATAAAAGCAATACAGAATTAAGGATAAATTTTGACAAATAACTGTATTTTCAAATAAAGCAGGCAAGTTTCTTAGCAAATTATTCAGACAGATAAGAAGTTTCACATTCTAAGAGTAGAATTCATGTAGAATTGGAGATAATTCTGATGATATCATGTATCATAGGAAATTAGATTTTTTTTTAATGTATATGAAAACCTAAGTTATAAATGAAATAAGAGATCTTTAGTATTACTGGTCCATGATTCCTATTCCTGTTCTGACTTCCAGCACTTCTGCTGACTTACTATATACTTCTGCAACCTAGAAATCAGGCTCTTAGTTTTTCTTTTTGTCAATTTTCCACCTTCAAATATATAATAAAAGGTAGAAAGTAGGCAGAAGTGATTGATATCACTGCCTCTAAATATTCCTACATGACATATTCCGCAGCACATATGAATTTGACCTCTTCCTCTTCAGTACCAACTTAACCGGTACTAGTAGGAGATTGAGAATGCCTCCTCATGATACCTATGGCTTAGAGGAGAACATACTGAGTTGCTAGAATATAAAGTCCAGAAGTCCAGATTTGTGTCTAACCTACCTCTTGTCCACTTCAAAGCCATTACTCTGAGCTTGCCCACAACATTTCTGTTACAGAAGAGAAGAAAGAATTTTTTTTTTTTTTTTTTTTTTTTTTTTTTTTTTTTTAATACATTAGCTGAGCTCTCACAAGATTACATCTGGGAACTCATCTATAATGCAATAGCTCCAAGTATTGCTCAGCCACTGCACCTGTCAAAATTAATGTTCCAAACTGATGTCTGTTGCTGTCTCATCTGGTATAACCAGAAGATGCTGTTCTCCTCTCACAAATCTTCTTCCATGCCACTCACACAAAAAGCCTTCTAGACCCCTGGCAAAGCACATGTATTGCTGCTAGATAATAACAATCTGTTAATCTGCGTAATGAACCTTTAATACGTCAAGTGTTGGAACCTTTAAAATGTCCAAGGAGCATCATGTTTCAGTGTTTTGCAGGCTTTTTTGTGTGCGTGTTTTGCCCTCCTTCCAAACACATCTTTCATCAGGTGAGTTACTTCTCTTATAGAAACAACTTTTAAGATAAACTCTAAGTTTAAAACAAAATCATCTGTGTCATAAAGTGATATAAAATTCTGGCACAGGTCTTTTGACACTTTTTGGTTGGTACTGACAGACTCAAGTATTAAAAATTATGGCTGTCTGAGAAATGATTCAGATGTCTAAAGTGGGAGGCTGACGGAATTAAGGAGCTGAAAGACAGCAGCATTCCTGAAGGCCAAGAACTACCTCCTGCTTGAGACACCAGATGTTTCTGCTTTGATCAGTACAAGTAGATCAGAGCTGCAGAATACCTAACTCTCATTTCAGTCTAGGTATAGTCATTCCCCAATAAAGTTAATTGCCAGGTAATTCATATAATTCCTACACAAGGCAGAACATGGCCTAAACTTTTTGAGAATTGAATTTCAGTCCAAAACTTTACAATATTTGCAATTTTATCTTAAAAAGTCCATGTAGGGATGTATCATGAAGAGACAGGGATTGTGTCAGTGACATCCTGACTGTTTCCGCATTGTGCTTCATTGCCTTGTGTAGACGTGCCTTTTTACACCTAAACACTAGGAAGGAGTATATTTTAATACTGTTCTCAACAGGAGTGCTGCAAGGTGTGTAAAGGGAGTACCTCTGAATGAATTACTTCTCTAGCTAACAAAGCAACATATTCCTCGTTTTTTCCATCCATCATTACAGAAGGTGAGTACCCTGCACTGATCCTTAGATACTTGTAATGGTTATATCACAGACCATAGAAGAAATCTGAGGCAAAAAGGCAGACTGAACATAGACTTCCCACAAGCAAGTCTGAGATCCCACTTGCCAGGTCTTCCTCATTACAAAAGTGATAGAGGAGGGCTGACTAGCCTTTAAAATTTGATGATTCTGACTTGAGAAAACTATGTAAGAGAATAAGTGTGTTAATTTAATAGCTTCTAGGAAGGTGGGAGAGCTATAGAAAAAGCAATTTCAATTAAGTTCAAAATTGAGCAAAAAGGAGACAAAGATCAAAAATATGTGTACTTAAGGAATAGAAAATCTGTCACTTTCTTCATTCCCTGAATGACTGAATCCATTAAAAAAATAAAAAAAAAATTATTTGGTAGATGGGGTGGGAATGGCTGCCACGTTGACATGGCTTCTCTGCCACAGTAAAAATTATAGAATTTGTGCTGTAGCTGCTTGGAAATGTATTGCTTAATACAGCAATGAACTGGAGCTAGAGTCTGCATGATAAATGCTATGGTGACCAAGCTATGTTGCTTGGAATATCTTTGTAGATTAAACTGCTTTGATTCATGCATGACAGCTCATACAAACAGGTGCTAAGAAACATATATGTAACCTAACCAATATTTTTTGTATATGACTCACATTCCTTGTAAACTCCCACCATCAACATTTATATTAATTGCCACCCACGCACATAACACATGCATAAACATGCACACACATATAAGAAACCTGCAAGCATATATAAGAATATTCAGAGAAAGAATGTAGATTTTGTATTTTTTCTATCTCTTTTAAAGACTGATTTCTGTTATTTTGATATATGCAAGTTTAAAAATTAAGACTATGAAATGATATGTTGGAAGGAAAAATTAAATTTGAGTCTCCTTGTAAACAATTCCAGATTAAATATTTCTGCTCACTCTTTCAACATATACGTTGCATTTTAAATTGCTACACTAAACTAATTACAAGGGGTTTTGGTTGTTGCTGTTTGTTACTTTTCTGTGTTTTGTAAACAGTGAAAAATATATATATATATGGCTGAGGGTGTTTGCCATATGTGAATTAATAAGACAAAGCAATGTTTTTGATAATAAAACATTAGTGGATTTGTTTAAAACAAGGATGTGTTAATAAAGTGAAGTTTCAGAAGTCTAATTTTTTTTAACATAATCTCACTCCAGAGAAAGAGCAGAGAGAATATGCCTCCCTATTCCAGAAAGACTTTCTCATGAGGTATGGGATATAGAGGAAGGAAGGAAGGAAGGAAGGAAGGAAGGAAGGGAGGGAGGGAGGGAGGGAGGAAGGAAGGGAGGGAGGAAGGAAGGAAGGAAGGGAAAAAAAAAAAAAAAAAAAAAAAAAGAAAAAGATTTATCTGTAAAAGAATTCCCTGTTCTACCAAATTCTTCCTCTGTTTCTGGTACTTATTCTTGGGGAAGAGGAAGTATAAGATGAAGACATTTCTTTGTACTACCTTAGTGCCTCTCTGCCTGTGTGCCTAACTATACCTCCTTAGAAAGTGAAACTGCAGTACAAAGAGCTGACCTGACAGAGACAGGAGGCTGGTGGGGAATGTTCATATGCAGCTGTGGGAGCACTCAGAGGAACTTCTTAGGGTCAGGAAAGCTGTAGTACAAGACTTTGCTGCCAAGAAGAAATCTGTGTGGTTCTTTGTTAAAACAGCGTAAAACTAGGAGCAGTGATGATTTGGCATCCTGGTTTCAGAAGTTCAGAAACACAAGCATGTCAAGGCTGGATCCAACCCCACATCAACAACAAATCAAGAGGAAAGATAGTTGCCCCAGAGCTCAGGTTGAGAAAGATGTCAAGGAATTGTGGTGCTCAGTTCTGCAGTGCCTGAAAGTTGTGAGCCTTGTCTGGACATTCACAATCCTGATTTAAGGACCTAGAGTTTCTTGTGTATTAAATGGAGAGCCAAGTACCTCAGCTGGGATTCACAGCATATGGCATATTCACTACTAGAACACTTAAGCCAGGAATGAGCATTTTTGAGACAATGGTTTTAGAGTCATTTTGTCCTAGAATGTGTTTATACAGATACAGAAGCAATTCCCCTCCCCCTACTGTCCTCATAGGTTGCTCAATCTCTCTAGAAGCACAAATGAGCATATGACCAGAGGAAGGAGATGATCCAGGTGAAAGCCAACATTTTTTTTGGTGTGGTTGGATGTATGAACTCAAGTAATGTCACTGCTTAGGCTGATGAGCAGCAGGGGTCCCTGCTGCTCAAAGCATGATTATCCCCATATGTCCAGTGGAAATCAGAATGTTTCTGTCTGGCCTAATTGCCTTCAATACTCAGCTTAGAAAAGAAAGAAACTTCCAATCATTCAGGATGAAATTCACCTTATCTAACTTTGTCCAACTGAAAGTAAAACAGCTGGTCCAAGCTAATCATCTATGCTAATCACTTTCTCTTTACATTCACTGGAGGTTAAAAAAAAAAAAAGACTTGCAGATGGTGTTTCCTTCTCTGTCTCCTATATTTCAGGATGGGATGAAATGACAGTTGAAGATGCATATTTCTAATAATTGTTTAATTCATGTTAAAGGCATACTAAAAGTATCAGTGAGACTACAGCATATATGTTCAAAATTTACATGACTTCAGTTATTCTAAGTCAAAAATAGTAAGTGAAAAAAAAAATGGATCAGTCATTTAAATACTAAGTGGTTCAGAAGAAAAAAAAAAAAAATAATTACTACTGAAATGCTGTGTATTTGTCTTGATATCTCAGCCAGCTGGGGAAAAACTGACACGGATATGTTTGTGCATGTAGGTGTCATACTTCTGACTGCAATATTGGTATGTTCTAAGAATGACTGTACTGCATCCAGACAATTGCAATGACTCTAACTAATCTAAGGAAGTCCAAGAAGGAAAGTTGTATTGGAGATATTGCCCACACTACTAGAGAAAGTATGACACACAAGTCTGCAGATCACAGGGATTTAAAGGCTTTTTTTCTGGCTTAGCATCACAAACCATACCCTTAATTATAAGCCTTTGTGCAATACTTTCAGGTATGAAACAGATAATCCTTTGAGAAATGCAATCTGATCAAGAGAACTCTATATAAACTGCCTACTCAGTGAGTTGGAAGATGGCAAAATGCTATTGCAAACAAATCAATAACAAATATAAGTAAAACATTTTTTGTTGTTGTTGTTGTCACTTTAGTGACATGTTCACCCAGTTAATTTTTTAGATTTGGGATATTTGAAAGATATTCTGTAGTAAGTGCATATTTTCTCTTTAAAATAGAAAGAAAAAAAAGAAAACACCCTCACTTCTAACTATGTTTGGCTCTCACATTGTGGAAATTCCACAAGGTAGCAAAAGCAGTGGAAAAAAATCAATTTGTTGTGGCTTCTGGAGCTATATACAAGCTTTCCTCTTTTTATTCCATTTGAACTGTCTTCGGATTGAAATAGGAGAGTCAGTTCATTACAAGTGGTCAACAGCTTTTCTGGTTGTTTATGTTATTTATCACAGGAATACAATTAAGGTTCATGGCCTACCTGACATAAATCTAGTTTACTAAAATGTTACATATGTTTTCATCTGGGAGAGTTGCTGTTTGAGCTAAGAATAGGTTTCTTCAGTCGACTGGAACAAATGAACTATTTGAGCTAAAATTTCAACTTTGTCCTATGCATGGACAGTTCACAAACACAGTAAAGAACCAGAGTGTTAATAGTGAGTGTATTAAGGACAGCTTTGGCTTTACTTTAAGATCAAGGAAAGTTTGTTCATTTCCATGGCCTGACATGGACCTTGAAGTCTCTTCAGGCATTTTCTTTATGCCTATTTCAAAATTTGAAATCATTTAAATTCCCAATAAACCTAAACTTTATTTATTTATTTATTTATTTATTTTTTCTGGGACTGATGCCAGCTTAGGATCAGTTCTAGATCTGAAAGCAAGTCTATACAGCTATTAAAAATATGTTAAATTTATCATAGCTGAATGTCTTTGACAATTCTATTTTTACTGCCACATACTTCGATTTTCAAGTTTCTTTAAATGAGACATTAATGATAGACTGTTAATCTAAACATATAATTATCAATGCATTGTAATCATTAAACATCAATACATATTTACATGTGGTAATTAAATTCTGCTTCATACTTGTTAGGTTGTTGTTTTTTTTTTTTTTGGTGAGAGCAATACAGCCTCATAAAAATTCATACTGACTTTCAACAACTTTTTAAAAAGGCATTCTGATAACAACTTTGATGTGGCTTTATTAATTCTTGTCATACTTAAACTTGGATTAACTTTAGCCTGTTTGTGAAGGTACAAAGATTCCCTTGGTAATAGAACCAGTGTATTCTACAATGGAAAAGATTTTGTTTTATTTGAAGCAAGTGGCTTTCTTGCTTGAAATTTTAATCTCTGATACACTAATAAATAAGGTGGGTTTATAGCTCCTGGCATACACTGGTAGTGTTAAATAGGAATGGTTTGTCTAAAAAACTCACTCTAACTCTAAATTATATATATACATAATCTCAAAACAAAACACTACCTTAGTAGTTTAATCAAAGATGAGATGACCTCCAGAGGTCCCTTCCAACCTCAACTATTCTGTAATTCTGCAAAAGCATTTCATCAAATTTCTCTGCTGAGAACACATTAGGCACATCCTTTTGCAAAACTAAACAGGAGTTAAATATGAAAACATAGTTTTAGGTATTTATAATGAAGGCTATCTCTTCATGGTGAATTTTAACCTCGAATAAACCTGGAGACAGAAAATTGTGTTGAGCCTAGTAGTCCAAGAATATGGACTGAACTGAACCTTGGAAGTCAAATGAGTGGGAGAACTCATTGCCAGGTGATGTAATGGGGATTAACACTCACACCCACTGAAGTCATGAAGTTTCTGTCCGCTTGTAGAATGAAAGCAAAAGTCTGCCCGTACAAAATATTTCTCTATTAACCTGAACCGCAAGACAACAAGCAAGCAATCAAGAACTGTGACCTGTTCAATTTTATCAGAGAAGCAACAAAGATTTTCTTCAAACTGTCCTTCTAACACAGCTTTTGGACTCTATAAAAACACACTTTTCTTTATAAAGAAGCTTCTGTCACTCCTTGTGTTTTAATTTCTTCAGGTTTTCCTAGAGACTGTTTATTGCAAAACTTCCCGAGTGAGAATCTAAATGAAGACTTGGATCTATAAACAGAGCAGTACTGATCATAAACCCCTACTTGGAGAATGGCAGCTCAACCACATAAACTGCTATCTGCACTTCTGAATGATAGGAGCTGTCTTTTATAATTGATTTGACATAGGTCAAGAAACAAATATGGTTCTATTCGAATTTTTTTTTTTTTTCTGTGTTTCTCTCTGTAGGATAAAATAAAAATATATGTCTTAAAGGAAGATTCTATATACATATTGTTTACACTTTTACCTATAATTCAATCTTTAAGCCTTAAGGCTTAAGGCTTAACAGTTTTTCATTATTTAAATCTTTATACCGTTCACATTATTTTTCTGTTCCCATAAATTCTATGTAATTATTAATCCCCAAAAAACCTGATAACGGCTAGCCCACCATAATGCAGTCCTTTCATCTTCAAATAGTGTAGAAGAGGTAATATACTGCTCTTGAAAATCTTTCTTTAATCCTTTCTTCTTTTAGAATACAGAGCCATGAAGATTTATCACAGTTCCATAGATTTCAAAAGACGACCATGGCTTTGTGGTGTCAATCCACAGGACCATAAAGATGCTATTTTGCTGGAGCTATATTGTGTTCTAAAGTGGAATGAGGAAACTGACTTGCAGCAGTAAAATATATCTTATTACTCAATTACCATATGAGGAAAGCAAAGATTTGGTTCTAATTTTTCTCATTGCAGATTTATAATCATGATTATTTTCACTAATGTAAGTTTGAATATTTTACAGTTTTATTTTGATACAACTACAGTATAAGATTTTTTCACCTCCATTTCCACTTTGAATGTGGAAAATTTTCTTTAGAAAATATCTATGTATTCAGTCATAACTATTCAATTCAATTAACTCTTTCTTTTTTACTTCAAGAAAAAACAACAACCCTAATGATTTATCATGCTAAAATTCATTCTGACCTCCTTTTAAAATTTTTTTTTTCTCCCATTGTTATTTCTGTAGTTTACCATGACTGTCTTTTTTTGTTTGTTTTTGTTTGTTTGTTTGTTTTGTTTTGCTTTGAGCCAGCCATGATTACATGGATGTAGGGTAATGATGACAGAAAGTACAGGTAGTCTTCATGTACTCACCAGGTGCCAAGAAAGGATTTCAAAGGACTTTGCTAATTATTTAACAATTTTATTGCAAAAATTATACTTTACTGAAGCAATAATTACTGTTTTGCAGTTTCATATTTATTTGTGTTTAACAAAAGACACCCCTTAAACAAAGAAAAAATAACTAAAAAATACCAGACATCAATAGTACACTGCATGCCAAACATACTTTTAAAAATGACTGAAGGAAAAGAAATAAAGCATAGGCACCTGAGGAGAGACTGGCCACTTATTTAAGTTTACTTGAGATGTAAGCTTCTTTCAAAGATGAATTATTTGCCTGGGAAGACTAAGCTCATAACTTCAAGTAGCATGAAGATTACTGCTCTTTGGAATTCCCTATATGATCCACGAAACAACAGATCCCTGTAAGAACAAGAGCAGAATTATCTGGCTCTGCCGTTCATACAAATAAATTTATTGCTGTTGATACAAGGCTTACAGGAATATTACTCCAATACCTTCAAGCTGTAGTTTTCTTTAAAAAAAAAAAAAAAAAATCAACCCAGAGACAACAAAACCAGATAGCGTCTCATTTTCTTCTCAGCCTGGAAAGTGTCTCCCTCTCTGTCTCTCCCTCTCTGCAAGACCGCCTTGCTCATACAGTTCCGATGCAGTGGAGCATGGTGTCATGAGATGCTTATTCTTGAATTTAAATGGAGTGAAACGATAGCGATCCTCCGTGAAAATAAGAACATCGTCCCGATCAGGTTTGGTCCACCCTCAATGTCATCAGAAGGTGAATTAAGAGGATTTGGCAATTCCATGGTCAGTTTCGGTACAGATCTTCCCAGATGCAGCTGTTGTGACCAGCTGGGTACCACGCAGTGCTCTGCACAAGCACATACGCATAGGCAGGCATATAGACACAGACGCACGTACAACTTCCTTGCATACTGAAGAAAACTCCTCCCACAGTCTATTCCTGGTGCACATCTAAATGGCTATTTTATACATATTAACCCTGTGAAACGCTGTAGGACTTTGCTATTCACCACCTAGATAATAAACTATCCGTTTGCAAGCCTGTCACACAGTTCACAGATCAAAGAATCAAGGTGTCACCAGCCTTCTTTAGTATAGATATCACTGGTTCTTTACTGCCTAGTTATGCTTGCATAGTCCTTAGACATTTTTTGTCTTGAGGTTACTTACCCCATTCAAATACTCTGTCTTCCTTTTCACTGCATCTGTGCCACAGGCTTGCTGGCCGAAGAAATATCAAACACAAAAATGCGACTGTGCTCCCCCCATTATTTATCTTACTTTCCTCCCATCCTGCCCTTCTGGTTTTGAACATAGTCAGTTTTCCCTTTTAAAATAAATAAATAAATATGCAAGGATAATTATTAATTTTAGATGAAAATATAACAAGGGAACCTTTATTAAAGAGATAATTATTTTATTTATTTCTTTTTATTTCTTTAAGAGATAATCTCAGTTCTGTGTACCTCAGAAAAAGATAAAAAAAATAAACTAGGAGGGAGGGTAGAGAAAGTGGGCCTTATTGGGTGTAATGTTTGTATCTCTTGTAGAGCAAGAAAGTTGCTTAGTTTTCTCTCTGTGCTCTTTAGAGTTGGTCTCCATCACTTACTTAAAAGAGAAGCATGATGAACAAGTTCTTGTGCTACTCTTTCTGCCAAGATAATGCCTGTGCCAGTAATTTACAAGTAATGGGCTACAGCTGTGATCTCCAGCTCTTGAGCTGTTTTGGTATTTCAGTAATTACAACAGTTTCATTAACATTTAAAGGGAATAGTTAGCTCAATATCAGTAAGAAACTATTTTGTACAGCATGGATCCATTTTACATTTGCATTTGACATTTGATAATCTCTACACATAAATTCTGAACTGCAGAAATGAGACGTCACGCAAAGGGAAAATTAACTCAGATATAAATTCTTAGTAAATCCAGGACTGGTAGTATTGTGAAAAACACCCCTTTCCCAGTCTTATATTCATTTGAAACATGAAACATAATTTTTATGCTTTTATTGGGTACTTGTGATGTCTGTGGATATTTAAAAGGAATGTAAGTGGGAGGCTGGTTGAATAATAAAATAGTTAACAGGACATATATGTGAACATATTGTCTATATGTACATAATAAAAACAGATATGTTTCTGAGATGTCAACTATACATTTCATAGTAGTCTTCATTTTTGACTATCATTCTCCTTAGCAACTATTTTTACCATGCACAACTGAAGCAATTAATGAGAATCAACAAAGAAGCATCATTATGGTAGTAGTAGTAGAGAGTGAGTAATAAACAATAAATAAAATTCAGTTTAGACATGTTTGAGCTGATGAACTTGGTAATAATCTTAAATTCTGCATATCCTACAAACTTAGGAATTGGACTGTGCTATAAAATGATAGCTCAATGTTCAGCAGTTGTCAAAAAAAGCAAATTAAATGTTAGGAACTAATGGTAAAGGAGTGAGGAACAAAGCACATGATCCACTTTCATAAAACTATGGATCTCCCATGTCCTGAACACTATGTACAGTTCTGATCCCCCATTGCTGAAGAATATGACAGATATGGAGAGGGATTCATAGCTACAAATATATCACATGTAAAAACTAATTTGCTAATGAGGAAAGATCAAATAGATGAGGACTCCTCACATTCTAGGGAACCAACTACCAAAGAGGGATAAAATTCCCTATGAAGTGGTGGGTTACCTAACAAAATATAGTTTTCAGGTCTAAACCAAACAATCAAAGGATTGTAGAATCAGAATGGCTCAGGTTGGAAGGGACCTTAATGATCATTTAGTTCCAACTCCCTGCCATGGGTAGGGATGTCACCCACTAGATCAGGTTGCCCAGGGCCTCATCCAACCTGGTCTTGAACAACTCCAGGGACGAGGCATCCACAACTTCTCTGGGCAAACTTACTTCTTTAGACACCATGTATTTCAACTTTAAAATTTCTTACTGTAGAGTGAATGTCAAAACCTTATAAGTGTTCAAAAATCAGGTCCTCAGACAATAAAATTCTGTTCTCACAAGTGATACTTTCAGTTGAGGAAATTTCTGAGCAGTTAATTTTCTGGAGGCTGGCAGAATATTCTGGAGAATATTTACTATAATGTGATTTGTAATGTTTTTATATTCTTTCCTATGCATCTGCCATTTACTGCTCTCTGAAATAATATGGATTCTATGAAGATGGTGTTTTGGTATGACCAAACTTATTCTCTTCTGAAATAGACAATCTCTTGGAAAAAATAAAAAAAATAAATTAAAAAAAAAAAATAAATACTCTGTCTTTACAAGCAATGCAGATAATTTTCTCTTCCTTCCTAGGCTTCTTTTATGCCAAGAAAAATGCCATACAAAAAAACTTCAGTCAGTGTTAAAGACACATTTGTTTTGTGTTCTAGGAAATTATAAGTTCAAATCGAACTCTGAAGACTTTGAGAAGCCTGGTGAAAAAATCAAGGCACTGGCACCATCTTGGTAATAGTCAGGCAAGAATGATTTGAAAAAAATATCTTTTCACAGTAGATATAGCCTTTAATGTTTCAACATTATTGAGCCATTCAATACAGAAAAAAAAAAAAAAAAAATCTGATAGCTCAGTTCTAATGAGAGGTATGAATCATTAATTTTGTTCTAAAAATCAAGGGGAGCATCAAGGGGTAAAAACACTTAACACTTCCCCTGTGCTGCATCTCCCAGAGTACAAATCCACACATTTTCAGGTCAGTAAAAGTTGCAGAAAAAAAAGAAAAGGTTCTGAATTTTTCTTATTTGTGTAGTTTTATGATCTTTTGCAGAATTTGCAGGGGCAGTACTTTTCATGTTTCTAAAATGACATATATATAAAATAAATATGGTTAAATAATAAATATGGTCTTATGCAATAACTTTCTGGCTATTTAAGTACTGAGAAAAAAAAAAAAAAAAAAAAAAAAAGATTTAAAGGAACTTAAATGTTTTATAACTCTGGAATTTTGTCCACTCTCCATGGATACAGGAAAGCTGGGGAGGGACTCTTTCTCAGGGAGTGTAGTGATAAGACAAGGAGCAATGGCTTTAAGCTAAAAGAGCATAGGTTTAGATTAGATATGAGGAGGAAATTCTTTACTGTGAGGGTGGTGAGGCACTGGAACAGGTTGCCTGGAGAAGCTGTGGATGCTCTCAGTCCCTGGAAGGCCAGGCTGGATGGGGCTTTAAGCAACCTGATCTAGCAGAAGGTGTCTCAGTCCATGGCAGGGGGGGTTGAACTAAATGATCTTTAAGGCCCTTCTAACCCAAATCATTATGTGATTCTATGATTTTTCCATTCCTTTACAGCACTTAAAATAGCACTTTCTCAAAATTATAAGGTCTGAGCTGCAATTCAGTTTTGGATTTTAAAATTTCTGTGTTCTGTTGCTCATTATCATTGTACAGCTGATTTGCTTTTCATATAGCCTTTTTTAGAGAGCTGTGAAAAAAAGTCTTGTTTGTCTTATGATAAAAGGGCAATTGAGCTCTGATCTCATCTAAATAATTTGATCTGCAACTAGAGCACTTTGTTGAATATATGTTGCATGGACATTAAAGCACAGAAACAGGCTGGAAACAAAGTATTCACAATTTCCATGCATTCCATGAAAGTTCTAGCCCTAATTCTCATTGATTGAAAAATGAAGTTGCACAAACGACATCTCTCACTGTGGTGTCATTGAGATGGCTTTAATATATTTTTCAGGTAAGCAGAATTCCTGACTTTAATGCAGAAAAATAAATGAACAACTGTGTAACACTTTACACATGCAAATAACAAGAAGGGCTTTGGGGTAAAGACCAAATATCTGCCTGGAGTATAAAACATGTCATGGTTTTGGTTGGGACAGTTAATTTTCTTTGTAGAGGCTCACACAATGTGTGTGCTTTGGATTTTTGATGAAAACAGTGGTGATAACACACCAATGGTTTTAGTTATTGCAGAGCAGTGCCTACACAGAGCCAAGGATTTTTCTATTTCTTGTGCTGCCCTGCCAGAAAGGAGGCTGGGAGCACACAAGAAGCCAGGAGGGGACACAGCCAGGACAGCTGACCTAAACTGATCAAAGAGATGGATGATGCCACACCATATGGCATCATGCTCAGCAATAATAGAGGGGGTAATGAGGGAGGAATGAAGTTTGGAGTGATGGCATTTGTCTTCCTGAAAAAAACATTACGTGTGATGAGCTCTGCTTTCCTGGCAGTGGCTGAACACCTGCCTGCTGATGGGAAGTAGTGAATGAATTCCTTGCTTTGCTTTGCTTGTGTGCTTTGCTTAACCTAGTAAACTGTCTGTATCTAAACCCATGAGTTCTCACACACTTACCTTTCTGATTCCCTCCCTTTTCCCACCTGGGGAGAGGGAGGGAATGGCTGTGTGGGGCTTAGCTGCCTGATGAGGCTAAACCACATGAAATGGTAGCAGATACCCTCTTGTCAGAACTTGCTTATTTGCAAAATACACGCAAGGTTCTACAGCCTCAGTAGCAAAGAGGAGATGTGTATATATATATATATCCTGCAGCAGAAACCTCTATATCTCTGTTCTCCTCCTAAGAAATATTATGAATTCTCAGCATGAATTAAGAGGTTGCAGTAGGCTTGGATTCCTAGCACCAAACAGATGAGTTGTGTTCAGTAGTTGGGCTCTAAGGTACCAAAAACTCTCCTGTCACTGGAGATGGAAAATTACCGTCTGACTTGATGAGATTTGGTTTGCGGCTTCTTGGATGTTGTACTTAGGGACATGGTTTCATGGGTGATACTGGTGGTTGGGGGAGATCTTTTCCAACCTTGTGATTCTCCTGTGATCCCATAATTCTTCTGTGATCCACACTAGTCTGAGGTAAAATGGATTCTTCTCAAAGCAGAGGGGTTATAAAGAAGGTCACTAATCATTGAACTGGAAGTAAAGAAAAGCATAGATGAAGCAGTAAATACCACATACAACCAGACTACAGAGAGAACTGGAGCCTGCTGATGTCTCTTAACCTCTATTTCACCGGCAAGAAATCAAACACAGACACCATCAGAAATACAAGATAGGATAGAAATGCTGACACAACAAGATATCTGTTTCAACTGGGAAATTGGTCACTGTCCAATGCGTGCGTGCATTTATGTGCATGTTTGTACATGTACTCGTGTGTGAGAATTGCTAATGCTTGCCACCTTCCAGTGTGCTGGCACCAGATGTTTTGAACATGCCCCACAGATCCACCATGCGAAAATGAAGTTAGCTTAAGTCTGCAAAGGCACAGCAGAGATATCTCACAGGCAAATGTGTCTACACCAATCACATCAAAATAGTAATCCACACAAAGTACACCAAGACTATATCATTCTAGCGATCTGCTCACACAGGGTCTGCGGAAACTTTTGATACCTCAGGCAAGGAGAGCAGTAATCTCATCTGGGGACGTTAGTTGTGAGAACAGTCACATGGCTATGGTTATCTCAACACAAAGCTACACATCCAATGCAGACCCACCTTTACTTTCTCTTTATAGTCACAGAGTTATTTAAGAGATTTGGCTGAAATGAAGTTGCAGTGTTTAAATTGGTAGCAAGCCATAATGTATTAAACAAATACAGGAGATAATACAGAGCAGACACAGCAGATCCCTGGGTATCTCAACTCATTTCATAAATTTCAAATGAGACCCATCACTGTTTCCATAATGATGAACACAATCATTTCAATAACTGCAACATAAATGAGTAAAGCCCAAGTCTATTGAAGAGATGAACTGTGATAATTTTTAGAACAGCAACAAGAAAAATTAGACTTTCATTCTGGTCTTTTTTGTAAAAAAATTAACATTTTTTTCCCTTTCTTTTGGAGTTGAAATATTTAGTAATTTCTTGTCAGCTGTAAAATTGTTTCACTTGAGGCTGTTTAAAGCCCTTTCTGAAAACTACTTTAATAATTTCTGAAAATGCCTTTTTTTTGTTGTCCAAAGATGCAATTAATTTACTCTATCTTTTACTATATTGAAGGGGAATATAACCTAAAACTGAAAATTTTGGAATTTTAGATAAACAAATATAATGCTTATTATGTTTGTTGTTGTTGTTGTTTTCCCCCCTTCTGGCTTCACAGAATATTTATTTTGATCCAAAATGTTTTTCCTTTATTTTTCTACTTGATATTACAAACAATGAAAACAGAGATATTCATTAATGTCTTTCTTTCAGAACTGAAAATTCTGTTCTTGCTCTGCTACAGACTTCAGACACACAATTCTGAAAGACCTGCAGGCATGGATAGGTGTAATAAAGATGGGCTTTGGTCATCAAAACAGGGAAAACTCTAGGAAAAGTAACTGTGAATACATTCAGAAGTTTCTCCTTCATTGATATTAATAAGATATTAAACTAAATTTATTTATTTTTAAATGAGTTTTAAAAGCTAAGTTTTTTGTTTGTTTGTTTGTTTTTTCCTGCCTTCTTATAAAATAAAAAATGCAATCCTTGATTCGGTAAGTTTTGCCAAATAACCTTGGGAATAGTGGGCCAAATGTCCAAAAGACACATTCCTTCATTGTAAATGCAGCTGCAGAGAAAAAAAGTTGCTAAAGAAGCTGGAAGTTTAAATATCACATCCTTCTTTGTCCTTTCCATCTCATTTTCGGTCTTATGCATAGACCTTTGGAGAGATCACAAAGGTTTTCCCACTATCCAGAGACAAGGATTAATGTTATAGAAGTTTCTCATTATTTTTATATTTAAGTCTAGTAGTCTTAAGGAAAGACCCCTTCTAAACATGTTTGAAAGTTAATGTATTCTCTATTTCCATTAGCAAAATGTTAATAAACCCAAGTTTTTGATAACTGATAGTATTTTATTGAGGTAACCTTAGTTCATTAGTAAATGAAGCTATTTGTATTGTTTGCATTTAACTACAAGTTAATACAGTATTAGAAATTGTTTTGTGTGGAAAAAATATACAAATACAGTATATATACACGGTTTATAAAATATTCATACAACTAACAATTATGAATAGTGACAGGGGGCTTAAAATGAAACAGTTGTCAAAGTAGTTGACATTATCCTGACTATTCTTTTTTTTTATAGGTACATGGAGTTAGGATATTAATACATCTGAATATAAAATATTTTTTGTTAGTGAAACATTAAATAAATAAATAAAAGAATAGAAACAATGAGATTTGACACTGAATCTCTGGAAACAGAAATAGAATTATGAAATAGAAGAAAAACCTCAAAGATAATATTGAATTATATCATTAACTGTGACATTACTAGATTGTCGTTTATATGCAATCATATTCTACAGGATCGTTGAAGTATTCTATAGAAAAAGTTCTTAAGTTCCTTTGTTCAAAGAACTGCTGGTTTGAGCTTAATTAAAGTCTATTTTAAATCCTTATTGCAATATGTTTTCTCCAGTGAACTCATGCTATATCTAGTCACCTTTGAACAATGTCTGCTATTGTAATTTTCAAGACTGTGAATTGTAAATCAATGCAAAGCATTTTTCTATTTCTGCTTTTAGTCTATGCAACTTAAGCTTCAGTGAGAATCACAGTGCAAATTTCCCAGAATAGGTTTCTTGGGCAGATCAAAGTCACCATTTTCAAAGAAAATAAGACTTGCTGTACCTGATTCGACCACACATTAATTGGCTCTTGCCTTGGGCAGCAGATTCAGAGCGAAAAACAAAATCCTTTAAGAACACTTTTGCCAGTTGTGAAAAGGTGAAATAACTGAAAAAAAATAAAATAAAATAAAATAGGAAAGGCAGTATAAAATTTTTGTTTTCCTACACTAATACTTAAAGTCTAATGAAGGTTATATCAATTTCACTTGAAGGCTAATGAATGTTATATAACCTCCACTAAGCTACATATTTTACATTACTAAAATCATCAAAAGATATTTCAAAAAATCTTCTCTCTTATACTTTCAGCCACAGTATATAGAGAGAGTCTATGACTATTAATTCCAGGGGTAAAATATATGCATTAAAAAGTAAGATTTGATCCCTGTTTGAAGTTTGCAGATATTTGTGTATCAGCTTGTTTCCATCTTCAGCGTAAGTTTTGCCCTACTGGAGAACTTAACACTTATTTAATCTAAAGTATGTACATTGCAGACAAAATTATGCACATCCTGATGGATTCAGCAGAGTGATGAGAAAAAGTCACAATGGATAAATCATCACCTTCATATATAAATGATAGAAATGAAGAGGAAGGTTCTTCCACACAGAAATGGATGAGTACCTGGGTAAGATGAAACAAACAAACAAAAAATACACAAAACACATTATTTTTCCTTTCCTTTCCTTTTCCTTTCCATTCTTTTTTTTTTCCAAGTAGGAATAAATAAACAACAGCAACAAGAAATTTAAAGTACAGGTGAAACCCTAACATATAAAACTTAAAGACTCAGCTTTTGTCCTTCTGACCTTCAGTCAGCTTCTGTCCTTTTGTCCTTCTGTTGCTGAAGTTACTTTGCTATAAACAAATAAAGACTCACTTTTTTTGTTCTTCACTACAAAGCTGTTTATATCCACAATCAAATTTTCTATCTTCTGAAATGGATAAAGAGAAGGTTCATTATCACATCAGCTCTAGCAAAATAAACTTTCCTACAAACTAGTGCTACTACAATTTAAAACTCTTCTCGCTGATGTAACAGTCTGCCAGGATTTGATTAGCAACAGCAAGGGCTAGGTTCAATTTCAAGGGGTCATATCAAATTGAGTCCCCATCTAAAAACCTGAGAAAATTAAATTAAACTGTCTGGGTGCTCAGTGAGCTGTACTTCTCTACTCTCAAATGATGAATCAACTGGCTTAATGAAACAGTAAGATGTTGAAGGGAGTAAAAAAGGAGCAAAACAGACATTTAAACTGCACTGCACAAAGCAGTTGCATATCTATTTGTAAAACAAAAAAAAGAAATAATACTCTTTTTTTTTTTTTTTTTTTTTGATAAGTGAACTATTGTGGTAGTTGATCTGCTCACAAACTTCTCCCATAACACTCAAATATTTACTGTGCTTGCAAAGTGTGGTGGCTGTATCAGCTATTCTGCTAGGTAGTAAGAGCTCAGCGAGGATCCAGCTGTCTTGATCCTGCAAGCTGTGCACTACCCTCTCCTGTGGTCTGGGGAGCTGCTTTTGTTCTGCAATGCTTTCTGCTCTTTGTCAGGAGGACACAGTACGCAGATTCACACAGAATTTGTAGCCTTCGTAAAACATCTGAAACTAATGATCTTTCTGTAAACACTGTTCAGGAAGATGTGGGAAAAGGATTTGAAAATTTATAGCTACAAGAAGATATCCAGTTTTCCCATGTTCAAGGTATATGCTGATGCCATTCATTCATTGTTTGTATGAAAGAAGCAGTCACACTCTGCCTCTCCTGATAACAGAAGTGTAAAGGAGATTTAAAAGACATGAGAAAAGAGCTCCAGTGGAGAAGGTTTTGGACCATGGCCAACATAGTCAGCCCAGCGAAGCTCTCCTTAGCCCTGAGCAATGCAGCTAGGCACTTATTTTCAGCTTTTCGCACTAGCCAGATTTCAGCAGCTTGTAGTGTGGTACACAAAGTGCTGGTTCTTATGGTCCCCAGTGAAAGGCATCAAACTTTCTTCAGGCATCACCTAAATTAGCTACATCTAGAGCAGAATCTGGATGCCACCTTGAGTGCCAGAAACCCAAAGGCTGACATTGCAAAGACTAGCATGAAGCCCCTTTTTAAAACTAACCTTAGGTTCATATCCATTAAGGATCCCTACTAATCCAAAATCCTTAAAAGAACTTCTAATCTGCTCAGTCAGTAGTGTATTAGACCCTATCATGTGAAGGTAAGGAACTCTATAGGCAATTACTAACTCAGGGAGTTATTCATGTCCCTTATCAATGAAGATATGAAATGTTAATGAACAATGCATGATTAGCTATTTAAAATCAGTAGGTCACTGTGAAAAAAAGAGTTCCCAGTCCACACTCCTAAAGAAAAGAAAAGCAATGTACCCTGAGTGATTCTGGTAACTAATCAAATATATCCCACATGCTATAGCAAGACCTATAGTGAGATCTCTATTTAATAAGGCCTCACACTGTACAGCAGTATCAGCTTTATCCTAGGTGGCAGCTGTACTTATCAAAGCCAATGTCTACAGAGTTAGAAACTACTTTTAATCTGAAAAAGCAATTATTCATTTATTCAGCTGGGTTCTGATTATATTTCATCACTACTCCATTCAGTGGCAAGCAATGTTATAGTTAGACCTAAAGCATTCTAAAGTCATTCTGATGCTGGCTAGGAAATGCTGGCTAAGAATGCTTACTTAAAGCACTGTAGTCCCAAGCTGTCTAACCTTCAACATTTTCATGCTCAGTATGATCACCGTATTAGAAATATAACAAACAAACAACAACAACCAAACAAAAACCTCAAATGAATGGCAAATTCCTAAAGGTAAGTGTCTTCCTGTTAAAGCTATTTGATACTTGCTGCCTTTCTGGCCTTAACGTGAATGAAGCTTTTTTTCATGGGAGCAAGGCATACCACTAATAGCACTAAGTAAGGGAAATTTTAGTTTAAGCTAAATAGGCCCCATGAATATTTTGACTATCTTAGTTCTAATTGGCTCTGGCTATCAAGTTAAAATATTACTTTATTTTTTATTTATGATGATGATCGCTAGCCCCTCATGGAGTATCATGCTTGACTATAAATGTCTGGACTGCAAACTCAGGTTAAACTCCCCTTAGTTCTTTGAGGGTCATTGAATAGGAGCATTTCTATTGTGTGAGGTTCTATTCATCCTAAAGATGATGCCTAAAATATGATAGATGAAGTACTTCTGAAAATGGGATGTTATCCAAGATGAACGTGTGCAAAGTTCTTTCTTTAGATATGACTAAATAGGATAGAGGAACCACTGGCTAGTCACAAATCTATAGAAAAGGTAAAAGGCTTAAAATGGATTGCTAAGCAAAAATCAACAATGCCATGAGGCTGTGAAAAAAGGACAAGTGCAGCTGTGATAGAAGTATTTTATTGCATATGCAATAAAATACATATATTAAATCTGTAACTTTATGTCACAAAAGTGGGACCTCAGCTAGAGCAATCTCTTAATTTTTTGGGCACCACTTATTGCAAAAGATGAGAAAAATCTAGAGAAGAGCAACAAGATCAGTACCAACAGTAACAGCAGTAAAAAGCTGGACAGTCACTTACCACCTATGAGGAGGATATTGAGAAGATAAGGCCAGGCTCTGCAGAGTGATATGTAGCAGAAGATGAAGAGACAACAGGCATAAATTGAAACAAGATAGGTTCAGACTGGCTCTGAGGGAAATCTTTCTCACCCAGAGAACAGTCAAGTGCTGGTGCAGGCTATACAAAGAGGTTGTACTGTCTCTGTGTGGAAAGTTTAACACCAGTCTGGATACAGCCTTGACCAGTCTGGTTTTGACCTCACCGTTGCTACTGTTTTGAGCTGGAGATTGGAATGGAAACCTCAACGCTGAGTTATTTTATAATCCTAAAAATTATCAAATCTTTGGAAAACGTGGTTTATGTAGAAGGTTTGAACAAAAAGGTCAGTTTAATGCAAAGACAAGAGACCCAATAATTTGTAAATACAGCAAGAGAAAGGGGTAGAAAATATTTGTTCTCTAAATCTTTGATCAAGAGGACAGGAATGGACTTTAAATGAAGCAAGAAAGGTTTTGGTAAGACATTAGGAAAATTCTGTTTGAATGGGAGAGATAGTGAAATAGGAGGATTAAGTGCCAGAAGAGACTGTGAAGATTCCATCACTCAAGGTTTTAAGACAAACTCCCGTCAGGAAACTTACTAGAATAGATGTTTATGTTCAGGCAGAAGGTCTGAACTGAGTGATTTCCTCGAGTCAAGCACTATTTTTTCCACGAGCTTCTTGCAGCCTTTAGAATTATCCTCTGGCCAGCTCAGACCTCATTTTTCTCACAGTTTCTATCTTTTGTTCTCTCATCTGCATCTTAGCTGCTGTTCCTTCTTTGGCAGCAAATTGCTAACTTTTTATCCCTTTTGCTCCCAAATTTCCCTTCCTATATCTCAGTCAACCAAGCCCCCTTAGAGTACGCTCCTCTGTTTCACTAAAAATACTGGTGTACTGTTACTGTTTCTAACTTAATTTTATTTATTCTGCTTTGATTACAGAATGACATCATCATCTAGATTGGAAGAGACCTCCAAGATCACCTAGTCCAACCTCTGACCTAACACTAACAAGTCCTCCACTAAACCAGAGCACGAAGCTCTACATCTAAACGTCTTTTAAAGACCTCCAGGGATGGTGACTCAACCACTTCCCTGGGCAGCCTACTGCAGTGACTAACAACCCTTTCAGTAAAGAAGTTTTTTCCTAATATCCAACCTGAACCTCCCCTGGGGCAACTTAAGCCCCTTCCCCCTCGTCCTGTCACCGGGCACGTGGGAGAACAGACCAACCCCCACCTCGCTACAGCCTCCTTTCAGGTACCTGTAGAGTGCGATAAGGTCGCACCTGAGCCTTTTCTTTTTCCAGGCTGAACAATCCCAGCTTCCACAGCTGCTCCTCGTAAGACTTGTTCTTCAGACCCCTCACCAACGTCACTGCCCTTCTCTGGACTCACTCGAGCACCTCCATGTCCTTCTTGTAGTGAGGGGCCCAAAACTGAACACGGTTCTCAAGGTGCAGCCTCACCAGAGCCAAGTACAGGGGGACAATCACTTCCCTAGCCCTGCTGTTTCTTATGCAAGCCAGGATGCTGTTGGCCTTCTTGGCCACCTGAGCACACTGCTGGCTCATATTCAGCTGACTAGCAACCAATACTCCCAGGTCCTTCCCTGCCAGGCAGCTTTCTAACCCCTCATCTCCCAGCCTGTAGCACTGGGGTTATTGTGCCCCAGGTGCAGGACCTGGCACTTGGCCTTGCTGAACTTCAGCCCATAGGTCCAGCCAATCCAGATCTTCCTGCAGAGCCTTCCTACCCTTGAGCAGGTCAACACACGCACCTAACTTGGTGTCGTCTGCAAACTTACTGAGGGTGTTCTCGATCCCCTCATACAGATCATCAATAAAGATATTAAAGAGGACTGGCCCCAGTACTGAGCCCTGGGGGACTCCACTAGTGACCGGCCTCCAACTGGATTAAACTCCATTCACGACTCTTTAGGCCCGGCTACCCAGCCAGTTTCTGACCCAATGAAGCGTATGCCAGTCCAAGCCAAGAGCAGCCAGTTTCTTGAGGAGAATGCTGTGGGAAACAGTGTCAAAAGCCTTACTGAATTCAAGGAAGACCACATCCACAGCCTTTCCCTCATCCACCCAGCATGCCACTTTGTCATATAAGGAAATCAAGCAGTACTTGCCTTTCATAAACCCATGCTGACTTGGCCTGATCCCCTGGTTGCCCTGCAACTGCTGCGTGATGACTCTCAAGATAATCTGCTCCCTGAGCTTCCCCGGCACTGAGGTCAAACTAACAGGCCTGTAGTTTCCCAGGTCTACCCTCCAGCGGTAGATGGGCGTCACATTTGCTATCCGCCAGTTGAGTGGGACCTCCCCTGATAGCCAGGACTGCTGATAAATGATGGAAAGTGGCTAGGCCACCTCTTCCGCCAGTTCTCTCAGTAGCCTCGGGTGGATCCCATCTGGCCCCATCAGCTTGCATACAACCAAGTGCTGTAGCAGGTCGCCAACCATTTCCTCGTGGCCTCATGAGGGCCACATTCTGCTCCCCACCCCCTTCTACCAGCTTCAGGGGATTGGGTATCCAGAGAACAACTAGTCTTGCCGGTTAAAGACCGAGGCAAAAAAGGCATTAAGCACCTCAGCCTTTTCCTCATCTCTCGTCACTAAGTTTCCTCCCACATCCAGTAAAGGATGGAGATTCTCCTTAGTCCTCCTTTTCATATTGATATATTTATAAAAACATTTTCTGTCATCTTTAACAACAGTAGCCAGACTGAGCTCCAGATGAGCTTTGGCTTTTCTAATTTGGTCCGTACACATCCTTACAATATCCTTATAATCCTTCTGAGTGTCCTGCCCTCTTTTCCAAAGATCATAATAAAACCTCCTTTTTTTTTTTTTTTTTTTTCCCTCCTAATCTCTAGCCACAACTCTCTGTTCAGCCAGGCTGGTCTTCTTCCATGCCAGCTTGTCTTTGGGCACGTGGGGACAGACCGCTCCTGAGCCATTAAGATTTCCTTCTTGAGGAGTGCCCAGCCTTCCTGGAGTCCTCTGCCCTTCGGAACTGCCTCCCAAGGGACTCTGCCAACCAGTGTCCTGAACAGCTCAAAGTCTGCCCTCCGGAAGTCCAAGACAGCAGTTTCACTGGTCCCCCTCCTGACTTTGCCAAGAACAGAGAACTCTACCATTTTGTGGTCACTCTGCCCAAGACAGCTCCTGACCATCACATCTCCCACCAGTCTTTCTCTGTTTGTGAACAGAAGGTCCAGCGGGGCACCTCCCCTGGTAAGCTCATTAACCAGCTGTTGTCAGGAAACTATCTTCCACGCTCTCCAGAAACCTCCTAGACTGCTTCCTCTGAGCTGTATTGCATTTCCAGGATATGTCTGGGAAGTTGAAGTCCCCCGCAAGAACAAGTGCTGACAATTTTGCAACTTCTGCCAGCTGTCTGTAGAACTCATCATCTGTCTCCTCACCCTGGTTTGGTGGTCTATAACAGACCTCTAAAAGGATGCTTGCCCTGTTGGCCTTCCCGCCGATCCTAACCCATAGGGATTCAACATTATCATTCCCAGCCTTGAGATCCACAGCATCAAAACACTCTCTAATATAGACAGCCACACCACCACCCCTTCTGTGCTGCCTGTCCCTTCTGAAGAGCCTATAGCCAGACATTGCAGCACTCCAGTCATGGGAGCGGTCCCACCATGTTTCAGTGATGGCAACCAAGTCATAGCTAGACTGCTGCACAATGGCTTCCAGCTCCTCCTGTTTGTTGCCCATGCTGCGTGCATTAGTGTAGATGCACTTCAGTTGGGCCATTAGCTTTTCCCCCAGCCCTGACATTGTTCCCCCTGGCACACCTCCAGCAAGCCTTATTTCATCCCCATCCCCTTCTTCTTACCTAGTTTAAAGACCTCTCAATGAGCCTTGCCAGCTCCTGCCTAGCATCCATTTTCCCCTTTGAGACAGGTGGAACCCATCTGTGGCTATCAAGCCAGGTGCCGAGTAAAGCACCCCGTGGTCAAAAAAAAAAAAAAAACACACAAAAAACCACAAAATTTCTTTTTGGCACCAGCCTCTGAGCCACCTGTTTATAAAGTGAGCTTTCCATGTCCTCTCTGTACCCCTCCCTGCCACTGTAGGGATGGACGAAAACACCACCAGCAAGCCTTATGTCATTCCCATCCCCCTTCTTACCTAGTTTAAAGCCCTGTCAATGAGCCCTGCCAGCTCCTGGGCTAGTATCCATTTTCCCCTTACAGACAGGTGGAACCCATCTGCGGCTCTGCGTTGGCACCAGCATCTGAGCCATGTGTTTATGAAGTGGGCTTTCCATGTCCTCTCTGTACCCCTCCCTGTCACTATAGGGATGGATGAAAACACCACCTGAACTCCTGCTCCATCTACCAATCATCCCAGTCCCCTAAAGCACTGTTTGATAGCTTTCAGGTTTCTTTCTGCAAAATCATCACTGCCAGCCCAGACTATCAAAAGGGGATAGTAATCAGAGGGGTGTAGTAATCAAATAGTAATCAAATCAGTCTTGAGGCGTGGAGTCGACCTCCTCACCTTAGGTGTCCTCCTGGGTAGATTTTTCACCTCATCCTCACTAACGGTCTCTCAGGCTCCAAGGCATAAAATTTGTTGTGTTAAGGGCACCTGGGAAGGCAGGGCCAGTAGGGAGGGGGGACCTGTTTCCATTCCTCCTCATCTCCTAGGTCCCCTCTCTCTGCTCGACAGGACAGGGTGTCCACCACTGTTTGGGGTATCTCACCCTGGTGCCTTTCCTTCAGGCCTTGCAGGGAGTTGCTCCACCAGTCTAATTCCCACTCACACTCCCTGATGGCCCTCAACCTCTCCACTTCCTCGAGCTCTGCCACCAAGCTGAACAGGTTATCCATCTGCTCACACCTCGCACACACAGCGTCTCTGCCACCCTCAGATGGCAGAAACAGACTCAGGCACTCTGTGAATCCAGGGACCTGAACTGCCACATTTTTAAGCAGGCACTCAGTCTGGGTGGCCACAGACTTGTCTAAAACGAGCTCTCCACCTTGTGATGACCATGGTGGTTTACCTATAGGTAGGCTGCCGTTAGATGAGTTGTTCACATGAGAATGCTCTGCCCTGCCTGTGCACACCCTGCCTGCACAAACTGCCGCACCTCGCCCTGTTTGCCCACCCTGGTCGCTTGCGCTCCCTAGGGGCTGCCTTTGAAAGGCTAGGGAGGGGGCGTTGCTGGCTCTGCCCACGCCTCGTCAGCCTCCATTTCTCACAGACTGGTATCTTCTCTTTCAAGTCTTGTAACTAGCAAAAGAGCAGTGAATACACAGCAAAGCTCATTTTCAGGCGTTTTGTTTCAATACCCAGCACCAACTAAAACTTTCAACAAAAATGCATGAAAAAACAAACAAACAAACAAACAAAACTGCTTTCATTTTAAAGCCCTGGTATAAGAAGGGGCTTTCCTAACATTTCTGTGGTATTAATGAATTATCAAGTCATACCAGCACTTCTAGGAAATGTAATAGAACATGAACATTCACAAGGATTTACAGGCTGGTCCATAAAGTGAAGATGGAATCTTTGAAAAAGATCAAAAGAAAACCAAAAATTAAAGAACATTCTACTAAGCATATGAGAATGCTAAGCTTTCACTTTGTAAATGGGATACAGTTGCAGATGAATGGCAAAAGGCATTTCTGTGACCCTACCAAGAGACCTGTCTAAGTGAGTGTGCTATTATCAGAAATAAATGATAGAATGTTTTTACACAGGTAAATAAATTATATTTTTCTAAGCTGGAATTCCTATCAGTAAAAAGGAGAAAAGGAAGGGCTGAAATGAAACCTAGGCAGCTTAGTTTTAATTCTTCAGAAATAGGGAAACAAATCATAACCATTATCATAAAAAGTCCAAATGAAAACATAACAAGTAGCAGGCAAAATCACTTTAGTAAGAATAAATTATTTCAAGTTTTTCCACCTTCCTTACAGGGGAGGGTAACAGCATTGTGAATAGAGAAGTAGTAAATACACATATATTTTGACATCAATAAGACTTATGACACTGCTTCACAAGACATCTTACAAGCTGACGGCAAAAACATAGATTAGATAACAGAAAGAGAAAACTGCACAGAAAAATCACTAAAAGCGTTTTTATCAGTGATTCACTCCTAAAACAGAAGGATGTAGCAAATGCATTTGTTTAGGTCCAGTAGGTCCTGAATAATACAATATTTCCACTAACAGTCTGGAAAATGGAATCAAGAGCTTGCTAATGACATCTACAGAGAACACCAGGCTCCGTCTGGCTGTAAGCAGATTGGGGAACAGATTTCAAACTCAAAGTGACTGTGACATACAGTTTTCACTTCACTGAAGGCAGGTGCAAATCCTACCTAGGCAAGAGTAATGAACTAAATGATCCTCGATAGTGAAGAACTGGAAGAGAGGGCAGACAGCCAGACGTGAACCAGAGTGAAAATGCTGAACGTCAATTCTGATATAAAAACAAAAGTATAATCCATGATATAAGTGAGACAGGATCTGAATCTGTTTCAATCATTGAAATTTCACCATTTCATACAAGACATTGGCTCATGAGAAAAAGATCAAGATGCGATGATAATGACCAGCAGTTTGAAAAAGGTGGCTTCAAAGGAAAGACTGAGAGAACTGGAATTATTTATTTATTTATTTTTAATCAATTTTAAAGACTATTTCTGATTCATATATTTTATCTTTTACGTTAATAATTTTGGTAGATATGTGTGGTGGTTTTACCCTGATTGGCAGCTAAACTCCAACACAAACTCTTTCTCACTCCTTCTCCTCAAAGGAAGTGGGGGTGAAAACAGCATATAAAGGGCTCAAGGGTTGAGATAAGGACAGGCAGATTGCTCACTAATTGCTGTCATGGGCAAAACAGACTAAACATAGAAAGATTAATACAGTTTATTGCCTATCACTAACAGTGAGAAACTAAAAGCAAACTAAAAACACCTTCCCCTCTCCCCAACCTCTTCTAGTTTCTCCTCCCAAGTGGTGCAGGGGAATGGGGAATGGGGGCTGTGGTCAGTCCCTAATGCTTCATCTCTTCTGCTCCTTCATGGTCACTCTGCCCCTGCTCCACAGGGTCCCTTCCATGGGATGCTGTCCTTCCCAAACTGATCCTGGGGGCTGCCCACAGGCAGCAGCTCTTCAAGAACTGCTCCCACATGGCTCCGTACCACGGGGTCCATCCATCAGGAGCAAACTGCTCCAGGACAAGTCTCCCACGGGTGGCAGCTCCCCCCAGACCCCCTGCTCCTGCGTGGGCTCCTCTCCACGGGCTGCAGCTCTGGCCCGGGGCCTGCTCCTGCGGGGGCTCTCCATGGGCCGCAGCCTCCTCCAGGCCACATCCACCTGCTCCACCGGGGGCTCCTCCACGGGCTGCAATGTGGAGATCTGCTCCGTGTGGGACCCATGGGCTGCAGGGAGACAGCCAGTGGCCTCTCCACAGGCCGTGGGGGAATTTCTGCTCTGACGCCCACAGCACCTCCCGCTCTCCTTCTGCACTCACCTTGGGGTCTGCAGGGCTGGTGCTCACTCCTCTCTCCCAGCTGCTGTCACACAGCAGTTCCCTTTGGATATGGCTGGAGCGGGCTCTGATCTGACATGGGGCAGCTCCCTGGCTCTGCTCACAGAGGTCACACCTGCAACCCCCCCCACCCCCCGTACTACCAAACCCTTGCCATGTAAACCCAATACAATATGATGAGAGCATTTCTAATAACACAAACTAGTAAAAATAATGTATTATGACTAACCTTTTCACCTTTTCTTCTTAATAAGTTGTGCTAAAATATGTGACCACTGTATCACAAAAGATTAAAATAAAGATGGCAGGCAAAAATAGCTGTGATATATTTGCATATTTAATAGTTGTTAAATATCACCTTTTTTTTTTTTTTTTTTTTTTTTTTTTTTTTTTTTAACCTGAGACTCAAGGGAAAAGCATGTATTTCACTTTTTAGAATACATGGGACAAGTTCTTTAGTTAAAACAGCCTTGTAGCTCCATTGCCTTAATCCAGTAGAAAAAAAAAAAAAAGGACAAATAAAACAGTTTTTTCATTCCTTTCTAGGCCTTGCTTCTCAACTGAATGAATAAACACTATTTGGATGTGACAGCATGAGGAAAATCTTCATATAATTAAGGTCCATGTACATTTTATATAGAAAACAATTAAAAATTAAGGATAATTGGCTAAACACACAGAAGGAACCACTGAAATATACTTGGGATCTGTTATCTTAGAAGAATGTGATGTTGCATTCTCTGAGCAGGGAATCTCCAACTTATTATTAGGTAACTGGGATAAGTAACTTCTGGTCCTTTAGGACTTTCAGAAGGGAGCAGGAACATTAGGGACATATTTTATTTACTTTGTGCAGAACCAATGAGTGTCTTGGATCTTTCACTTATACTTTGGCAGATTTTGTCATACCAATAAATGCTATTGCTTGAGTTGAACTGAACCATGGACTTTGCCTTCCAGGAAGGATTAAAAAAGGGTAGAGCTTTTATGAAAATATCCAGTGTGCTTCTGGAACCCAGCTGTGCTTCCTAAATGTGATTTCTTGAGTATTACATAAGAGATGAAATCTGGGAGCAGGCTTTAGGCAGAACCGGTGAGTCTTTTGCTACTTTTTGTGATCTGGCTGTACTTCCTTTGTGCATTATTTCCTCTGATAGTGCTTGGGCTGTGGGAAGAGTGTGGCTGAACAGATCATGTGTGTATTCCCCAAAATTACATACGTTTTCCCAGCCCTGGACCTGTGAACCCAGATATGTCCTTAGTATGACATACTCACGGATGCTTCCTTTTCTACTTTCTGCAACTCAGGCTCCACAGAAAGAGACCCAGACGGGATAGGAGTGGAATTCAGAATTGATCTCGGATCTGTGTCTCAAGGTGTGCTGTGATGGAGTCCCACTGGACTAGCCCAATTCAAGTTTGATTATGCAAGGGAACTTAAAAGAAAGTCCCATTAATTTATTCGGTGAAAAAATACGTCTTCAGTCATACAACATAAGTAAAATCCTTATAATTTATTAGAAAGTTATTTATATGTCTCCCTGATTTCTATACAATTACAAAATATGTTAGAGATTGAAAAAATGTAGTCATCACAGGCCATCAGAAATGTTTGGAATCTGATACAGTAAATCTTAATGGGTGTGAAAAACACAGAACTTTGTAGCAGAGTAGGATATATGGTAAAGTCAGCAGTCCAAATTTTTTTTTACCACATAAGCTATCTGACAGTGCTGTGCAGATGCTTTTCAAAATAGTGATTGTGGCTTCCTCTGCATTGACTAAATTAATTCACCTAATCTGATGTATGCTTGTTTGTTTTCTGATCCTGTGAGGAGAGAACTAGATTAACAAAAACACTCCTCCAAAGTTTCCCTATTATTCTTGCAATCCAGCTGATTGATTTTGGGGACTGAACAAGAAAACACAGTCCTCCAAATGAACTTATCTGAATGTGTCTCTCAGGTTCCTTTGCTATCTGTAAAAATCTTTCTTGCAATTAGCACCAAATGAAGAAAGACACAAATCATTCTGATTTCTGTTTTTCTGATATATTCAATTTGTATAATCTGTCACCAGTGTAGCTGTGACTTCTCTGGAAATGGTTCCATGGTCCATGGAACCCATGGAATCCATGGTCCATGGAATGCATGATTCACACCACCAGCACATTATAGAAGATCAGTCCTTACTTGTGGAAATGTGTAGATAATTAACTGATTATTCATAACCTGCTTCAATGAGGACTTTGCAGACATAGTTCTCCATTAAGTGAATGGATTCATGGCTCATTTGGATCAGACAAGTAACTCCATCTTTATTAAACTGATCTGCTTCTGCATGCCTCCCCTCTCTTCAGAAATTCAGAAAAGCCATATCTACTTTTATATTTCAGTTTCTCTCACTCCTCCTCTCCCTCTGTGCATCAGACTCTCCTTCCTCTTTCTTCCTTTCTCACCATTGTCCATTTATGTACAATGTTATCTTTTGACCTCTGTATTCTGCATCTCCATATCACTACCTGCACATTTCCCCGTTATTTGTCTCATTTTTTCACTTCCCAGTCTTCCACATTTTTCTCCATTGCTCCCTTCATATCTGCATTTCTTCACCTCTCTAGAATCCATTGTTTGTTTTTGCAGCCTCCCATTTCATTTTTTCATCTGTTACTTTCCTCCAGATAGTTCACGTTAGTCATTAATATGCCACCCCTCATCTCAAAAGTGAAAAAACACATTCTTCTTATGTATGGATGACATATACAATTTTTGTGTAATCTATGCTCATAGTTCCACCTTCCTTTATTCAATAACCTGCACCAGTCTGTATCCTCATCTTCTTTCCACATTTTTTTTTTTTTTTTTCACTCCCTGGTTATGTAAATCATTCCAGATACCTCCATCATTTTTGTGCCACCTAACAAACTTTTCTCCCTTCCTTCCTTCCTTCCTTCCTTCCTTCCTTCCTTCCTTCCTTCCT
>CM021767.1:79150257-79188438 GCA_011076525.1 Nettapus auritus | reverse complement strand
AAGAAAAGAAAAGAAAAGAAAAGAAAAGAAAAGAAAAGAAAAGAAAAAAAGAAAAAAGAAAGTTTCTTGGAATTTACTTACATATAGTGAGAAAGCAGAAACTGCTCATGTTTCAAAGATAAGCTGGCAACTGTCACAGTAAAATTGACAGCTTCACAATTTTTTGGCATTTAATATAAAACTTTTCTCCTGCAGACATCTGTTTAAGTCAGAACCTCTTATAATATTCCTGACCTTGTTACTGAAGAGCAGAACGTGAAGACCATAAGCTCTGGATATACTTTACAGATTCAGAATTAGTACGCTAAGGCAAAGGATCCTGCATTTATTTGGTCTTTATCATTCTATGATTATCCTTCCTGACTGGTGTTAACATGGCAAATTCATGTTCCCTAAAGCATAATCACTGACAGTGGCACTGTGTCTGGCTGCGTGGCTTCAATCTTGAATCTGAACACATACCTTTAGACTTTGAAGTGGACTAATGTCCTGGTTTCAGTTTGGACAGTTTTCCTCCTAGTAGCTGGTAACGTGCTGTGTTTTGGATTGGGATGAGAAGAATGCTGATAACATGCCGACGTTTTGGTTGTTGCAGAGCAGTGCTTGTACCAAGACAAGGACTTTTCAGCTCCTCGCTCTGTCCTGCCAGCGGGCAGGCTGGGGGTGTAGCAAGAGCTGGGAGGGGACAGACCCAGGACAGCTGACCCAAACTGGCCAAAGGAGTATTCCATACCATCTGACGTCATGCTAAACAATATATAGGGGTGGCTAGCCTGGTTTGGGGGCCGGCTGCTCGGGATAGACTGGGCATCGGTCAGCGGGTGGTGAGCAATTGCATTGTGCATCACTTGTTTCATACACACTATTATTATTATTATTATTATTATTATTACTATTATTATTATTATTGTTTCCTATCTTAATAAACTGTCTCTATCTCAACTCTCGTTTCACTTTTCTGTTTCTCTCCCCCATCCCAGAGAGGGAGGGGGGAGGGTGAGCAAATGGCTGTGTGGTGTTTAGCTGCCGGCCAGGTTAAACCACAACAACTAAACCCCTGCTTGAGAATTTTAGGGAAATAAGGCTCCTGGTTAAACACTGAAAGCCATCTGGAGTATGGGGACAGGAAATAGGTGGGGACATATTGTGTGTGAACAGTAAGTAAACTGGGTAGTGAGGGTAAGGGCAACCTTTTGCTCTTGCAACCTGGTAAAGCTGGATGTATTGAGCAGGTTCTGGGAATGCATTGGTGGGACTACATACTTCCAAAACCTTTAAAAGGGATTCTTTCTTTAAAGAACAATTTTATTTTTATCCCTGAAATGATGACCCTCTGTATATGGTGCAGGCAGCCACAATGACTGGGGAGTGGGAAGGTTGATTGGTTTTACTATTAAAATCTCACAGTTTGTCCTTTGTTTTGAAGATTTGTCATTTGTTTTATGTGAAGTCTTTCAGACACATTTGGTAGAGAGTTATGTAAAAGAAAAATTTGAAATTCAGTCCAAGGGAGATGTGTTTTGGAAAGCTATGCTGACATGAATAGCAGGCATATTTAGAAGTAATTCTAATTTGAATAGACTGCCTAGATGTTACATCAGTAAAAGGTAACATTGAAGAGACAGAATGATGTTACTTTGTCAAGCTTCAGAAAACAAACAAAGAAACAAACAAAAAAAAACACACAATCAAGCTGTTTCCCAAGAGTAATAACTGAACACATAGATATTAATTAGCTGTACAACTATTTCAATATTTTTATTTATAAACTTAACATTTCTTAAATTAATGATACTGAATAGCTACAAAGTTTGTAGATCATTTATTTTGGGAAAGCTGTTCTGTAAAATGCTACTGAAGTCTTCTGCATTCGGTATCACGTTGTTAATGGCCACATTATGTATGGCTTTAATATTAAAGGAAATGGTGTTCAACATTCATGATCTTTATTATTCTCTCTTTTACAGTCTCTTTCATTATATGTTGTCTTACATACATGCTTACATATGTATGTATGTATCTATGTATAATAAGGTATGTATAGGGTTCATTCACGTGTGCATATATATATGGACACACATTCACATGTGTCATACATAGGGAAAATGCTTAATGAAAAGTCCAAATAAGAATAGCAAATACAGAGCAAATATGTTGAGTATGAAAAAAGCCATGTAACAGGTGACAGTGTGTTAGACAATCAACTTATAGGTGATTCGTTGTATATGAATCCTTTCATCTAATATGTGTAAGCTCACAGCAGACACATTCTCTAGTCTATTGCAGAAAGTTTTATTGATTTACAGAGGCAAAGCAAAATTTACCTGAGGCAGCAGTTCTTCTAAAATGTTGTTGGTATCAGAAGAAATTAAAGAAAATCTCATTGTTAGATGAGATCTGTGGTGGCTATTAAGGTCTTTTAAAGGAAGAGATCTTTACTGACCACCCAGAAGATATACAGAACAATTCTTCCTGTAAGAAAACCAGTCTTGAAAATTTAAGATTTTCCAATCCCTTAACCTGCTATTAAAGACCACTGACAGGATTTCATTCCAAGGTGAACTTTGGGGTACTTTATTCGACACCCGGCCTGATGGCTGCGAACGGGTCCCTATCTTTTAGGGGAAAACGGATCCTGGGCCAGGAGCTGGCAGGGCTCATTGAGAGGGCTTTAAACTAGGTAAGAAGGGGGACGGGGCTGAAGCAAGGATTGTTGGAGCTGTGCCAGGGGGAACAATAGCAAGGCCGGGGGAAAAGGCAATGGCCCAACTGAAGTGCATCTACACCAATGCACGCAACATGGGTAACAAGCAGGAGGAGCTGGAAGCCATCGTGCAACAGGCAGGCTATGACTTGGTTGCCATCACGGAGACGTGGTGGGACCACTCTCATGACTGGAGTGCTGCAATGACTGGCTATAAACTCTTCAGAAGGGACAGGCAGCACAGAAGGGGTGGTGGTGTGGCTCTCTATATTAGAGAGTCTTTTGATGTTGTAGAACTCGAGGCTGGGAATGACAAGGTCGAGTCCCTCTGGGTTAGGATCGGCAGGGCCAACAAGGCTAGCTTCCTGGTCGGGGTCTGTTATAGACCACCGAACCAGGGTGAGGAGACGGATGATGAGTTCTACAGACAGCTGACAGAAGTTGCGAAATCGTCAGCCCTTGTTCTCGTGGGGGACTTCAACTTCCCTGACATATCCTGGAAGCACAACACAGCCCAGAGAAAGCAGTCTAGGAGGTTTCTGGAGAGCGTGGAAGATAGCTTCCTGACGCAGCTGGTTAGTGAGCCCACCAGGGGTGGCACCCCGCTAGACCTTCTCTTCACAAACAGAGAAGGATTGGTGGGAGATGTGATTGGGCAAAGCGACCACGAAATGGTGGAGTTCTCTATTCTTGGCGAGGCCAGGAAGGGGACCAGTAAAACCGCTGTATTGGACTTCTGGAGGGCTGACTTTGTGCTGCTGAGGACACTGGTTGGTAGAGTCCCTTGGGAGGCGGTTCTGAAGGGCAGAGGAGTCCAGGAAGGCTGGGCGCTCTTCAAGAGGGAAATCTTAATGGCTCAGGAGTGGTCTGTCCCCACGTGCCCAAAGACGAGCTGGCGGGGCAGAAGACCAGCCTGGCTGAACAGAGAATTGTGGCTTGAGCTTAGGAGAAAAAGGAGGGTTTATAATCTTTGGAAAAGTGGGCAGGCCACTAAGGAGGACTATAAGGATGTTGCGAAGCTGTGCAGGGACAAAATTAGAAAAGCCAAAGCTCATCTGGAGCTCAATCTGGCTACTGCTGTTAAAGATAACAGAAAATGTTTTTATAAATACATCAACACAAAAAGGAGGACTAAGGAGAATCTCCATCCTTTACTGGATGCGGGGGGAAACTTAGTTACAAGAGATGAGGAAAAGGTGGAGGTGCTTAATGCCTTCTTCGCCTCAGTCTTTAGCGGCAGTACCGGTTGTTCTCTGGATACCCAGTGCCCTGAACTGGTGGAAGGGGATGGGGAGCAGGATGTGGCCCTCACTATCCACGAAGAAATGGTTGGTGACCTGGTACGGCACTTGGATGTGCACGAGTCGATGGGGCCGGATGAGATCCACCTGAGGGTACTGAGAGAACTGGCAGAGGAGCTGGCCAAGCCGCTTACCATCATTTATCAACGGTCGTGGCTATCGGGGGAGATCCCAGTTGACTGGCGGCTAGCAAATGTGACGCCCATCTACAAGAAGTTCCGGAGGACTGACCTGGGAAACTACAGGCCTGTCAGTTTGACCTCAGTGCCAGGGAAGCTCATGGAGCAGATTATCTTGAGAGTCATCACGCAGCACTTGCAGGGCAAGCAGGCGATCAGGCCCAGTCAGCATGGGTTTATGAAGGGCAGGTCCTGCTTGACGAACCTGATCTCCTTCTATGACAAAGTGACGCACTGGGTGGATGAGGGAAAGGCTGTGGATGTGGTCTACCTTGACTTCAGCAAGGCTTTTGACACCGTTTCCCACAGCATTCTCCTCAGGAAACTGGCTGCTCTTGGCTTGGACTGGCGCACGCTTCGTTGGGTTAGAAACTGGCTGGATGGCCGGGCCCAAAGAGTCGTGGTAAATGGAGTCAAATCCAGTTGGAGGCCGGTCACTAGTGGCGTTCCCCAGGGCTTGGTGCTGGGGCCGGTCCTCTTTAATATCTTCATCGATGATCTGGACGAGGGCATTGAGTGCACCCTCAGTAAGTTTGCAGATGACACCAAGTTAGGCGCGTGTGTCGATCTGCTCGAGGGTAGGAACACTCTGCAGGAGGATCTGGATAGGCTGCACCGATGGGCTGAGGTCAACTGCATGAAGTTCAACAAGGCCAAGTGCCGGGTCCTCCACCTGGGGCGCAATAACCCCAAGCAGAGCTACAGGCTGGGAGATGAGTGGTTGGAGAGCTGCCAGGCAGAGAAGGACCTGGGAGTGATGGTTGACAGTCGGCTGAATATGAGCCAGCAGTGTGCTCAGGTGGCCATGAAGGCCAACAGCATCCTGGCCTGTATAAGAAATAGTGTGACTAGCAGGGCTAGGGAGGTGATCGTCCCCCTGTACTCGGCTCTGGTGAGGCCGCACCTCGAATACTGTGTTCAGTTTTGGGCCCCTCGCTAGAAGGAGGACATGGAGGTGCTTGAGCGAGTCCAGAGAAGGGCTACGAAGCTGGTGAGAGGCCTGGAGAACAAGTCCTACGAGGAGCGGCTGAGGGAGCTGGGATTGTTCAGCCTGGAGAAAAGGAGGCTCAGGGGTGACCTTATCACTCTCTACTGGTACCTCAAAGGAGGCTGTAGCGAGGTGGGGGTTGGTCTGTTCTCCCATGTGCCTATTGACAGGACGAGGGGGAATGGGTTTAAGTTGCGCCAGGGGAATTTTAGGTTGGATCTTAGGAAGAACTTCTTTACCGAAAGGGTTGTTAGACATTGGAACGGGCTGCCCAGGGAAGTGGTGGAGTCACCATCCCTGGAGGTCTTTCAAAGACGTTTAGATGTAGAGCTTAGAGATATGGTTTAGTGGGGACTGTTAGTGTTAGGTCAGAGGTTGGACTCAATGATCTTGAGGTCTCTTCCAACCTAGAAATTCTGTGATTCTGTGATTCTGTTTGCATTATGCAAGGTTAGCTGTGATACCAGAAGAGAGAGAAAATGCACGGAAACAAACAAACAAACAAAAACAAACAACAACAACAACAAACACAATAAAATAAGGCCCACAACATGATTCTTATCAAAGTTCATGCTATTAAAGAAATGAAATTGCAGCTATACAAAGCTGAAGATACCGATTATGTGTAACGGTGCAGAACTTGGTTACATTAGCACTGAGTTTCAGGCAGTTCACGTTCCATTTTACCTGCATTTGCAGAAAGTTGAACAAGTGTCAACTCCCACTTAGGATGCAGTTGATCATAGTGTTACAGAAAGTCAAACTTACAGTTAAGAGGAAACAAAAGGTTCTGGGTCAAGTCTTTGCTGAGTTTTAATTCATTCTCATTAGGAACAATAATACACCAAATTGCTTGTTATATTCTGAAACTAAAAAACATGCATATGTATGGAATATGGTTAAATTGTTTGCTTGGATAGAGTAAGGACAAGTAAAGGCTTATCATTATTATTATTATTACTATTATTATTATTATTATTATTATTAATTTCAGTCTCTGTCTGTCCAGAATGAGTCATTCTAGTGTTAGGTAATATATTGTTTGGGCTAGGTGAACATGGCATGATAAGCATACCATCAGGTGTGCTGTCTCTTTTAATTGTGTTCATTTCAGAAGGACCGATAAACATTAGGATGCTTTAATTCTATTCATTTCAATGGCAGCAATAAACATTAGAAGCCCTTTAACACCCCTTTCTGAATTGTCCCACTTGACTAAATTTGATCTAATTGAAACAGGAGAAACTGGAAACAAGATTTATTTAACTCTTTGCCTGGCAAACATTTGGAAGTTATCATGCTAAAAGAAAAATAATTGCACTAGTAAAAATTATTATAGATATGATGCTGTAGTTCCAAATACAACACACCGGGGATATTTACTTAGGTATTTAAGTCACCAGTTGCATAGGTCTTAAAATATTCTCCACACCCATACATGTGAACCTGTTTAACATACATGTTAAAGTTAGTACTGTCATATGGGTTGCACAAAAGTGTCATTGAAAAAAACTTTTCTTCCCATTCCATCCTTAGATATTTTTGGTGGCTTGGTCCTGGCCAGCAGTGAAACACCTGTATAGCTGCTTGCTCATTCCCTGCCCCAAGTGGGACAGGGGAGAGAATAAGAGCAAAAGTGAGAAAACTCATGGGTAGAGACAGAGACAATTTAATACGTGAAGGAAAGAGATTAAAAAAGCAAGTGATGCAGTGGCAATCTCTCTCAACCTCCCACAAGCAGACCAATGCCCAGCCCATCTCAGAACAATCGCTGCCTTGGAAGACCCCCCACCACCCCCAAACAAGTTTTTATTTGTGAGCATAGCACTATATAATGTGGAATAGGCCTTTGGCCTACATTTACCTAATGTAATTTTACATTATGTCATATTATGATTTTTTTTTAAAACATTCTCCCATTGACAGAGATTTATTATGGACTCATGTTAACTCCTGTTGAAGTTAATAGTTAACTTTTGGGGACTACACCCATGCCGTGACCTAGTCAGCTATAATTCAAGAGTGTCCTATCATTTCTATTGTCAAAAATGCCAAACAGCTGTTCTATTTTTTCACATAATTACTATGGTATTTTATATTTAACATAATGTACTCAATAGGTACAGTAGAGTTTATCTCCTTAAAGTTAATGAGAATCTTCTCATCAGCTTCCCTTGGATCTGGTTTTAAACCCACATCCTTTTATTCATTATTTTCAGTTCATAGTGCATTAATATAACTTGGTCAAACAGGCTCTATCTATTTTTCTATCAATTAATTCAATCCATCTGGCCTTTATTAACATAATACCTCAGCGCATCCCAATATTACATGAATGTTATTTTTTAAATGTTGTGGCCAGAATTCAACTAAGAACAATATCCTGCTTCTACTTTTTTTCTCCTAGGTCAGGAATTTTCAACCAGTTTTACAGGGAGTTGGAAATGTCTGTATCTGTGAAAAGTTTTTTTTTTTTTTTTTTTTTTTTTTTTTTCCCATTTCTGTTTGAGTCATTTTTAGTAAATATACATATACATCTTGACTATATTCCTTCAAGAATATGTTTGTGCTCTCTGTCATGTAGTGACTTCTGACCCTGAGCTTCTGATTTCTTGGAAAACATATGAAATCAGATTGGTATATATTAGTATATATAACATCTTTAGACAAACATGTTAACTCAAGTGGACTGTGTATCCTTAGAAAGAAGAATAAATATCTCAGTATGCTGTGATAAACTGTTTAATAAAATAAAATAATAATGAAACCCTTCTTTTCAGTCCAGGCTGCTATTCTGCCATACATTTTATTGGTCTGAAAGGTAGAATTCTTGGCAGAGAACTTGTCCCATGGGCCACATAAAGGGCACATGGTACAATTCTGTAACTATAAATGACCAGAATAGAGTCCGAAAGGTCTGCTAAATTCAATATCTGATTTATGTTTCATGCCGGGGTTAGGAAGTTTTGAATGTGATCCAGGCAGAACGCTAGGTTCATGCTATAGCTGCAACTATCCAGGTGAGAGAAGGTATATGGAACAGGAATGTCTCCCGGTGATTAATAGATCCAACGCTCTTCTTTTCATGGAAAGACATTTATTTTAAAAATTCTTCAAGTAGTCATATTTGATAGACATTTATATGCATGTGTGCTATGCATTATATTTTAGTTGCATGTGTATTTTTCTTTGGTAACACACTTCTGTGGAATTCATTATAAAAGGGAGGGTAAGGTCAAGTCCAGTGAAAGTGTAATTAATGAAAAAACTATGCAGATAAGAGATAAGGTAGAGTAGAGGTCTTTTTTTTTTTTTTTTTTTTTTTAACAAACTGTCAGGAGCTATTGCTGGGCTTGGTTAGCAGATTCTTACCTCATTCTTCAACTGCTGCTATTTTCAGAGTGCGTTCTTTACACAGCTTATAGGTACATACAGACATATGCAGAATATACACTTTGTAATATATACAATATCGGCCTTGAACAGTTCTAATTTATAAAAACAGCTGATCAGGAAAAACATACACACACACACACACACACACACACACACAAAAAAAAAAAAAAAGAAAAAAGAAAAAAAATATTTCCTGAAAAATATCTTTGGACCTCACATTACATACAATGCATAGCGTATGTGTACGTATGTGTAGATAGATATAGATATAGAATATATAGATATAGATATAGAATATATAGATATAGATAGATTAGATATAGATATAGATATAGGCAGATGATATAGATGATACAGATAGATATAGATACATGGCTGACCAAACAGTAAAACATCAAGGGGAATACAAAGTTTTCTAGAAAATGCCTTTTTCCTAATTTTAGACAGCTCTGGAGAATTTGCATCTGATCAGATCTGTAGAACTACTTATTTCTCAATACTTTTTAGAAAGAACACTTTTAACCCCTTGAAATATATATTTTTTTTCTAGAGAGAAAAATAGAAGTTTGGAAACAGATAATGGTTATTATAAATGGTCAAAAGGAAAAGTTCTTTTAAATTATTTCTTTTCTAAGGCAGCATAGAAGTGTGAAGCATGCATAAGCTAATAAAGTTTTTTTTTTTCTTTTTTAATATAAATAATTATATAAAAACCTACTAAATGTACAATTCTTTAATTTTCTGAAAATTCCTGTAGACAGAAGAATAAGAGGTTGCAGAATAACATATTTCTCAGTGCTTTGACTAAAGAATAATTATTTAAATATATAAAATTGTAATAACGTTGACAAATAATGAGCTGTTTGAAAAGCAGGAAAAAACACTTCAACACTTTTTCCTTGAGAAATTGTTTTGGATGGAAATTTTCCAGCATGATATTCTGAAAAATGACATTTTATTGGTAGCCACTCCAAAATGATTACACACTGCTGATCATTTTACTTTTAAGATGGTGTTTATTCATGTATTTTAGCAACACATTTTATTATTCTTCTCTTCTTTGCCTGTACTAGAACGTGTAAGGAACGAGTGGGTAAGGAATTGGCTATATGGACTCACTCAAAAGAGTTGCAGTCAATGGCTCAATGTCCAGGTGGAGTTCAATAAGGAATGGTGTTCCTCAGGGTCCAGTATGGGCGCTGTTTAACATTTTTGTTGGTGGCATGGACAGTGGGATCAAGTGCACCCTCAGCCAGTTTACAGTTGACACCAAGCTGTGTGGTCCAGTCAACATGCTGGAGAGAAGGGATCCCATCCAGAGGGACCTGGATAGGCCTGAGAGGTGGGACTATGCAAAACTCATGAGGTTCAACAAGGTCCTGCCTCAGGATCCAGGCAATCCAAACACAAATACAGGCTGGGAGGAGGATGGATTGAGAGCATCCCTGAGGAGAAAGACCTGGGGGTGTTGGTTGATGGGAACCTTCACATGAGATTGCAATGTGCACTTGTCCAGAAAGCCAGCCATATCCTGGAATGCATCAAAAGCAGTGTGTCCAGCAGGTCGAGGGAGGTGTTTCTCCCCCTTTGCTCTGCTCTTGTGAGACCCCACCTGGATTGTTACATTCAGCTCTGGGGTCCCCAGCACAAAAAGGACATGGACCTACTAGAGCAAGTCCAGAGGAGGGCCACAGAGATGACCAGAGGGCTAAAACACCTATCCTGTGAAGACAGGCTGAAGGAGATGGGGTTGTTCAGCATGAAGAAAAGGATTTAGGGAGACCTTATATCAGCCTTACAGTACCTATGCAAGCCTACAGGAAAGCTGGGGAGGGACCCTTTATCAGGGAGTATAAGTGCTAGGACAAGGAGCAATGGTTTTAAACTAAAAGGATATATTTAGATTAGGTATTTGAAAGAAATTCTCTGTGGGTGTCAAGGGACTGGCACAGGTTGCCCAGAGAAGCTGTGGGTGCCCCATCCCTGGAGGTGTTCAAGGCCAGGTTGGCCCTGGGCACCCTGATGTATTGGGTGGCATCCCTGCCCATGGTAGGGGGGTTGGAACTAGATGATCTTTAAGGATCCTTCCAACCCAAGCCATTCTATGATTCTATTATTCTATGTTTTAGTTAGTTTGTTTGTTTGATATATATATATATATGTGTGATAAATAACAATTGATTTATTCCAATTAAAGTTAATTTTTTTGAATAGAGGCAAGCAAACAGTGCTGGGTGGGCTGGGAGTCTGCTCCACCAAGACGCACACCATACAGTTCCCATCCCTGGTTTATATCTCTTCTACTAATGCATATTCATAGTGGGTGTGTCCTCTGAGCAGGTCCTCTTCATCTTCTTTTTGAGTCTTCTCGACCCCAGCCCCCATGCAGGCTCTCCCCACAGACTTCTGCTTAACACTGCACAGCCAGCAACAAAACTGGTCTTCTCGACCCCAGTCCCCACACAGGCTCCCCACACAGAATGTTTAAAAGTGCTAATGGTCCAGCGACAAAACTGGTGGAGTCCGGTCCTGTCAGATGTCCATTGCAGAACACAATATATTAACTACCGAACACAAAAACTATATACATACATTAACCATCTTTCTTAGTCTTTCGGTTATACAAGGATGTGTAAAACAGAAGGTCACATTTTATCATGCGGCCCTAGCATTGCTCCACATTGACATGAATCAGATGAACACATTTCACATATATATTATATTTTCCTCCAATCATTTCAGTGGAGACTTACTAGTTTAGAATGTCAATGGTCAGTGAACCATTCTCATGTTGACACTTTGCCTTAGGAGACTAACAACCGGAGGGTTAATTAACTTTGGCAGACATTTGTGTGCTTCCTTTTTTTTTTTTTTTTTTTTTTTTTTTAAGCAGTGATGAAGAACTAAGATAATACTATTCAAATTTTGGTAATAAACATACTTAATGGAGTTTTAAATAGTATTTAAATTATGTCTAAGTAGATCTCTGAATTCATTTAGCAACCAAATCACTACTAATGCTTTAGATAAAAAGACTGCTGTATTGGGTAATGATCTTTGAAAGGAAAGTAATATGGGTCAATAGCAAATTCTCTATCACATTAGTTAACAATTTATCTTTTATCTTAAACATTTTGAGGGTGGATTGTTTATTGTGTTCTTTCTTTGCCCAGAAATAGAAGTTGCAGGTAAAAAAAATACAGTGTAGACTTCACAGCAAGGAACTTTGTACTGCTACTTATGATTCTAGCAGGAAAAACAAAAACAAAAAACAAACAAAGAAAAAAAAAATGAAACAACTTCCTGATAAGAGACTCCACGGCCGCCCAGCGCTGTTTTGCTTGCTGATTGCTTACTCAATAAACTCGATACTAAATTTCATAATGCCTCCTATAAATTATTTGGGGGAGAAACTTATAACAAACAACAACAACAAAAGACAAACAAACAAAAAACATGCACAGTTCTTTTCAGGCATCTCATTTCCTTAAATGATTCACTAGAAAAAATAAACTAATAATAATAATATTGTGGATGGACTCATGAAGCTAGGGATGGCATTAACACTTGCTCTGTGTAAATGTTTCTGTAAGGAACACAAGATATTTTGTCTGGGTATTGGGCAATCACAAATTATTTATGTATTTATTGTGTGCCTTCCAGAATAATAGCAGAAATGAAAGTTCAGAAAATTGACCATAGATAATTTATTAAGATAGGAACACGTGAAGCTTTTTTACCAGTTTCATCCATCCGTCTAGATAATTGGCTAGATGTATTCAACTAGCTTTATCTATCTGGAAATTAGTTATCCAAAACTTCAACTAATGCTAGCTATTTAAAACAGCTATTTAAATCTAAATCAGAGGTAGATGATGTGGTTTGTCTGTATAGTCAGTAGAAATCTAGCCAACACTCATGTATGTATGTATGTAAGAGTATGTCACACTAAGCCAGAAACACAAGCTTGGTTAGATATATTCTAAACTAAACTGTTAGCAGGTAGAGATTTATCTCTAGTGAGTTTAAAGGAAAGCTTGAGGACTGCTTTAAACTTGATGCCTGATTTCTGTGTGAAGATTAATTCCACAGCAGGGGGTGTCTGTTTACACAACATACAGAAACATCACACTAGTTCCATTGTAAATACTAAAAAAGACAGAAAACAAATTAGCTGGTAAGCTAGAGAAGAGAATATACTAATTAGCACATGGTTCAGTATAAACCTAAATGACAGATAGAGTAACACAAAAACCTTTTTTGCTTAAATAGCAAAAAAATTACAACATCATCACCATTACAACAGATTCAGAGAAGATACTAATGATTAACCTTTCTAAATGTTCCTTTGTTCAGCTTTGTATCACTTTGTTAGACTGCTATTTTAAAAAATCCAGAAAGAGCACTCTCCGTTATTGTTAGAAAAGTGTATATATTTAGTTGGCTCTCTTTTTGTACCATACAGCCTTCATAATTGCATCTTCAAACATGGTAACTATGGTTGCAAACAGCAGGTTAAACATTTCAGTCATGACCTTTACTTGTTATCTTCTGCTAAATTTGTTGCATGACCAGGAAATTTCTGTGTATGCTTTTTCTGCCTTTTACTTTCCTCACCCTCACACCCCTGCATCCTGTCTGCCAGAAAGGAGGAACAATAAAATGCCTTTACACAACTGCATGTATGGTCATTTGCATTGCCTCCTTTTCCCTACTCTCCTTTATATACAAACACTTAAATAGGCTTTTGTTCACCTCAATTAGTTACCATACTAAGAAACTCACCATGAAAAGATCAGTTCTACATTTGTGTTTACATTTACTGTGAAAAACAATGTAGGCTGATAATGTTCTCCGGATTATACTTTCCGTCATCATGTCATTTGATATTTAGAAAGGGATAGATATCTATGTGGTGGTGTGTATTAAGGGAAGTTATTATGAATATAACACAGGCAAAACATTAAAAAAGTACAAAAGCACAAGCAGCAGAACATGTCTGTAAAGCAGCAGTGAGTCCTAATGTAATAAGATAAAGAAGTTTAGAAGAGCTGTGAAGGGATTTGCTGATGGAAGTGTAACATTCTTAGTGGCCAGGTGAGAGCACTGCAATCTACAGCAGTCCCCAAGCATATAGGTGTGAACTGAATTGCAGCAGGATGAGGTGAAGTATGCTGTTGGCATCAGAACTTCAGTGTGAAGTGCTAAGCAAATGGGCAAACATTGTCAACAAATATGAGCAAAATAAACCTGAGTGGTAGAGGACGTGCTCCCATGCCCCAGGTGAAGGGATGAAGGGAGCAATTTAACTTTTTCTTTCTTTTTTTTTTTTTTTATTCATATATTTTTTCTGTTTTGTATCACAAAGGGTATATGTTACTAAAGTAAGAAAACTGCAGAAGCCATGGCCAAAGAAGAGAAAAGGCTGTATCTGAAGTTTGTGTGGACACAGGACAGAAAGTGAATTTTTAAGAGGTAACAAAATTCACACTGAAAACCCAGAGGAAGAACACTATCTGATTATGCTTGCAAACTGCTAACAGTGATGATTCTTGAGAACACAACCTGAAACAGCAAGAAGATGTCACAACAAACATTCCCCAGTGTGCTGAGTCTCCTCTTTGCTGTCTGCAATTGGTGTCAGGAACGTGCTGAAAATCAAACAGTGATCAGTGACGCTAAAGCTGTTTTTGGCTGGAATGCTTGGATGTTTATAACTTATGCATATTTTTAAAAGTGTGGTCAAAACATGATGCACAGCAGTACAGCTCAGCCACATGTGAGTGGTCATGAAGTTGGAAATATGGATGCTTTGTTGTATCCTTTGCAAAGCAATTTTACTCTGCTGCTTTTGTTGTTAGTCCTACCAGCTCACATACTCTTGCTGCAGGCCATCACTTTTGTCCTGTAGTTTCAGAGATGGTAGGTAAAATCCTACTCTGCTGAAAGCAGGACCTTTGATTTCTGTGGCTTTGTCTAAATTGGTTGACCAAGGAATACTTCTCTGTGCCAAGCGGAGCTGCATGCTGAACATTTGTTCCAGTAAGGGCACACCAGGACTCGTACCAGACCTTCCTTTTTTTTTTTTTTTTTTTTTTTTAATAAATTCTACTTGTGGGGGCCAGGAAGGAGCCACTGCACTCTCTGGCCAGGACTGATTCTCTGCTTGGTCTGGATGTGATCAACAGGGTTAAAATTTTGCCATGGGATTAAATCTTCTCACTGCAGTCTTGTGTCTGTCTCCAATGTGCATGCACATACATACTTGTTTTGTCTGAATATTTCATCTGTAATTTCTTAGTCTCTTTTTAATTCACATACAGAAAATAAGTTTTCTATTAAAAAAAAAAAAAAGAAAAAAAAAAAAAGTCCATAAGCTGGACTTTTTTCTTCTCCTAGGAGAAGAAAGTGAAAAACTGAAACAAAATGGCATTTAATGGCACCAGAACCTCACTTACCCCTAAGATGATGCATTGCCACTTCTTTTACATCTGGGTCAATGTAGATGTAAACTTCTTTTACATCTGGATCTTCTTTGATCAGATACATGACATGCTCACTGCATATTGTTTCAACAGACCCACACTGTACCTAAAAAGCAAGAATAGACCAGAATATAAAGATAGATAGATAAACTGGAGGATATTTTCAGACTTAAAAGTCTGAAGAGGAAATGAGAAAAGTCAGAAGTGTGCTTGTGAAATGTTGTAAAGACAGTGATGTAAACACATTTTTCACATCTTTTACAAGGTGCAAGACTGAAAAGTATAGGAGTATATTATAGCTATAATGCTTTGGCCCAGCAGAGGCAGCCCAGATTTTGGTTTTCCAGGGTAAGAGGCCCATAAAAAACAAGCTTCAGAATCAGAAAAAGGAATGGTCACATATTAGAGGAGTGAGAAAACATGCATGCTTAGATCCACCTGGAAAAGATTGAAAATGCTGTCCCTGCCATATAAAGTTAGGTACTCAGTCTGTTTTCAAAAAGGACAGAGGGAGTTAAGAAATACTTTGTTAGTACAAGAGTTGTAAAAGATTCTAAAAATTTTATTCTAACAGTGAATAAATCATTTTTTGTGCATTATATTCCATGATGATCACTATTTATTATTGTTGTTTCCACTCAGGAAAGCTAAATGTAATGGAACGGATTCCTCCAGATGCGTTTGGCTTGCTTGAATTGTTGGACAGGTCTGAAAAGAAACTGGAAGCTGGCTGCTGTTGTCCATTCAAGATTTCCCCTGAGGTGAGAAGAAAGAAAAACCTTGGAAAAGACAACATAGTTGCTTTTTCAGCTCTTACACTTCCATGTCAATTTAACCATTATATTAGGAGTAACAAAAGACTTTCCTGCTCTCACTTGCAGCATAATGAGGGCACCTACAGTTTAAGAGCTAAGGAGTCAGTTCATGAAGACTCAGCAGGTTCCTTAACAGATTTCTTTAATCAGTCATTATCTCATGAGGATCAAACATTATATTAAATGCAAAAAGGTAGAACTGAAAGATTAAATTAGGACATGTACAAAGCAATGGGGAAAATAAGAATTATTTTGATCCTGAGCATCTCTGAGATTATATGGTTTTACTTTAATAAAAGCAGGATATTTGTGAAATCAAATAGAGTACATGCATTTAAAATAGGGAGTTTTATATAAAGTTGATCCATACTGCATGAGAACTAAGGAAAAAAAATGAAGTTGACCACTGCCAGAGTTGCGGCAGTCACCATTAATGTCCTTTAAAAAATGTCTTTGTAGATTTTTATACAATGATATCAGACTAGAGATAGAATTAGCATTAAATATGGATACAACAGAAATGAGACCTGCATCAACTCCCCAGATATCTTGTCTACCTCTTATTTGAATGTGTTTTCCTTTATATAGGAAAAAAAAATAATTAAAAAAATCTTACCGTATCACACTGCAGTCCTTTAATAATGTTATTATATATTTTAAAGAAAATTAAAATGCATTTATGTCAAATTAAGTCAGTTTTCAAAAACTTAGGCAAATATGTTTTTCTTGAAAGACAGATTGTAGGGATTTGAACATACTGCTAAGTTTCTTTGTGAAGGAAAATATGTATTGCTGCAGTATAGGATTTCAGTATTTTCATTGTAAAAGAAAGAGCCCCTCTTAATTATGTTGTTTTCAATGACCAAAAACCGAACAAGAGAACACATATCTAGGAGTTGATCTGAGCCCAAGAATGCAATTGATTTCCATTCATCTGTTTAAGTACTTAGTAAAAATGTGATAAATAACTGCCTATGAATTGTATCTATAAATGTTTATAGATCAATATACCTTATTTGAGACTGCCTTAGTTTAAAATGTTAAGGATTTTGGGGAGGTATTTATGTTTTTTTAATTGTACATTTTTATGAAAAAAAAAAAGAAAACTCCAACTTATCATAACTATGTCTGAGTAGAAAATAATATGGTAGAAGCAAAGGTTGGTGATTCATAATGGACAATAAAATTTTAAAGCCAGGCATTGTCAAATTGTCATTGTGTTTCAGAAAAATTTCCTCTGGAGTTATGTCAAAAATATAGACATTGAGGAGATGATAGGGAAAGTTATCAGTACCTTTTCTTTTTTTTTTGCATTTCCAGCATAGTTTTTACAGAAGTGCTCAGCTATTACAGACAGGGAAAGAGGTGAGCTCTCTTTTGTGTCAGGGGAAGAGGAATTTTGCAAGCATTTAAATTGAATTTTTAATAAAAGATTTGGTGGGAATGGCATGTCATTTCCCTCTGGAGGAAATAAAAGTACTCTTGTTTGGTTTGGGTTTCCAGTGCTCTGATTTTCTTTCACATACTACTAATTAGGCTTTCACAGATCCAGAAGGTTAGAGTTTCACTGCAGTGTGAGTGCAGATGAATACTTTAGCAAGTCATTGTCGATGAAGTCATGCAATGCAAGCTTCTTTTTGATATGATGATACATCAAGTAAGTGATCATATCCTGCTCAGATTTTAATTTCAAAAATATTTTTTACTTTTTAAGAGTAAAAACAACAGTCCTCAATTGATTCTAATTCACTGTTTCATTAATTATTTGAACCAGAGGTGCTCCCTCAAAATTACTGTTTAGAATCAAAGGACAGAAAAATAAGTTCTTTCTACCACTGTTTATCAGGCAAATGAAAACTGTAAATGCCCAGTGGCATACCAGCTCTGTTCCTGTGTGCACCTCAGGTAGTGAATAAGCAAGAGGTGGACCACACAAGCCTTTCAAGGCTTGAGCTGAGTGATTGCCAGTGCCTTATAAAGCTTAATATAATATGTCTCCTTTGATAATCAGAACTCAGTTAAAAATATGTGCCAGTCTGGTGAGAAATGAATAAAGCTGACGCAAAACCTATTTCAAGTGGGTATATCCAATACTAAATGTCACATTTTACTGGTTGACACACATTTATCACTTCATTTCACAGTACAGTAAACAACTCATAAGTCACTGGCTAATTTGATTGACAGTAGCCTTGGGCATTCTTCAGCAATCATGTAGTATACTGTACCAAGTCAGACTTTTAGGGTAATTGACTTCAACAATATGAAGAAAAAAAATCCTATAGTCTGTTCAAAATGAAAGGAAAAGGGGAAATCAAAAATGAGAGAACAATAAATTATAGAAATTTCTCATTTGAGTAAGTAACAGCTTTAACAGCTTTCTCTAAGTACTGAGTACACTCAACTGAACATCTGCTTTCCAGCTGTGTATATTGATATATTACCAGAGTTTTATTCTCTCCTACTTTAAATATATCCATAAGTTTTTCAGGGCTCCACTACCTGACTTTCTGACAATGCCTTGATTGTGAAAGATATAAAAATGTCAAAAATTCTGTAGGCCATTTTATGCCCACGATATTATTTTTCAATCGAATCCAAAGACAGATGTCTATGAACAATTAAACCATTCTCCAATCACACCTTGTTCCAGCTGGGATCATAGAATTAAAAGGAAATAAGCCATCATGATTCACTTATTGCTGGAGTACCTAGTGTTTCCTGTACTGCTGATAGATTCTTATTAAACAATTCTGTCAATGGAAAATGAATACTGTCCGCTGCTTGAACTTCTAAAGTTAGTTCTTTGATATTAAATTTGATTTTCTTCTCTTATAATAATTCATACACTTAGTGACAGGCTTCAGCAATTCCCATTAGTAAGAGATTGTTATCTAAAGCTTACTAAATCCCACATCAGGTCTCAGGGAGTTTAGCTATAAAGCAGAACACTGAAAAAGATCTGTAGTGAAAAGGGAAACTTACTAATAATATATATGTACATATACATATAGATATATATATGTATATCTAAGTGTCTCTTCTATTAAAAAAAAAAAAAAAAAAAAAAAAGATGTGGAAAATGCTTCTTTCTTTCCCCTTAACTTAATATAAGGTTAGCTTTCTCAACTCTCTTTGTCACTGTTTCTTGCATGGCAACCACACGACTCAGAGTTATGTCTTTAAAAGAGACCGAATAATGTGCATATGAATGAAATATCATCAGTATGTTTATGTTTTAGTGATTCACAACAGCCATATTCTCATTCATATGGGAAACATTTGATTTCCAGACTGTGCCCAGAAAGGTTGTTAATAAAATATCTCTGCACTTTGTAGATAGACAGTTTATGATCTTAGGTTACATATTCTGAAAGAAATATGCACTCTTATTATATTCCCTGGACACGATAGAACAGACACAAGCATACTTAGTTTCAAAAAGCTAATATAAAATTGAAATAGAAATTTACTGATTGATTTGTTTAATTTTATTAAATGACACCAAAGAAACATGACTGTGTCTTTGAGAAACATTAGAGATTAAGAGGATACGTTAAAGTGTGTAAGTTAAATCTATCTTAGTCCTGGTAAGTTTTTTTAAAAGATTGATATGTATTAAACTCCTGACTGTGGAAACTGTAATCTAGTGAGAAGTCGTTTCCCTTAAAACCTTGAGATTCACAAAGCATTAAAGGATGTGATTGAAAGATAAATCCAAAAGGCAGAAATTTGGCACTACTGATTTACATGGCTTATCTGCATTTCTGAGTGCCATTGTAAACCTGTATTAGGTGCATTGGTGTACATTACACATTTCTTGCATACGTCTGTGCACTCTTGACTTGGAAAAAAATCTAGGGACAGCTTCTGCTCACATGCCCCAGCCAAACAAATCTTTTAAGCATGTGCTTAAATTCAGCAGAGGAATAATATAATCGACATCAATGAAACTGCCCACATGTTTAAATGATTTAAATGTTCACAGGATCAGGGAAGTTTTATTTAGGATTTATTCTGTTGTAACAGTAACCACTAACATGACTTTTACTTTCTTTCCCATCTGCCCACTGTTTATAGTAGAGAAGAGATTTGTACAGGCAGGCAACTATCCTTTTTCTGTAAAAACAACTGACTTGCAGAACAAAGGGCTGCTGAACACACAAGTCAGGCTGGAAGCATAACCAACAAACTTGGCTTAGGTATAGGTTTATACAGCAGCAGTAATCCCTTGTGTCCTCTTCCCCACTCTCTCTTTCTCTCTCTCTCTTTTTTTTTTTTTTTTTTTTTTTTTCAATCTAACAAAATTTATGCACGCAGCATCAAGTGTGTCTAAAACCTGAAAACCAAAAATAACATAAATACATTAATTGACTAAATTTATGAGAAAAAGATGGTCAAACATCTGTCTGGCAAAGAGAGATGCTGAAATAACACCAGAGAAAATTAGTTTCTCTATAAACTTAGTATCATCTTCTCTATAGAGATTATTAGAGGTGTTAACACACATACACATATTATCTGAAACAGACATTTCAGACAGGAAAAATCCCAACTTTCTTCATATTAACAACAGTTGTAACTTTTTTTTTTCTTTCTTGATTTTTTTTTTTTTTTTCCTTTGAGTTAAAGAAAAGACTGTGAAGGAAAATTCTTTTGGAACCTAATCTTTTTATTCTTTCTACCCACCTTTTTTCCCCAACCGGCGTCTAGCTAGGAGTAAGCTGCTTAGCATTCATAATGCTGCTTGATAAAAAACAGTCAAATTCAAATGAGGAACGTTTTTATGGTATTGAATACATCTACCTAGAGGTCCATGCATTTATTATGACTTATGTAGAGGGGGTAGTATTTAGATAGAGAGAAATTTAGCAAAACATCCACAATCACACAACATGTCAGAAAAGGTGTTTTTAGAATTCCTGAGATTTTGACATGTTAAACTTCAGACCCACTTCAGCCCCAGCAATTCACCTGCAGTCAAGGCTTGAGAAATTGTAACTGGATACTCCACTATGTAAAAAGTTGTTTTGTGTTGATATAGCATACTTAAAATCTACTAAATGTGGAATAAATTTTATGGGCTGATGTAGAATAGGATGATATTTTGTGCAAATGCTTATTCGTTTCTTTTGATCTTTTTGTCGTGGTGAAAAGTCATATGATATATGTTTTATTTTTTTCAACCCATTTTTTTATCTTTTGGACTTTTGTTGTTGTTAGTTATCTCAAAAAGTAAATACTGATATATGCTTAAAAATCAAGACCTTTATAAGACTTACAAATACTAAAATTTCCACAATGCATCTAGGATCTTCCTGTTCCAAAGATAGACTGATTACTATTTGTTTTACACAATATAATTTGAGGCAAATGGATTGGTAGGTTTGAGCCCTAAATTGCCCTAAGCTGCAGTGGAGGGTTTTCATCTCAGCAAGAGAAATCCCCCCATAGATTCATTGAGATCTTAGATGTACTCACTTTTCCCCTGGTGCTATCAAAGTCCCTGCATTGGTTGTAACATAATGGTAAGGTAGTAAGCTTAAAGTCTTCACCAAAGTGCCAGTACAAAGCAGAATCTTGCTGTCTTATTTTGCAAAATCTATATCTTCTCTGTATTTATTGAATCTTAAATAAAAGGTCCTCCCTCTGGATTAAGATGATCAAAATCTTCTAAATCAGCTTCACTAAATGTTGTGGGTCAGAATGGACAAGATTTGCCAAGAAATCATTCTTGCTATTGACTTGGATTACTGAAAAACTGCAATTATTTTTTGGAAAAAAAAAAAAAAGATTTTAATTTTTTCAGTTGTTTTTAACATCTGAAATCAGAATAGTGACAAACTAATTAGCACTCAAAGATATACTGAGGTAGGAAAACATTGCTTCAGGAGTGAATGTGAACTGTATGAAAGATTTACACTTACACCTGGGAAAGGCACAGCAGATTGGATGAGCCCCAGCAGGTAAGATACCAATGCATAGGAAAGGCAAGTAATCGTATTCCACAAGATCAAAGGAATGCCTGAAATGTTAAAGGAAATTACTACACAAGTTTAGACGACAGGTTTGCTCCCTTATGCAAAGCGTGCTCTGACTGTTTTATGGGGCCAGTGACAGAGACTACTGCATGTCTGTGGAGAACAGTCAGACATATTAATGTCACTGATAAGCACTGGCCTTGGGCAAGAGGGGATTTGAGCAGCTTTCTTCTGCTTATGTCTTACACAAATTTTGTGGATGGATGTCCACAGGCTTTGAAATGAGAGGCTGCCAAAAGAGGGAGTCTTGCAGTGGCAGGACAGTCTTGTCAGCAGAACAGAATCTTGAACGCTGTGGTGCCCAGAGTGAAATCTTCTGCTTCTAGAATGGACATTAAAGTTGACATCCCTGGATATGATAATGAGCTTAGTGCTCATTAATGCATGTCAGTACATGCTAAACATGTAAGACTATAGTACTTAACTCTCCACCCAAATCATGCTAAATGTCACCCCAGGGCAGGGAACACATAAGAGTAAAGGAAATGAAAGGAAAAGAGTGTAGAAAAAGTGTTAGTGTTAGGAAAAAGAGTTAGTGTTAGAATTAGTTAGATGAAGTGACAGAAAAGTTAGAAAAGGGTGGGGCAGAAAGAAGACATTGGAGACCTGGAAGAGGCAGTTGACAAGCTCTGTTCCTTCTCCACAAAGACAGGGACACCTCCTTGGTACACCTCTGTGTACACAGACACCTCTGTGCCTTCACTTTTTGGTGACGAATCCCCAGGATAGCATTTTACTAGCACTATTATCATATATTAGTGCTATTGCCGTAACTGTATTTATAAATGACAATTTTGAATTCGTTATTTCTGTTGCCTTATTAAATACTTTCAACTTTATGAAACTATCTCAGTGAAAGTCCCTGAAAGGGCTCTGAAACAGGTGAACAGTTGACTCTGATAAGTACCCTTTAACACAACAATGTACTAAGGGAGAACATGAGTAAAAATATCAGGACGGTATTGCCAAGGAGGTTATGAAATCACACTGAATTTAGGCATATGGAAGAGGCTGACAATGTGAGGTTTCAAACTGGAGACTAAGCGAAACTCCCAGAAGAGCTGACAGTTAAAAAGAAAAACAAACAAACAAACAGAAAAGTGATTTGTGTAGCCGTAGGATGAGTTTTATTTTGTCAAGAAGTTCCAGGTTTGGACCTTGTCATTAAAGCAGCTTCTTGTATAATGTAAAAGAGGATGCAGTTTACTCTCCTGCTGATTTTTTTTTTTTTTTTTCCCAAGTAAAATTGTATTTGTTTAAGATATCTTTTTCATGATCCATTGATTCAGTAGTCATAGAGCTTTCCCAAAGAGAGTTTTTAAAAAATGTTAAATACATGTGTTAAAAGAAAGTAACTTATTTCTACCCTGAGATAATTTAAATGGTGATAACCTTCAACCTCTCTTTAGATGTTAAATTTAAGGTCTTCAGTAAAAGCCAAATAATACAATCTTCTTGCCTCCAAAGGCAGGAGTTTGCCAGAAAATTTATCCAGATGGGTGAGCAGGAACTTTCATAAAAATAGAATACTGACTTCAGGATTTGGAGTTTTGAAAGTCCTTGAGATTAGTCTCTCTCGGTTTCCCTTGAAATTAAAGATGGCAACAGAATTGATTTCAATGAGAATGTAGTGAGCTTAACCAAGAGCAAATCTGCAAATCCCACTCTATTAACATCTAAATCAGAGAGATTAAGTTACAAAAAGCATTTGTAAGGTTCTTTTTCAGCTTTCTTCCCATGGAACTTTACCCTAATGAAACAAACAAGCATTTTGAGAGGATGAATTTGCAAAAGAAAAAAATAGTCTAATTTTCTGTTCTGCACATTAGTCACATACTCTAAATTCACCTTCTACATAATGATTGTATATGTACATACATATACAGGACACAGTTATGTGTGTGTAAGTTCATATGCATAAACTCACTAGAAAAGAAGATGGTAATTATGCACTCTAATGAACTTCTGTTGTTTGTAAAGAAGATACAGATGACAATAATGATAAAAACAAACAAACAACAACAACAAAAAAAACTGTTAGTTTATTTCTTTGATCCAAAATACGAAGAGTAATTGCTAACTGGGCCGTATTCCTCCATGAGTTACTTTCATGATGACAGAAGTCAATAGCTTAGTTATCATAGGTAATTTAAAATACTTTTGGAACCTAAAGTTTTCCCATACTTCTTATCATAACATGTAGGTTATTCAGGTGAGAAACTTGGAACTAAAACATCTCAGCTTGGTTTGGGAGTGTGCTGATCTGTGAGGACACACTGGCTCTTGACTTCAGGGTCAAATAATGGGCACTGATACCTTTTATATATTGTTATAGGTTACATTTACCTCTAGAACTGTAAACTGTTTAATAAACTGCCTGTGACCACAAAACCTGTCATTATTTAAGATATTTTTACATAAAGGTGATCTATAGCTACCACTTTAGTAAATTCTGTTGTAGTTTGTTGGTGGAAAGGCTGAAGAATACACCTAGATTTAACTCTTGCTCTCTCTCTAAATGCTTCTATGAATTTGCAGATCACTTGAAGACCTTACTTGTAGATTTTTCTTATTATTTTTCTTGATTACGAGGACAAAATATAAATGCAGGAACAAAATAAGTGTTTTTATTTTTTATTGTTTCTCCAGTCACACTTTTTCCCTTTGTCTCAAATCACATTTCTAAATTTCAGAGCAGCATTGTCTGTTTTGGCAGTGGCATCATGCTTAGAGTTTCTGCTTCATCTGCCTTGTAATATCTGCCTTTATACCTTTCTTAAACTTGTTTTCAGTTTCCATTCCTAACTTGCATTTGTTTTCTCTTTTCATAATATGCAGGTTCAAAATGAAAAAATATACTCCAAAAGAAAGACTCTGAAACCTTATGGAGTAACACTAGGAAAAAATAGGTTTTCATGTCCTAGAAGAAAATAAATCTGCCTTCATCCTTTCCTTCAAGAAAAATTATACTGTATTAGACAGCACGCACTTCGGTAGTTTTTTTAGTTAAGCAAAGTAGGTGCAACTTATAAATTTCTGACATTATGAGTCATGTTCATGAATTGCATATATTTCTACAGTTCAGACAACCATAATCTTTAATTTGCTAGAAATAAGAAATTACACTATTGTCTGTTATCATTTTCTTGTTTAGTTAATTTTCATTATATCTCTTTTTATCCTGGTAAGAATGTTTTGAATCAGGGTTTACATAAAATTTTGTTTCCTTAGAAATTAAAACACAAAATAAGACTAAAGGGAGGGACCCAAGGTAAAAAAGGAATATTAGCATGAACAGTTAAATTTGCCCACCACTAGTCATGTAACTTAGGAAAAAAGAGAAAAAATACTTAAAAATGGAAAAACAAACAAACAAACAAACAAAAAACTCAATGGCATTTTCAGTTAACTTTTATTAACTGAGAGTACAACTTGGTTTCCAGCAGAGTCTTTAGTTTTACATTAAAATATATATATACGTATATATATATATAAAAACGAAGCAGTATAAATGATGATTTGTCATAAAATTCTAGTGTTTGCAGTATATCAGATCATGGGTAAAGGAGCTGTGTTGTATAATTACCCCAGAGCAGTAAATTAAGAACTTAAGGAAATACTTTCAATCTCCCTCATTCTTAAAACTTCACTCCTTGAAATTTTAACATAGGAAGCTGCCAATCTTTTGTGCTGTGATTTTTCAAAGCAAGTACAATCACCATAGGAAACATTCTCTCAAGACTTTCAGTTGTTTACAGAGTCAACAGATTTGTGTAATGCAAGGAAACATTTTTTCACATTTTAGCAGTTTTAATGTCTAAATGGTTCATCTGCTTAGCTTGTTAAAGTCTCCTTTTCCTTGGCAAGCATTCCTAACAGAGCTAAAGCACAGATAAAGAAGGTATGAATGAATACAGAAGGGCTCATTAGGAGCACATGAACATATTTTCTTTTGAGATAAATGCAAAATTTAAAATGTTTTTCATTTCTGTCCCAATTAAAGTAAAATCCTAGACAATCCAGGACAAGATTTCTCATATTTACATTTTTTTTTTCTTTCCCAGTTTACGAGGTGTTTGTTTACAAATACCAGCCACAGAAGCTGTTTTTTCTAACTGTGCTTTCACATCTTCACACATCCAAGACCATTAAAAAACAAAAACAAAAACAACAAAACTATAAAAAGAAGAAATTGTTTGATGCTATAGTGTTTATAAAATAATACCAACCAAACCTATAACTCTTATCAGTCCTTGAATGCTCTGTATCAGGCATTCCATTTTAAATCCTAATATATTTTAAAATTAAAGAAGAACCATCTAAACTTTTACTTTTTAGTTCTCAACTAAAGACACAGAGTAAATTAAATATTTCTTTATCTTTTTCCCTACAAAGTGTCAAAAAAGTTTTTAAAACTTTTTGAACTCTTGTGAGCACCTCCATAACCCTTACCTAATTCACTTCAAATATGGTCAAAAATCTTAAAACAGTATTAGCCATGACTTGCCAAGTTTGAGGTCAACATTCTTTTTGTTGCAATCATCACTCCAAAACAAAATCTAATTAAGCAGATTTATATCAGTCTACAAAGTATTCTGATCTGGCCCTATGCAAAATGTGCTATACCTGTGCTATATGTATATTTTAAAAGACAGCTGTGACAACATGAAATGTATCTGGTATTTTTAGATCTGCCTACATCTTCTTTTCTTCAGTGAAAACACCTTTCTACCCCGTCTGAGATCATAACTTCCATATTTAACATGCACAATATCACCTCCTGCTTTAGGTCATTACATGGTAGAGTTCCTGAAAACCTTGTCCCCCTTATTAAAGCTTAGAATACCTTGAAGCCATAGTTTTGTTAAGTGTTCTCTGCCTGCAGAGTCTTGATGACATAATTCAGACCTGTATGCAAGACCCTCACCTTAGGCCAATTACAATCTAATTGCATGACATTATGGTTTCTTGGAAAAAGAGAAGTAAAGTATTCCATGTTACTTATTTTGATAGTTTGTGGGGAGTTTGGGGTAGGGAGGTGTGGTGGTTTTACCCTGCTGGGCAGCTGAACTCCACCACAACTCCCCCTCCTCAAAGGGAAAGGGGTAGAAAATACGATGAAAAGGGCTCCGGGGTTGAGATAAGGACGAGGAGATCACCCAGTAATTGTTGTCATGGGCAAAACAGAACTGTTTCTCACTCGTTGTTCTCCCAGCTGCTGTCATGCAGCTGTTCCCTTCGGATACGGCTGGAGTGGGCTCTGATGTGACACCGGGCAGCTCCTGGGCTCTGCTCACAGAGGCCACACCTGCAGCCCCCCACTACCAAGCCCTTGCCACATAAACCCAATACAATATGATGAAAGCATTTTTAATAATACAAACTAGTAAAAATAATGTATTATGAATAACTTTTTCACCTTTTCTTCTTAGTAAGTATTTTTTGTTTTGCTAAAATATGTGACATCCACGCTTTTTTAAAGGAAAACCCAATATGTTGATATTTCCCCTGTAACCCTCTTGCTATTACTTATCTGGAAATATTGACGACTGTATCTCATATCATGTGTTTAGAAGCAAAGTAAATAACTACTGTGCTATCAATAAATACATATCACATAACTACATACCATTTATTGTGAGAAAAATAACTGATATACATTTTTATAACATAATTAAAACAAATCCAAACAAGATTCTGATGGTCTCATTATTTATAAGATTTTTTCTCTACCATTAATTATCTAAAATGTAGGTGTCTAGATTAAGTTCATCATATAGACCTCACTCCATGACTTGTCAATGAAAAAACCAGTCACCTTTAGAGAATAGTTCATCTTTACTGATATGTTAGAGAGCAATATTGACTGAGAAAAAATAACACAGAAAAAAATAAATCTGTATTGAATATATAAATAACAGATATTAGTAAAATCATGTTCACTTTTATTAGAGTTTTTCCTTATAATTTTAGTTTGAATATTGCTTCATCAATAAAAGCTTACAAAGCCAAACACTGTATGTATAATTTATATTTCTTCAGCCCATTAGCCAACCTGAACTGAGTCAGTCAGTTTTATTACAGTTAAAATTAAGAACACACATTACATTTTTTTTATTTTTTTATTTTTCTTTTTATTTTTTTTTAACACTGGATGATCTATTATTTAACATCTTATTTGAAGTTTTGGAACAGATGATATTCTATATTTTCTTGATTGTGGGACATAAATATTGTTTTCACTGAAAGAGGCACTCTTATTCTTCAGTTTTAAATTACATTATCAATCACTTTGGGGTTTTGACATGTCTTATTCTTAATGGATACTTGAAAATAGTTCACTGAGGATTCTTTATTATTTTTTTTCTTTGCTATGCTTCTTTCTTATAACAAAGAGAAATCTCAGTCTAGAGTGGGTTTGTATCATACTAGTTGCTAAATGCACCAAGTTAAACACCTTGCTTATTCACATTAACATTGCTGTACTTTTTGATGGAAGTGAGTTATTGTAGTGGGTTTACGTGGCAAGGTTTTGGTAGGAAGGGGGCCATAGGGGTGGCTTCTGTGAGAAGGATTGAGAAGCTGCCCCATGTTTGGTAAGGGTCCCACTGCTGACCAGAGCTGAGCCAATAAGCGATGTTGTTTTGCGCCTCTGTGAGAGCACATTTAAGACAGAGAAAAAAAACGCTGTGCCGCTCAGCAGCTGGGAGGGTGAGAGGAGTGAGAAACAGCCTTGCAGGTGCCAAGGTCACTGAAGAAGGAGGGGGAGAGGTGCTCCAGGCGCCGGAGCAGAAGTCTCCCGCAGCCTGTGGTGAGGACCATGGTGAAGCAGGATGTCCCCCTGCAGCCCATGGAGTACCACGGTGGAGCAGGGTTCCACGCTGCAGCCCGTGGAGGAGACCACGGTGGAGCCTGTGCCCCAAAGGAGACTGCGGCCTGTGGAAGACCCCTGCCGTAGCAGATTCCGGGCCGGACCTGCAGCCCGTGGAGAGGAGACCACGCAGGAGCAGGTGACCCGGCAGGAGCTGCTGCCCGTGGGGGACCCAAGTTGGAGCAGTTTGCTCCAAAGGGATGGACCCCGTAGTACGGACCCATATATGGAGCAGTTCTTGAAGACCTGCTGCCTGTGGACAGCCCACGCTGGATCAGTTCGGCAAGGACTGCATCCCGTGGGTGGGACCCCACAGCACAGGGGACAAGAGTGACCGAGAAGGAGCGGCAGAGAGAAGTGCTGTAGACTGACCATAACCCCCCTTCCCCCATTCCCCTGCGCCGCTCGGGGGGAGGAGGTGGAAGAGGGTGGATGGGGGGGGGGGAAGGTGCTTTTGGTTTCTTTCCTTTGTTTCTCACTTCTCTAGCTTGTTAGTAATAAGCAATAAATCCTACTTTCTCTCTATGCTGAGTCTGTTTTGCCCGTTACGATAATTATTGCGCGATCTCCTAGTCCTTATCTCAACCCTTGAGCCCCTTTCATTGTATTTTCTCCTCGCTCCTCTTTGAGGAGGGAGAGTGAGAGATTGGTTGTGGTGGAACTCGGCTGCCCACCCAAGTAAAACCACCACAGTTATATAAATAACAGAAGGGAAAATCAAAGGAGAATGAAAATTATTATTAAAATAAGATCCTAGGACAACATGGTTTGCTACCTAATGGTTACTGAATTTACCTTTAAGGTAACTACTAGTGGTTGATATCTTGCATGAAGAATAAAAACAAACAAACAAAAGCAATCAAACAACAACAAAAACACACCAACACCTCTAGTGAGAGTACATAGAGAAGAAAGAGTTGATTTAATTAAGAAAATATTCCTATGTAATAAATGCTTAGAAAAAAATATAATGACTGTGAAGTAGAAGTATAAGATCACTAACAGTTTGTCAGTAGCCTTATATGAGTCAGAAAGAAGGGAGGAAGAAGAGACAGAACTGAATACTAGGAACCACTTCAAGCTCACATGATGAATGAAGGCAAATTACAGGTGGAATCTGTAAACTCAATAATTAATTCAGAATGACGGGGGTTGGGGGCTGGAGAGGGCGGGGGGGAAATTAGTTGGAAGGATGCTGAAATGTCCAGAATTTTAATTGGAAGTGGGGAATGTGCTAGGAAAATATAGTGAAGACATCAATGACTGCAAGTAATCGCAAGTGTCTGAATTAGATCTTTACAATGTGTCTGCGAATAGATTAGAGACGAGTCTAATATAGACTTGTTGTATGGTGTTGCTTATGCAACAGGTATACAAAATGGAAAACATGATATTCAAATCTTGAAAAGCACTCAAATTAATGTGTTAATAATTTATGAAGACTTTTTATCACAATTAAATATAGCAAAGCGATCAGAAAGCTCTGGTTCAGTAATGACACAAGATGGAGAAAATCCAGTGTTTAAGGTCCTCAGATTCACACTAATCCTAGATGATCATCTAGGATCTGCATCATAATGTCTGGGTGGCTGGAGACTTGTTAAAGGTTTTCTTTACACTTCTGTTTGCACTTTCTTGTTCATTAGGCAGTGTTTCTTTTTAAGTACATATTTAAAGCAGGGAGAAGGTTTGGATTTGAAATATTATATATCATATGCCTAATACATTCATGATGTACTTTTATAAATAAAGAATCTTATAAATAAAGAAGATTCAGAACTAAGACATTAATTTTGTTTTCTCTATTATAGTTTATTACTAGATTTTAAGATTTCACTATGTTTTCTAAAAATGTTAAGGGACCAATTCAGTTGTCCAAATATCATCTACAGTCATTTTAAATGCTGCAAGATAACCAAGACATAAGCATGAAGTTCCTATGCTTTTATTATGAATAAAACTATATAATTTCCAAAACTTTTCTTTTTATTATTATTTTTTATTTTTAGTCTGAGAGAAATGAACATTATGTTATACAAAGCATGTTTTTGTTGTAGAGCAGGCTTTCCTACTAATTTGATTGTTAAGTGGAAATAGTTCACCTAAAGTTAGATAAATTACTGTTTAGTGGAATAGAAAAATTCTAGCTTATAAAATGTTGAGTAGAGAAAAAAGAATGTGCTGAGATGTCTAGGTCTCTACTAATATACTAATATTATAAGTTCTGAGTGGATAATCGGAACAAAATAAAATTGTGTCCATCATTAAAAAATGCATATCCAATACTCTGTGGATCTGCAGAGCCTGCTACTGTCCACTGTCTCAAAAACAAGGTGCTGCAGTGCCATTTTGAAGTATCATTTACTGAGGTTTTAATAGAATTCACTGTATCAGAACATATTCAAATTCTTTTTTTTTTTTTCATAGTTTCAAATGCATACTTTTTTTTTTTTTTTTTTTTTTTAAGCACCCATCCTTCATGTTCCCCTGAAATCCATAATCTAAAAGATGTGGTTGACTTTATTTTTACTGACATTTGAAAGTGGCAAAGCTTCTTCTACAAATTGCTTGTTACTTAAAATAGATTGTTGATACTCTGTCATCAAGAGATAATGCAGGATGTAATTAGTCCTTTTCAAAATTTTATGCCTTTAAATACAAAAATTATACACATTAGGCATGCCTCTCAAAAAATATGATGTATCAATGCATGCAAATCACCATGTCTTTATAAATATTTTCTTAGGAAGCAGAACATCCTATTAATATAGAACCAACCAGAAAGCACTGATCAACTTTTCACAGGGTCAAATTTTCAGTCATCCCAAATTTTCAGGTAAAATTTTGAAAGATTGAATATTAAATGCAGTCAAAATGTTAAAAAAATGTAAAAAAAAAAAAAAAAAACTTGAAAAACTGTTAAAAAATGTAACTGCACAGAATTATTTAAATTTACTAAGATCAAAATTTACTTATTATGAAAAAAGAGGAAGCTAATTTTCTGCAAAAAGATAATATATTATTTATCAATAAATTATTTAGAGTGTTTATCAATTCAAATTTCTAATATATGAGAAAACTTGTTGGTTCTGTGTATATACATTCCATTTAAAAAGGGGAAAAAAGATTTTTTAAAATATTGAATTTATTTTTTACATGTTTTCATATTTTTTATAATCTATATTTACATAATAAACATAGTGGTGGCTCCTCCACCACCTTTCTGACACAGGTGTTGGAGGAGCCGATGAGGTGGGGGGTGCTTCTGGACCTTGTGCTTATCAACAGGGATTGTTAGGGATGTGAAGGTTCAGGGCAGCTTGGAATACAGTGACCATGAGATGGTGGAGTTCAAGATGTAACTTGGTGGAAGAAGTAAGGCTAAAAACAAGATTGCTACCCTGGACTTTCAGAGAGCCAACTTTGACCTCTTCTGGGAACTGCTTGGGAGTATCTCATGGGCTAGGTTGCTTGAGGGCAAGGGTGCTTGTGAGAGCTGGGCTACATTTAAGCAGCACTTCTTCCATGCTCAGGATCAGTGCATCCCGAAGAGTAGGAAATCGGGGAAGGGGGGCAAGAAACCTGCCTGGATGAGCAAGGAGCTCATCGATAAGATCAAAAGGAAGAGGAGGGTCTATGACGTGGAAAAAGGACCTGTCCTCTTGGGAGGAGTACAGAAATGTTGTCAGGGACTGCAGGGATGCGACGAGGAAGGCTAAAGCCCACCTAGAAATGAGGCTTGCAAAAGAGATAAAGGATAATGTTTGTTGTTGTTGTTGTTGTTTGTTTGTTTGTTTGCTTGCTTGTTTTAAGTATGTAAACAGTAAAAGGAAAAAGGAAGTCTAGGGATAATGTGCGTCCCTTGCTGAACGAACAGGGGGGTGTCCTAGTAGCAGAAGATGCCGAGAAGGTGGAGATACTGAATGCTTTCTTTGCTTCAGTCTTTGCTTCAAGGACTCCCCCCTGGGACTCCTAGACCCTGGAGGGAGGAGAAAGGGTCTGGGAAATGGAGGGCTCCCCCCTGGTTGTCAAGAGAGTGGTTCAGGAGCATCTGAGTGGGCTCAACACACACAAATCCATGGGTCCCAATGGGATGCATCCACGTGTGCTAAGGGAGTTGGCAGAGGTGATAGCTGAACTGCTCTCTATCATCTTTGAAAGGTCCTGGAGAACAGGAGAATTGCCTGAAGACTGGAGGATAGACAGTTTCACTCCAGTTTTCAAGAAGGACAAGAAGGAGGATCCGGGAAACTACAGGCCAGTCAGTCTCACCTCTGTTCCTGGAAAGGTGTTGGAACAGCTTGTTCTGGATGCCATCTTCAAGCAATTGGAAGAGAAGAATGTTTTGAGGAGTAGTCAGCATGGATTCGCTAAGGGGAAGTCATGCTTGACCAACCTCATTGCCTTCTGTGGTGGCATCACCAGCTGGGTAAATGAGAAGAGAGCGGTGAATGTCATCTACCTTGACTTTAGCAAGGCTTTCGATACTGTCTCCCATGACATCCTGCTAGCAAAGCTGAGAAAGTGTGGGATAGAGGAGTAAGTAAGGACAGTAAGGTAGGCTGAGAACTGGCTGACTGGCTGAGCTCAGAGGGTGGTGATCGGTGGCGCAGAGTCTGGCTGGCGACCTGTGACCAGAGGTGTTCCCCAGGGGCCGGTGCTGGCTCCGGCCTTGTTCAACATCTCCATCAACGACCTTGATGAGGGAATAGTGTCTGCCCTCAGCAAGTACTCCAATGACACAAAGCTGGGAGGAGTGGCTGACACGCCAGAAGGCTGTGCTGCCATTCAGCGAGACCTGGACTGGCTGGAGAGATGGGCAGGAAGAAAACAGATGTGGTTTAATAAGAGCAAGTGTAGAGTCCTGCACCTGGGAAGGAACAACCGGAAGTATCAGTACAGGCTGGGGGACGACCTGCTGGAGAGGAGCTCTGAGAAGAAGAACCTGGGGGGTCCTGGTGGACAACAGGTTGACCAAGAGCCAGCAGTGTGCCCTGGCGGCCAAGAAGGCCAATGGGATCCTGGCATTCATTAAAAGGAGTGTGGCCAGCAGGTCAAGGGAGGTGATCCTCCACCTCTACTCTGTCCTGGTCAGGCCTTACCTGAAGTACTGTGTCCAGTTCTGGGCTCCCCGATACAAAAAAGACAGGGATCTCCTGGAAAGAGTCCAGTGGAAGGCCACAGAGATGATACGGGGCCTGGAACATCTTCCCTATGAAGAAAGGCTGGGAGACCTGGGCCTGTTCAGTCTGGAGAGGAGACGACTGAGAGGGGATCTCATCAATGTGTATAAATGCCTGGGTTGTGGGAGACAGAGGGATTTGGCCAACCTCTTTTCAGTGGTTTGTGGGGACAGGACAAGGGGCAATGGCCGCGAGACAGAGCACAGGAATCTCCACATCAATATGAGAAAGAACTTCTTCACAGTGAGGGTGAAGGAGCACTGGAACAGTCTGCCCAGGGAGGTTGTGGAGTCTCCTTCTCTGGAGATATTCAAGGCCCGTCTGGACATCTACCTGGGCAGCCTGCTCTAAGGAACCTGCTTTGGCAAGGGGGTTGGACACAATGATCTTTTGAGGTCCCTTTCAACCCCTAAAATTCTGTGATTCTGTGATAATGTGTTTGAGCAAGATATTGAACGTAAATTTAGTTACAGGAGAACAATGTCCATAACTCATTCAGCATTCAGTTTCCACTTGTTTCTTGTATTCTGCCTTTCTAGCAAACAAGATTTTAATTCAAACCATTAACTGCATCACAAGTTTATAAATTAATTATAATATATATATATATTGCAACATACATGAATGATTACATTTTTATACTATTTTGCAGCTCATATCTTCCAGCTGTACATTCATGTCACTTATAAACACCACTCTCTCTATATAAATATATATGTATGTATATATATATGTACATATGTATGTATGTCTCCGATATCCCCTAAAGTGCAAACACTATCTATGACCACTTTTTGCAGCTGACACCTTTTCATAAAAAGAGAAATACACTGTAAAGTGAGCTGGTCCTAAAAGGACAACTAAAAAGACCAAAAAATAGGACCTTCAGCTTGCACATTTTAATATTCTGACAGAATGACCTCTGTTTCTGCCACTTCATAACTTTTATACAAGAGTTGTCACAAAAATAGCAGAAAAATATTGTCATGGTAATCTCTGGGTACTGGTTCTATAATGAGATCGTTATCTTTATTTCTGTGAAGTTCCAAAGGTGTTTTTTTTAGGGCTAGACTAATTTCATTTATTTTGAAAAATCTAAAAGTCAATTACCTAGACAAAGCTATGGGTTCTGAATACTGTCTCTAGAGGGGGAAAGGCTCCACTAAAATTTAATTAATTTCATCAGCTTCAGAACATGGTGAATCCCAATGTAAAGACTAGCTTAAACATATAGAACAGATGTTAGTTTTGGATATCACACTTTCCAAAGTTAAGTCCCATCATAAGAGATTCCTTGAGGTAAATCACAGATTAGATGTTCATGATGGAACTTGTATCTAAATGCACACCTCCTTTGTTCAGTTGCCTGGCCGGTGCTTTCAATCACAAGGTGAGAGCTTTGAACTAACAGAAGGAAAAAAAAATAAATAAAAATAAAAAATCACGTGATATACCTCTATTGCAGAAATAAGAAAGGAGATACCAGGAAGTTTTCAAAATTTAGAAGCTTGTAGCGCCAAAGCCCTATGAACTGAATGTTTTGTAGTTTGCTGATTCGCTTGTTCTCATTCTCCCTCATAGGTTATTAATATTATAAGCAGGGAAGAAAACACAACTATGATGAAGAATGTCTCCCCAAGATCTGAAAACCTTTGTCACCTTTGTAATTAAAGATATATGCAAAGGTAACTTTTTAAAAAATCCATGTTTTTGAAACTTCTAGGATTGTAATCAGAATAAAGAAATTATGAACCTTAAGATTTTAGTCAGGTTTCTGATTTGCAGATATAAGATATACTGTGACTTCACTATTTCCTGTACCCAATCATATGTAAATATTTTTAAATACCCCTTTTTTTTTTTTTTTTTTTTTTTTTTTTTTTTGATATAGAATCATTCTCTCCTTTTCACTGTGTTGACTGAAGGAGGAGTTCCAAGATATGTCCCAGGAGAAATCCTGTGTGAGGTTGGGTACATGTGGATTGGCTTGCACATGAACGTTGCAATGAAGTGGACTTCCTTCATGGAATCACAGAATGGCTGAGACTGGAAGGGACCTCTGAACATCATCTAGTCCAACCCCCCTGCCGAGCAGGATTACCTAGAGCACATTGCACAGGATGGCATCCAGGCAGCATTTGAATGAAATTCCAGAGAAGGGGACTCCACTCTCTGGTCAACTTGTCCCAGTGCTCCGTCACCCTCAGAGTAAAGTGCCCCCTCATATTCAGCCAGAACCTTCTGTGCTTCAGTTTATGCCTGTTACCTCTTGTTCTGTAGCTGGGCACAACCAAAATGAGACCAGCTCCATCCTCTTGAAACCCTCCCCTGAGATACTTATATATACATTAATAAAGTCTCCCCTCAGTCTTCTCTTTTCCAGGCTAAACAGGTCCAGCTCTCTCAGCCTGCCCTCATACTACAGGTGCTCCCGACCTCTAATCGTCTTTGTAGCCCTCCTTTGAACTTGCTCCAGTAGTTCTATGTCCCTCTTGTCCTGGGGAGCCCAGAACTGGACACAATACTCACGTTCCAGTTCCAAAGTAAGTAGGTTCTAGCTGAAACCAAAGATTCTATCTTCAGCCCTGCAAGTGTGCACAAAGTCAAAATTTTGTTTTAAACACACACACAAAAAAACAAAAACAAAACAACAACAAAACAAAACAAAAACAACAACAAAACAAAACAAACAAACAAACAAACAAAAAACAACAATGACAAAACACCAAAGTTCTGCTTTGCATGTGAAGAATGTTTTTGAGGTTAAACTAGGCAAGACAATATGTGAGAAAACTATGCTATGGGCTTACCTAAGAGGTTGTACAGTAAGCAGTGTGGCAAAGGTCAACCCGAGAAGACTGTAATTATATTACTTAATTGTTTATAATGGCAGCTGTCAAAAAAGTACATTCAATATATGAAATTATGCTTGCAGTAAGTGTAACTTGACTACTCCTTATGCAGTGGGATACCTCTTGTACCTGCCAGCATATGATTGTGGAAGACTTTACAAGAAGAATCCCTGAGGAGTTTCTGCATCTGATCTCATGTCACTCAAGAATCTTACCCTTTTCCACTGAAACATGCAAAGAAGTAGCTCTAGGAAAAATAAATAAATAAATAAATAAAAATAAATCACTGTTTCAAAAAAAAAAAAAAAAAAAAAGCATATTGTAAAAAGCAAGTGAAAATTTTTGCTTTTAGCTAAAGCACTGGTATAGTACATCTATTTCAGATGCTATCACACTATCAGCTGATTCTTTCCAGACAGTTGCTTTCTGGTGGTTCTGGATATATAACAAAGCTTATATTTTGGGGGTGATTATAAAAATCAGTCTTAATTAGAAACACTGTATACCATGCTACCATTATACAGCTTTTGCAGACTTTTTGAACCTTTACATTTCTAACAGATTGAGATCTGATCCTACAGAATTAAGAGGATCTGGCTTTACTTGCATCAGTGCAAGTTCAGGTGAATTATGTGAAGGGTGTTTACATATTCACCCTTTCTGGAGTCACCACTGTTCATCTGCGTATACCTGTAGGTAAACCTATAGGTCATCTGCATATACCTGTAGGTCAAAGAACAGACTGAAGGGGTTAACATGTACATAAATCAGAATGAAATACATGGCTCTGTAGAAAAGTCAAATGGATAAAACAAACTATGCATCCATTTGTGCACAGAATGCCTCTCCATTAAGTGATGAGTTAAGCAACTTGACAGAAGAGTGCATTTCCAAGGATGTGTATTCTAGATGGAAGGGGATTTCAGTGATTTTTATTACCCAAGAGAAAGCTAATAACTATTCAGAAATAAGTATCTGTAGCCTTCTTGCTGCCTTCTTATCTGTAAAGGCCATCTCTATGGCCCTAAATTCAAATTTATTTACTACTGGATATTTTCTGTCATGATATAACAATACATGTATATCTATATAGCAAATAGATGACATCATTCAATTATCTCTTTGAAATCCAAAAGATATAAAACTAGGATGTATTTAACATAGCAGTCTATTCAGTAATAATAATAATAATAATAATAATAAAAGTGTTATTTCACAAAGAAGTCTGTATGTAAATGATTCCTGGGTGATAAAGATGGTTCTTTTCTGACTGTTTCTGACTCAGCCAATTCTCCTATTTCCTTTTTTCCTTTCCTTTCCTTTCCTTTCCTTTCCTTTCCTTTCCTTTCCTTTCCTTTCCTTTCCT
>CM021767.1:79110951-79145257 GCA_011076525.1 Nettapus auritus | reverse complement strand
TCTCCTCTCCTCTCCTCTCCTCTCCTCTCCTCTCCTCTCCTCTCCTCCCTTCTTCTTAATTTTTTTTGTTTGTTTTGTGATAACCTGTTAACAAAACTAATATATTGGTGAATGGTTGCAATCCAAAATATTGGAAATTTGGGGTACAAACAGAATATTCTCAACTACCAAGGCTATCTGCTTTAGAAATATTTAAGTCTGGAGACTAGATGTTTTTTGTTTTTATATATATAACATATATAAAATAGATCATATTTATTATTTATATTAACATATAAAGTCAATGAAAGAGAGAAAAAGAAAGGGATAGCGGGGGAGAGAGGGGAAGATTCTTAAAAAGAATGATTAAGAACATCTAATTACTGAATTCCTAAAATCATATAAGTATTCCACAGAATATTGGAGAACTCAGAAAATCACTAGACCAGAACGTCTCTTTTACAACAAAAATAATAATAATAATTATTATTATTTATTATTATTATTTTTGTTATTGTTATTGTGGACAATTTACCACCTAGACTTGTTACGATTTATCTCTTATTATCTAGTATTCCTGATTTCCATGTAATTCTTTATTTTCATACATTTGCATACAATTTAATTTAGAACATATAACATCAGAGAGAGGAATAAATTCTAATCAAAGAAAGAAAATTCAAATAACTGAGTGAAATGTCAAAATCTACAAAGGAATTGTGCCCCACGACTTCTGATATCTACATAGAACAAGAAAGAGTAGAGGCAGAAAACTTCAAACTGCTCAAAGATTTCTCTTTTCCTCACATACTAATAATTCACCTATGGAACTCATTGATACAAGATACATTAAAACAAGCAAACAAAAAAACAAAAAGTAATCTAAATTATTTTAGACACTTACATGAAAGACACAAGGGCTATGGAAAGAAATTAGATAGTCAGTCTGCAGGGAATGTACCAATGTATCGCAGATACATTGAATTTAGGAGAAATTCACTATTTGAAAAATCATTGTAAACAAAATGTTATTTTTGCATGGAAATATTATTTTACATGAAAAGAAGTTAAAAAGGAATATGAGAAGATATTTCTAACCACTGGAAGTACTATGGTCTATCAGGACAACTGGACTGGAACAGAGACTATAACCTCTGTATTATTACCTTTATGTTTAAAGTTCCTACATATTATCTTTCTATAAAACACCTACAGTTACTTGTTCTAAACTTTTATTTTTTATTTTATTTTTTTTTTCTTAACAAAGATATTGTTGGCTAAAAGCGTACTATATTTTTCATTTTTAAGGTACATGCACTCCATGTACTACTAATTTTGAGGCAGTTTTGCTTTCCAGAAATATGCTGTAAGTTTTAATCACAAGTCTACTTTTACATATAAGACCAAAATAAATATACCACCAGCATGAACACTTTTCTGAGAAGACAAAAGGATTTCTGCTTGTCATAGCTAATGATAGTGATCAAAGCCAACCAGGTGCTCACACTGACCCTCAGCTTTGATCATTTACTATACTTTTCAATATGTGAGCCTGGGAGTGAGTTGCCCTAATGGCCTCTGATTGCATTAGTGGCATGTGACAAGAAAAAGGAGCAGGAGATAAGAAGAAGTGAGAAGGAGTGGGGAATGTCTAAGTATGAAGCATGTGTAAGTCTAAAAACCCCTAGGCAATAGAAGTAAGCTCATATTCAAAGATTTTCACACTCTGAACATGGTGATGTTAATGAAAAACTTGGTAAGCATTTCATGATAGTTGGTCCCAAAGAGCAACGACATGATCCTTTATGCAACTTTGAGCAGCTACTGATATAAGCAGTTTGATTTAATTCAAACTGCTTATTTTTTTTTTTTTTTGTGTGTGTGTGTGTGTGTGTGTGTGTGTGTGTGCGCTAGTGATTTTCTGATGCCTATGAAATTTCTGACTCCTCCAAAGTAGATATCAATGTAACATTTTAATACGTTATAGGTATTTCTATTGAGTTACTATCCTTTCACCCATGGCTGGTAATGTTGTTCATGACACCTTTAACTTCAAAATATGATGCAGTCTGACTAAAAATGTTGTTTATCTTACTAACATTAGTTTCTCATTTGTTCTAAAGATGGATTATGATATCATAATAGCTAAAGACATTTTGTAAGACTTGCTCCCATCAAGTCTGATTCACACATATGTGAATCTTTCTGTAAACAATTTTATTTATTATTATTATTTTTTTCTGTGCCAGCACCTGGCTAATTTTAAGTACAGCAGCAGCAAATTTAAACATACAGATATCATTTTTTTTTAACAAGGTTATCTGGCTGCTGTGCCTATTTCAGATGTTCTACAAACATATTGAAGCCAGAAAAACAGAAAATATAGCAGGTGACATAATTGTGTGGGCCAGAAACTGGCCCAGAAAAAAGCAAATATTAGAAAAAAAGAGCTCTGGTAACATCTCGGTAAGATTCTTCTTCACAAGCGCTGATAGAACGGAGAACACCAGTGCTATGTTTTTTCTTTCTAGAAAAGTGGAGTCCAATCCTTTTCTCAGCACTTTAACCAAAAAAGAATTCAAGACTGTGCTTTTTATATAGAAAGAAGTTTTAGCCTTCAAAATACCTGCAATTCTCAAATTCTCAGCATGGGAAAGTCTTTGTTTGTTTGTTTGTTTTTCTGTGTTATTACATCATTTCTTCTCAGAAAGAGTAGCCAGGCATTGGAATGTGTTTCCCTGGGAAGTGGTGGAATCACCATCCCTGGAGGTGTTTAAGGAAAGGTTGCATTTGGTGCTTAGGGAAATAGTTTAGTAGGTGACATTGGTCATAGGGTGATGGTTGAACCATATGGGAGGTCTTTTCCAACCTTAATGATTCTATGATTCTATCACTATTGTAAACAAGAACAAGAGAGAGTAATCAAAATTGCATTCTTCTACTGAAACCTACAATTATGCTAATATTAAATGTTTTCAACTGCTGCTGGCCATTAGCAGCAATGTTAAAACATTATTATTATTATTATTATTATTATTAACATTCTCTCTAACTGAAATAATATCACCCCAGTTAAACAAAACAGACACAATTTTTATGAGGAGAACTAATAGTGGTCTTCCACCACTTAAAGGGGCCTACAGGAAAGTTAAGGGAATGTAGTGATGGTACGAGGGGTAACAGCTTTAAACTAAAAGTAGATATTAGGAAGAAATTATTTCCTATGAGCTTGTTGAGGCACTGGCACAGGTTGCTCAGAGAAGCCGTGGATGCCCCATCCCTGGAAATGTTTAAGACTACGTTGGATGGGGGCTTTGTGCAACCTGGTTTAGTGCAAGGTGGGAAGGGGGGAGGGGAGGGAAGTTGGAACTAGATGATGTTTAAGGTCCCTTCCAGTCCAAAACATTCTGTGATTCTATGAAACAGAACAGTCAGAATATCTGCCTTGCTGACATAATTTTGCAAGATTACTACTTTGTACAGAATTCAGCTGTCAGTGTTCATCCAACATAACCCCAAGTGTTAAAAATTTTTTGATAGAATAAATAAGATCTTCTATCCTAATTTACATACTTGGTATGTGCATCACTTTATACTAGTTCAGTTACCTTTGGACTGCTTATTACTACTGATGCTCCAGATATTTGGCTTTTCAGTAGTAACAGTTCTAAAAAGAGTCAAAGAAAGCCCCCACAGGTTTTCTCCTCTCAGGATTTGTATGTTCACCTTTACAAACCTTTGAGAGTAGCTGCCACTTTATATCAATTCTGCTGATAATGGAGTAAAAGTATCTTTTAATATGGAATTATGGTCAAAACAGAAAATTCAGCTGAGATCACACATTTTCACTGGCAATACCACAGATGAATACATTTGCAAATAGATGGATGATGTTCAATGTCACAAATAACAATACAATGAAACAATGTTTTGATCTTCCTTTTAAATGTCTTTTCTGAGCAAATGATCTTCTTTAGGCTTAATTCTTCAGACAGTTCCCTTGTTGCATGTTCATGTGGCCTCAGAAGCCACAGTACTATATTACAAGGTGGTATTTGGATGGTGTCAGACTGCACCTAATCTAATGCTATGTCACAGTAAATTATGGATGTCTGGGTCATGCAGCTTTTGCAACTTTAAAAAGCCCAGCTACGCAATTTTGTTGTGTACTAGGTGATATCTTGAAGCTCTGTATTAACTCTTAACTAAAGGAAGTATTTAGTGATGTCATGGGCAATAGAGAAGAGAGAATCTCTCTTATGTTTCCAGAGTTCTGTTACCAACTAGAAAGTAAAGCTGACATGTCACTGTATGGAAAAATCTGTTGGCATGAAGAATTCCACAAGCCTCTACTATGGTGTTATTTATATCCTTCTACTGGTGTGTTTGCCATTTTCAAGGCTATAAATGGAACATCAAAAATATTCAGCAGAGGCTGAATTACTTCTACAACTATTCCTGTCTATCTGCCTTAAATCATACTAAAGTTAGCAACACGTGGAACTTCATTAAAAATATTTTATTTATTTATTTATTTTATTTAATATATTTTATTATTCCAGGAAAATTAGGGCATGTCCAAGCTCTGTCTGTAACACCAAAATAAATATTGTTCACTTCAGCCAGCTGGCTTTAGAAATGACATCATGTATGGCATATTCTCTTCTATATAATTACATGTTAAACTAACTTTTATACTCCAAGTATTTTTACTATGAAGGATCACAATCATCAACAGATGACAGTTAAAAAAAAAAAAAAAAAAAAAAAGAAGCAGTTTTGACTTGGTTTAATGAAAGATGCTTGAGGTCATAGGAGCAGATATCATATTTTCCCTTTGATATTCCACTATGCTTTTTACAAAAGGACCATGCTCCTTTTCTGCAGTGTCATCACAAGAGGAGGGGAATTTTGGTGGAGTGAATGTGTTCCTTGAAATAGAAAAATTCTAGATCTAATCCAGAAGTAATTATTGTCCAACAATAAGTTAGGCTTCAATTTTTCAAATGTGATAGTAAAACAGACTTTAGCTACAGGAGAAATTTAGTTTTTATGGAATGCATGCCCCAGTTTTACTAATTGTCAGACTTCCATCTGCATAAAAATGAAGACACTTAAAATTTTTCTAATCTCAAAATAATAACACAGATCTCAATTTCTAAATGGTGTGTTTCACAGAACAGGATTTGCACCAGCTAACTCTAAGGATGTTCCTAAATCTAGGGTAGTTCACTCATTCTTTGGTGGAAGCAGAAGGTCTCAAGGCTGAATTCTGCAAAAAAGAGTATTCAAAAAGTATCAGTAATTCCCTGAAAATTATAATTGCCTAACCAAGTGTTCTGATGTCAAAAAGTTCTGGAACTCCAGAGATGCTGTTACATTTCCTTTTTCATATAGAACCTTATGCTGTTGGTGGCAGATAAATTTTTCAAATTCCATTATGTGATTTAACAACCTAAATCACATGTTAGAGGTGATTTTAGCATTTAGTAACTCACTCTTTACTTTAAAAACAACTAGAAAATTAAATGTCTTCTATTTCCCCCTTTTTGAAAATCACACTGTGTGCTTAATGCAATCTTTAGGCACCTTGTTAAAACTGGTTCTAAATCCCTTTTGAAAATGCCACACATGTAAAGATGCTTCTAAACAAAGGGAGTCAAAAGATTTCAGTGTATGCCTGGAGTACTTTTCCCTGCCTTTTCCCTTTATTAACATAGAATATGCCCTGTCTTTTTCATCTATTAAAATATAACATATCTGAGTCTTTTTTTTTTTTTTTTTTTTTTTCCAGTTATTTCAGAGAAATGCAATGTCATACCTGTACCAGGAAAATGAATCAAAACATTTTTTTTACCTGTGTACAGTATGTGTGGAAATAAAAGCAGTCAAGAGAGAAGAGTGTAATAGATATTAGGTACATCAATGCCTTTGATTGATTTGCTGAAACCAAAATGAGTCTGTAAAATGCAGAGGATGAATACAGTTGTTATTATGATTGATTTGCCTGGCTTGTATGTAATGATCTAACTAGAGTTGCAGCTACAGCATTTTACCTGTTTGTGTGTGTGTATGTCTGAGTCTGTGTCTGTGTGATTGCTCTCTAATATTTACCTCACGTGAAATCATGTACTAGAATATGTGAGAAAATATTACAGTTAATAAACCTTCAGTGCTTCTGCAGGATGCATGACAGCTGCAGAGAGAGTAAGACTTTGAAAGCAACTGGTGTGACCCCAGTTCTGCAAAGACTATACCCATTTGCTTCATGCTGTGAATTCTGAGTACCCATATTGACACTAGGTAGACTGTTTAGTGAGTGGCTAAAGATGCACATGAATCTTTTCAGGATAAGGTCCTGTAGCTTTGATAGCTTTACTGCTAGTCCAGAAGGATTTTGCACAGCATATGTGTATATATGTGTGCATAAGGCATGCATGTGTCTGGTCCTACACACCCAGTGATTCTTTATCCTTTTTTATTTATTTATTTTTTTCTTATGCAAAATATGAACTAGAATGAAACACAGGTAGCTGAAACAGTACAAGCCATGATCACATTTAGAAACATAGTAGGATACAACATATCAACACTGCAGTGCTACAAACACAGTGTTTAATGCAGGTAGACTGCTGTTGTGACTAGAATCAGAGTTTTAGTCAAGTAAAGAGATATTTCTTGGTATTACAGGGTCACACCCTACTGTCTAGTTTTAAGTAGCACTCTGCATTGATCTCAGTGTGTAGTTGTGTTTAAAAATTGATGGTATGACCTGGCTCTTAATATGGAGTGACATCTGAAAGGAACATATGCATTTTGTTGTTCTCTGCACAGTGAGAAAAGGGAGAGGAGGAAGGAGGAGGAAAAACAACAGGCTTCATACTATCATGATGCATGTGGAGGGCAAAAAGTTTAAGCAGTATTAATAGCTTGAGCTCCAGCCTGCCCAATAACTGATATTACCTTAGTTTATTTCTACTGACTTGAGTGTAGTATGCTTTGCATTTACATCTTTCCTGATGTAATCAGAATTTACTTGAATATGTCTGTAATTTGTCATATAAATTTTTTTTTTAAAAAAATCTATAAAATAGAAAAAATATTTCTATTAAAAATGAATAGTTTTTTTTACAGAATATATTTTTTTCAATCCATATATTACTATATTAATACATGAAAACCTTAGAGGAATATAAAAATAACCCTGGAAATATGATGATTATAATAATGATAATAGTAATAATAAATCCTGTTTGAGAAAAACATAAATTCTTTACCTATTTTGCACAAAAAATACTAGGCTCTCTGAAGATATTGGGACAAATTTTGCTGTCAACTATAATAGACAAGAGTTGGAAATGTATATGGAGTAACACAAAATAGCATTTCTCCTTTTATTTAAGACCAGAAATGTACTTTAAATAGACTTGAATTCAATTGAGAAATATTTTCATTTAAAAAAGATACATGAAACATCTCACAAATTTTCGGCTAATGAAAGGATTTGGGATTTGGAAACAGAGCCTGAACATTCACATTAACATTTCCAACTACCTCACTCAGGTTGGAATCTTATGGGTATTTCATGTCCCTTAGGGTGCAGTCTTAAATCTTACAACAAACCTTAAATTATTTTTTTTTATTATTATTTGACCAGAGAATAATTACAGTAAGCTTTGTCTATCTAGACTAAAATTCAGCTTTTCCATATGTTATCTGTCTCCCTTATTCGTGTGTTCATATGGTTTGTATAAGCTTCTATTTTCCTTGAATGGCCAATGATCTTTTAATTTTATTAAAAAAATAAATAAATAAATAAATAAATAAATCCTTCAATTCAGACTCTTAGCCATATTGTAATCATTTTGATCTTCTTGTTTTGTTTTCCTCATCCCAACATCCGCATATAAACTTGCATCACTTACAAGGCTACATATTCAGTGTGAGAAAAAGCTTCTTGTTCCTGTTTTATTTATTTATTTTTTGTTGTTGTTTTTCTTTTAAACCTTACCAAAGAGTGTCATCTGGATCAAATTACTATATGAATACAACACAGACACAGAGATGTATACAGTGAAGACTAAAAATAAGTTACGAGCCTTAATGTAACTTCTTCAATGTCAAAAACTCTGTCGTAAATTCTCTGGGACCGCCTGAACAAGACATGAATATTTTAGGTCTTATGTCAGCCTGGTAGCCACCTGTCTATTTGTTGGGCATGGTCTGTCATGTCCTTTATGGTATCACTCCCTCTGTTGTGAGGGAATGGGAGAGGAGGGGTTATAAATAGCACATTCTATCTTCCTTTTGTTCAAAGGTGAGATCCCTTGGACACACCATTTCCTGGCAAGCTACTCTTACCTTATCTGTGTGCTGCTGTAGGATGGGTTGTTAGGCATTCTGAAAGGGTTGTTAGGCATTGGAATAGGCTGCCCAGGGAAGATATCCACCATCCCTGGAGGTCTTTAAAAGACCTTTTTATTTAGACCTTAGTGATATAGTTTAGTGGAGGACTTGTTAGTGTTAGGTCAGAGGTTGGACTAGATGATCTTGGAGGTCTCTTCCAACCTAGATGATTCTGTGATTCTGTTTTTGTGCTAATTCTAAAACAAACATGTTGGCAACACAACATTTTAAATAATCTAAAGTGTCACTACTATATCTGAATAATTTAGGTCAGGTCCAACTTATTTACTGGCTCCAAGTTACAAATGAACAGATTTGATAAATCTTATTACAAGGGCTGAAATTTTGTAGTATGCACAGCACACAAAATTTGCAGCCAAGTCAGAAGATAGAAGCAAGAGGCAACTTTAAGACCTTCTTCTGATTCTGTACCACTTTAGAGCTGAAGAGGTATCTGGCATAATTTTGCAACCTCTACAGGATTGCCCAGTAAACCAAAGATCCATGCATGTGCTTGAGAGTGTGATGTTGCCTTATCTGACATGCTCTTCTTTTGGCACCATATCTGAAAGAGGATTTGGGGGGATTCCTATCAGAGGGATGGTAAGTGGAGTAACCCTTCACTTGCAGAAGCAGGTCTGAGACCTACAGGCCATAGTGGGAAGCTGCTACTGATTAAAGTTTTGTGATAATTTTCTAGGCAGAGGTGGGCATATCTAGCATCCATCACAGCTTTCACCATATTTAAGTACTTCTGTAAATAGGAGAACTAACATATATTTTCTTTGGCCTTTCTGTATGTAGTGAAGCAGCAATATACTTGGATCCTCTCTATCATCATGATATCAACTGATGCAAGCATCCTCACTGCAATATTCCTCTTTTTGTCATTTCTGGAGTTGCTGCTGTTGTCTTTAACATAACTTAGCAATCCTGATGGCTGAGCAGTCAGTCATGGGATGGTTTGTTTGAAAATGCAGCCTCTGGCTGGCAAATGCATGTGCTGATTATTGTTTGGTTGTGTCTTCCTGCCTGCTGCGAGGCGGGGAGAACTTGTAGTATTTTGATGCCTGGAGGATGAAAGAAAGGATGCAATTCTCAAGAAACATGCTTTATTGACTTCCTGTAGGATGTTACTTTAATTTCATTTCCTATTTTCCATGAATTAAGTTCAAAATTAAGCTCAAAAGTTACTATGGAAGAACTGGCAGGCAGACAAGACATTTGGGGAGCTGTTGATGTTCAGCCTATAGCTGAATAAATGATACCACTGAAAATAATACTGTCTGACAATTATTTGATAATGGATACAGTACTATCTTCAAAGGGCTTATGAACCAGTACGTAACTGCCCAAAGACTTACTACCTAAGAATATGGTGACCTATACAGATATATGATAGACTTTTTCAGCTCTTATTATGCCCTTAAACTATCAGATACTTGCACAAGCAAACACAGAGCCTTTTGAGATTATTTGTGCAAATTAATTCTTGTCTACTTGACTGTCCCTAGGAAAAAAGAAAAAAAAAAAAAAAGGAAAAAAAAAAGTAACAGACCTTGAGAGTCTTCTCTCTGAATGCCTCCTTAGATGTTTTTGTTTTCTCACTGCCCTCATGACTCTTGTTTTTGTTGAGTTTACAATGGCTTAGTTTCAGTAGAAAAGAAGGTAGTAATACTTTCAATGTAAACATGGTCACTACCTATCTTACCTGATTTTTAAGTCTTACCAATGTGTGTGATCTTATTTTATCCGTATTGTTTGAACTACAAAAGCAACTCTAGCTTTGCTAATATGTTTACTACTTTATAGGGGAGTGCAGAATCTGCAAATTCATGAAAAAGCAGTTGGAGAATTTAGGTTTCTCACGTTGTAGGCAGCACATTTCTAACTATCTGTCTCTAAAGGACTATCACTGCTTAGAGTCTACATTCCTGGAAAACAAACAAACAAACAAACAAACAAAAACTACCTCAGTAGTCTGAATGCTAAATGAGCAGTGCTGTCTTAATATGCAGTCTAGACCATTCACCAAAGTTCCAGATGGAAGAAGAAAGTAATATTTATACTTGTACTTTAAGTATCTTGTAGTTTCTTTTTAGGTAGCCCATCTCTTGTCCTGTATACATAGATTGCCCAAGTGTGTTTACAGTAAAAGGAGTCTAGACCCCCCTATCCCTAATATATGCAGCCTGAATTGTCCAGCAGGGGCTGGGTACTCAGTGTGGGGTTAATGTGGCATCTACATACTTTGAGAAATCCCGCACTTGATTTGTGAGACAAATGAACACAAATAATTTCTTGGTACAATATAACATTTTTTTCTTAAATATCTGGCATTATAATCTGTCACCTCCCAGATAAATGAGGCAATATTAAAAATTCATTTTTTTCCAATTCAATGGAGACATCTTCCCACCACATCATCATCATCAGGAAACAACCTAAGGTATACTTTCGTTTGTTTGTTTTGTTTTGTTTTGTTTTGTTTTGTTTTTCTTTTAAATAGTGTTTCTTGTTCCTGAACTGGACAATCTACTTTTCTCAGCAGGAAATATTTTCCTCATGTTACAAACTAAAGAGATGTTTCTGGGTTTAATGCTATATACGATCTCACTTGCACGTTCAGCTATTTCAAAGGTAGCAAATAACCACATATAGAAACTGAAGAACAACCCCCCTTCAGAGTGAAGATTGAATATACCACACATCTAATGAATGGCTGCCTGTCGCAAGCTGCTGTATCAGTAATACCTACTGTACTGTGTAGCTGATCTTCAGGCCACTGCAGAGCTAAAACGTTCATATAGTGTGTCATTATTTCCTCAGTCAATTCTTATACTTATCTTGCTGTGGTTTTATTTCCCTACATTATACTGTGCATTTCAGAAATTCTGCAATACTGCATATCTGAAAAAATATATTTCAATATACTGTTTAAAGTGTGGTTCTCAACCAAGATTTTTAAAATTAAACCCACAGGAACAGAGTGAACAGAAATAGATTTCTGGTTTTGTACTGATTGAAAACGGCTGTTGTATAATTCCCATTTCACTCTGTTAAGATGTCATAATTTACATTTCTTTTTGTGTCTTTTTTCTTTTCCTTGTGCTTCTTTTCAGAATGAGGAAACAGAATTCCTTTTCCTTATGGGTGTTTTGGGACTATCTAATGAGAAAATATTGTATATTTTGACAGCATACTACTCATTTCTCACACCAAGAAATCATTTTGTACCTGTGGCCCTATGTTAACTACTATGAGAAAGGTGTCTTAAGCTACGTCTCAGATCATCCAAAGGTTTTACTATTTATTAATATTGGTATGTCTTATACAATAATGAATGCCATTATATGATTGAATTATTGCTTTAAAATTTCAGAATCTTGTCAAAGTAGTGCATAATTGCTATGTACCCCATTTGACAAATTCTTAATGTGTTCATAATCTCTTAACGCAAAGAAATATTTTAAGATATCAATAAATTTAGACTCTTAAGTAAGCTTTCTAGATAGTTTTTAGTCCAGATTTGCAGTTTAAGGTGCTTTTCCCATATTATTACTTGAAGTATATAGTGAATTTTGTTCCAGGACTTGATAAACATTATTCCATTACTTGGCAATCCTAATTCTTAGGAGGAAAAGAAGACTACAAAAGCTAATTCTGAATACATACAGCTACAACTACTGAAATTCTTTGCCAAAGAAAATGTCACTACTATTAAAAAATTTCAGTGACAGCTTTATAAGACTGATAAATACCTGCACGTTTTCATAGGAGACACACAAAAATATTTTATGTTGGAAATAAATTGACTTTTAGGATATGAATGACAAAGAACATCATGGCAGCCTAGCATGAGAAATTCTTCTCCAAGCATGTGAAAAATTGCTGTTGCTTCCTGCCACATGAATTTTACTCTTCATTGCTCTTCAAAAGGAAAATCACTTAGATTATTAGTTTCTGTTTAATACAAGTATGTCAAAAGTGTCAAAAAACTAATATCAGAAAAGGTACAGAGTTATAATATCTAACATTTATGTTAGCAGCTTCATATCTGCTAACACAGCTTAGAAGAAAAAACTTTTTTTTTTTATGATTTACTGATAACTTCAAAAAAGAGTATGTATTCTTTGATCATTAATCTCTGAAAATACAACTAATTTCACTCTCAAATATAGAGTGCTGTATTCTTAGAAGTTTATTTTTATTTTTAAAGAAGTAACACATAAAAATATGAACCTAGAGTAAAATATCAGGAGTAACACCCATTGTAACAGCAGTTGCAACCAAGACATTCTTTCCTGAATGACTACAAATAGCTAGAAAATAAATGTTTATGTGAGCACAGTCCAACTTGCCAGTCTTTGAGGAACTGTTCCTTAGCCAGAATCACAATATGTTCTTGCTTTTCTCCTTTCCAGGTGTTACCTAAAAAAAAAATAATAATAATAATAATAAAAATCACTGTGCACTTTTGAACAAGAAAAAGGATGATTTAAGATGAGGACAAGATGAGGACTTGGCTTTCAACTGTAAGCTGGATCCCTTTTCTGAGAAAATATGTAAAGTCGTTGGACTTATCTTGATACACTGTGTAAGGCATTCAGCATAATACAGAACTTTTTCTCTGGGAAATGTGAGGCTATATGCTAGTCTCAGATTTTCACACAGAGCTTCAGTTTACTCCAGTATTAGGTGCATATCAATTTTTGCAGAAAGAATCTCTCCCTTATCATCTTCACTATATTCTGTATACTTTTCACCTCACCTCAGTGTTGCTGAGCACTATTATAAGAGTACTAGTCGGGTTTATCATACTGACATAGAATATTATAAAATTTCTTGCAGCAGAACTCTGGTTAGGGTGAGATTTATTCTTTTTAATGGATATTTAGAAGTATTAAAATAACATATTTTACATGTTTTACTGGAACCAATTGTAAACATTTTAAATTTAATATTTTGCTTTTAAATTATACTAGGACTTCGTTCTGTAGATTTTTTTATATACAATAAACCCGAACGCTGGGGAAAAGAGTTGCATTAAGAAACAAACCTTGGAAAAAAACTATGAATGAACAAACAAAAAAACACATAAAGTAAAGTACACTTTAGTGAATTCAAAATTAAGTAAAGTAGAACTGATTGATATTCTAATTTATGCAAGAGGTAGCATGCAGTCACCTTCCTTTTACTTGCTAAAGTCAGACTTTTCATGAAAATTCAGCATTTCAGAAAGCTGTAGACAAAACAAAAACAGAAACAAAAAACATCCCACAAACCTTTCTAAATGTTATTGCTGCTATTACTGAGCTGCTATTTGTAAGAAAAAACAAAACACTGACATTAACAATGTTACTCCAAGCACACATTTCATATCCTGCTTTTTCACACTATATTTAAATGAAGCTGACAAAGGTCTTTCTAAATCAAAAAAGGTTCATTGTGTTATATAACAAGATATTTCAAATTTCAGATTTTAAATATCCTTTCCCACATAAGATATTTACATACAGGAAAAAAAATATCTACATGTATATTTTAAATTACTGTCACACATTGTCATTTGTCAGTAAAATTATTATTTTTTAAAATTTCATTAACAATCATTTTAATCATTGTAATTTAACAGCTTGAACAAACGATTCATAGAGTACAGATATAAATAATTATTTTACTTTTATTTGGAAAAAAAAAAAATGTTATTTGCAATTTGTTTTTACTGTGTTTTCAGTTGGAATTTTCCATTTATTTTTACCTTATGTCAGGACAATACCTAATTTTCCAGAAGATAAAATAACCACTGTATTTGCAAAGTTATCTAAAATTTTAATAGTTTGCAAAGCACATTTCAGTAAGATATTTCTCTTTACGGGGAGTGGCACAAATTTCAATTTTAACTTGTGCTTATAAAATTCTCCCTACAAATATTTGATTTCTGTGTTTTATTATATTGTAAAAGTAATTTGTTTTTCAACACTGTGCAATGTAATTTTAATTTAATAAATAGATATTTGTTAAACATCTTTAACAGATTAATGTAAATCTTTTTTTTTTTTTTATCTTTTATCTATCTGTTTTTTTTTCATGTCTGTACCATTTGCTACACTTAGAGAGAGGAAACTGATTTTTTGAAGATAAAAAATAAAATAGCTTGATTTTATGTTTAAAATTAATTCATTGTTTCAGATGACTGAAATGAAACAAATTCAGAGTGAAGTGTCTCATCGCAGATAGAGCTTTTCCTTGGAGATATTGTTCTCTTTATACTGCAGACAGAGAAGTAAGAGGGCTAATGTCAAAATGCTTTCCAATTAAAGAAGAAAACAATGAGATAGTTTTATGTACTGAGGGATGTGTCTGGAATGTAATGTTATCCACAACCAAACTAAGCCAGACGGCTGTACTTATGCCGGGGGAGTTGCTGGTCAATGGGATCCCAGAAAGCAGAGGACCCAGGGATGGAGAGATGAAGAGGCCCAAGGGAAAACAGTATTTAAAATGTAGTGTTTGAATTTTTCAATCATTCTTTCAGCCCCTTTTGAATTCTTGACAACAGGGGACTGGTTACAGAATAAGAGAACCAATAGTTCTGCATTGTAAAAGAAGCATTAAATGCACTCTAAATTATACACGCTGAGTGGGCATGTGGCAGAAAACATGCATAAGTTACAGCTTGTGTTTAAGATCAAGAGCCAAATTAGTGAGCCTACATACTTCCTAAAGTATTGAACTGAAATCATCATTCCAGGAGGTCACAATCAAATACACAGAATTTAGATTCACAGTTGGCGTCATTAACACTGCTGCAACCACTGAAATCTTTGTAATGATTTTAACAATGAAAATCTTTCCTTCCTTACAAATCTGTTTTTATTTATTTATTTATTTATTTCTTCCCTTGATCCATGTTTCTGCTGTTCTCTGACTGCAGAAAGCATGTAAGTCTTTTTTTTTTTTTCCTCTTTTTTTTTTCCCTTTTTTTTTTTTTTTTTTTTTTTTTTTTTTTTTTTTTTTTTTTCCCCTTTCCCCCCTTTTTTTTTTCTTTTTTTTTTTTCTTTTTCCTTTTTTTCCCCTAAGGGAAGATAGTAGTCCAGATTTAAAAATTTTAAGGGACTAATTTGTGTAATTAAATGTAAAATAGCATATTGTAAAATTTAGAAGGTATTTTCAAAACTTGCACTGGCCTAATTTTTTTATTTTTTATTATTTATTTATGTCAATGGTAGTCCTACCATAAGTAAGAACAGAAAGAAGCTCTTCCTAAAAGCTTTTGAAAACCTACGTAGCTATTTTTTTTCTATATAAGATGAAAAATATATTGAAACAGAGTCTTGTTTATGGTAAGGTCTCTTTCTATCAAGCCAACAACATAAAAGATTTTTTTTTTTTGAAGTGCAAATATAATTTACAAGTTCTTTAAAGACTTTCTCCTCCCATTTTCCCCTTTAGATTGTACAGTAAAAGGTAAGATAAACGGAAATCTGATCCAAGGGATTTCCATATTTTTAGGTCAATAGAATCTGAAATTACTGCTATGTAAAACTGAGTTCAGAATAGTCTGAAAATATATGTTTAGAGTTTAGGCTATTCATGAGAGTCACCGAAACAGGGCAGTTCAGGTATGCCATTGTAGAGAAAGACCAAGGAGCATACACATTTCTGTGGACTTCTGCCTGTAGTTATTCCCAGATGAACATTAAATTCCTGTAAGCTAGTTTGTCCTGGCAATCAAAGCAGATGGGAGTTGACTAGTTGTGTTCTTGCCTTGCAGCTATAGAAAACAAACTTTAACTGTACTAAACCACCCAAACCTGAGTAGAGTTTCCATACTGATGCTGTGTACCGATGCCAAGAATTCATAAAGAATTTGACATAACCCTGGTGCTTTATGAGCTAAATCTAATGAGAGGTCAGCTGGGTCTTAGTGACTGTCAAGAGAGCAGTCTGTGAAAAGGCATCAGTGTCTTCTCAACTGGAAAGTCTTCAGGAAGGAAGGCTAGCTAGATTAACACCTTATTGAAACTGCACGTAGTTGCAGCCCACAAATGAAACTGTATTAATCACAACAAAGCGTTAGTGAAAGATCAGCCAGGCTCCAAGTGTAACCCTTTTCAGTTAGGCGGAAGAGCAGATGCACATCCTGGGTCTCTGAATGTACTGAATCTTGTTATTATCTTTATGAACACTCAGTGCATCAGGAACACGACAGGGATCCGATTATTTTCCCCAAGAACAATCAAGGGATTAGCAGGATATAGACAGAGATTGAATCTGCATGGAAAATTGTCCATGCTGGGTTCTATTAGAAAGTGCTGCTGTGCAAAATTTGCTGCTAATCATGTAGCAAAATTAGAAGAGACTTCAGAAAGAAAAAAATAGTAAACAGAATAATAAAAGTCATTTTAATTATTAAGCTTCAGTATTATAAACTACATGCCATACATCACTGCCACAAAGTATATATAAAAAAAAAAAAAGCCAAAAATCCATATGCTCTGCATACTTTAATTTAATTCTGCATAATGAATTAATGTAATTCAGAATGTTTAAAAATATGAATAATCGTCAAATTACTATCAATTTTTCCACAGGCAGTATCTAAGTTTTAATACAGAAAACTATGTTGACTGAAACACAATAAAACTTCAAATGGGTATTATAGACACAATTGTAGTTATCAACCACTAATGATGCTAAATGATGAATCACTACATTTTTTATAGAACAGTTAAAATCCAGTGTTTTCATGATCTTTCTCAAAATATTTTTTATGCCTTCTATTGTTCTTCCAATTAATCAATAACAAAGTGGACTGTTTGAAAAGATATAAGAAATGCTGATACAAATATAACAGGTAATTCTCTATACTGCCTGAAAATAAATGTTTTCTTGATGTTAGTTCTGGTCATTTTCCATCATTTTTCTAAGACAGTGAAGTGACAGTGTCTTTTAGTACAGTAATCTTTTACTACATAAATGCAGATTATGGAAGTACAATAAAACATTTGCTAATACAGCTTTGAGGGCCATATTGATCTGTATGTTTATCTTCATCTCTCTACTACTCTACTATTAGTGAATCCTCTCCTGAGTTAAAACTTATTATTTACTCAAAAAAAAAATAAAAAAATCCAAAGTGGGAAAACTCACTTCAGTAAACATCTGTTTAATTACTTCCTTAAATGTCCCATTCTTCATAAAGAAACAATGGGTAATCTAGTTGTTCATCATAAAGTAAATTATTTTATAACTAGCATTACCCTGCTCACAATGGAGAAGGGATTGCAAAGATCTTTCATAGACTGGAATTAGAAAGATACAACAGTTAAGCACTACAAAAATGATATTGAATAGTCCAGAGATGTCTTCAAATACTTGTGTTCAAGGGATTCTATTCTTAGAATATAACTTAATTACCTAGAACAGGACAGCATTTTATCCCCAGATAGTTCAGCTGAAATCACGGGGAAATTCTGAGTAATAATAAGTATAGTTCTGAGTAAATTATTGCTACTGAATTTTTTTTTTTTTATTTTATTTTTTCCCTCAGGATGTCTTTTGTGCTAAAGATAGACAAAGCCTTTTGCAGTGGGTTTACGTGGCAAGGTTTTGGTAGGAGGGGGGCCATAGGGGTGGCTTCTGTGAGAAGGATCGAGAAGCTGCCCCATGTTTGGTAAGGGTCCCGCTGCTGACCAGAGCTGAGCTAATAAGCGATGTTGTTTTGCGCCTCTGTGAGAGCACATTTAAGACAGAGAAAAAAAAAAAACAGGTTGGAGCAGTTTGCTCCAAAGGGATGGACCCCGTGGTACGGACCCATATATGGAGCAGTTCTTGAAGAGCTGCTGCCTGTGGACAGCCCACGCTTGATCAGTTTGGCAAGGACTGCGTCCTGTGGGTGGGACCCCACAGCACAGGGGACAAGAGTGACCGAGAAGGAGCGGCAGAGAAGAAGTGCTGTAGACTGACCATAACCCCCATTCCCCCATTCCCCTGCGCCGCTTGGGGGGAGGAGGTGGAAGAGGGTGGATGGGGGGGGGAAGGTGCTTTTGGTTTCTTTCCTTTGTTTCTCACTTCTCTAGCTTGTTAGTATAAGCAATAAATCTTACTTTCTCTCTATGCTGAGTCTGTTTTGCCCGTCACAATAATTATTGTGCGATCTCCTAGTCCTTATCTCAACCCTTGAGACCCTTTCATTGTATTTTCTCCTCGCTCCTCTTTGAGGAGGGAGAGTGAGAGATTGGTTGTGGTGGAACTCGGCTGCCCACCCAAGTAAAACCATCACACCTTTTTACTTCTCCTTAAGCAGAAGTCTGCAGTTCCTGGTGTTCCTCAGACAAAAGCTTTGAGTCCATTGCAGAGCTGTCCCTAAGCTCTTGTCCAATACTCACAGTATAGTTTAGCACACCATTCCCTAGGACACCATTCCCAGGATACAGAGCACCAGTCATATATTTTAGCTGCTCAGACCAGTTTCTTGGAACACAGGAAAGAAAATAATAATAATAATAATAAAATAATAAATAAAATAAAATAAAATAAAATAAAATAACCTTCAACATGAATCTTCCAAGTTCAGAGGACTGTTTTTGCACTAATCTCTAAGACTCATGACCACAAGAAGTCCTGTTCATGATTGGCTCTTGGCTTCCCTGTTTTTTTTTTTCTGTGTCAACTGAGAAACCTTCTGCTCTAAACTCCATTGCTTAGAAGTTTCCAGAAAAATCTTCTTTTATATATCTCAAATTAACTAATTAACTCTTTTTCAAACCTGCCTCTATGGGGGGTCCCACTTATTTGGCTGTCTCATTCTTCTATGGCACTTATCATAATTAACATACAAGATGATTTCTCTTCCCAGTCAGTTGTAACAATTTAGAACTATTGAACAAATGCAGACATTGAGACCTTCCACAACAACATGAACTTTTCAAAACCTCGGTTACAATTGATTTGTTTAGCGCTCACCTTTATTTTCTTGTGTATTTAGATGATGCTCAAATGGACATATACTTAGAAAATATATTCTAATTCATGTAAAAATCTCTGTGAAATGACCCTGGGTGCAACTAACAGTGTTGTTTGTATTTGTAGCATGGTTTCAACTGAAAAAAGTTTAAGAAACTTTGCAAATAAGGAACCATATATGCAACCTATGTTATCTTTCACATTTGTGCTTGAAGATTGAAAGTTGGCAAATATGACACCAATCTTGAAAGCAGTTCCCAGAGAAAACCTGGAATGTACAACATTTACACCAAATAAAATAATGAAAGACACACTGCCATTGTTGACTCTTGGTCATATCATATGTTGATTCTAAATATAGTCTGCTACGAAGACCCAACCATGGGAAGATCTGTGAACTACTTGGAACGTCTGGAAGATCTATTATTTCCATATTTCTAAATATATGAGTAACACCAAGTAAAGAAAAACTTCTAACAGGAAAATTGTCAGAAGCTGAATTACCATTATAGATGCTTGCCCTATGTTTATCCATCTCTAGATGGCATAGTGATTTGTGGCTTCTACCACATTTTATTTCTTAGGTTCTTTTAGAGTTCTTCATTGTAAAATTTCCTCTGATTTTTGGAGAGTTAATGCAAATTACTGGAGTTTGTGAGTTCAGTCAGCTTGGAGAGAAGAATATGAAATTGGTAACCATCTTCAAAAGAGGGATTGGTATTCCCATGGTGGATATGACAGTCCTGTATGACATTTCCAGGCTGCCTAGTTTAGCCTAGTGTAGTATCTACTCCACTGTCTTTGTATCTCTCTCTCTCTCCATATATATATATACACAAACAAACATATCTGAGGCAAAGATTTGATTTTCTTGAATCCTTCCTTATTCTCCTGTGAGTTTTCCCTATGGGAGTCAAGCACATTGCACTTACCTTATTATTTCATTTGAAATAACCTGAACTGTATTTATGTACACCTTGAAACATATTCTACTTGCTCACTCAACACTGCTGGATAGATGTAATATAGCAGTGTGCTTCAGGGAGGTAAATGACTTAAGTTGTGAATAAAACAAATTATATTAACCCAGGGGCACAGCAAAGAGTGTTGTTTTAATTGCTACAGAAAAGAGTATATAGAAATGATTTACAGCAGGAAATGGTAAGGCTGGGAACACAAGGTGGTGCTATTTACGCTTTACATAATAGATGTTCAAAGTTCTGTGCTGCCAGCTGGCATTCGCCATTTTCCCCATCAACTTTACAGGGCTTTGCACTAAGTGGGAGGTGCAGTTGAGTCCATACTTCTCCTCATGTACCTGTTCTAAAGATGACGGGACATTTCCTTGGCAAGTGCTACCTGAGTTCAGCTTGACTGGAAGGTATGTTAATTTGTCCTTGTCATCTCCTGAAGGCAGGACAGCAGCGTTAGGTGTTTTGCTGTACCAAGTACCACAGGGAAATCCAGCATTACAAGAAATGACACACTTGGCTGTTTCTGGATAGATGGAGGTTAGGATCCAAAGCAGCAAATACTTTGTACTATTCCCCAGATTAAAGAACTGACTTAGAAGGATTTAGGATACCAGGTGGCATGGTAGACAGATGATACTTTGCTTTTTCACCAGCTTGCTCTATGAAATTGCATTGTGCTTTCAGTTGTAATTAGGCAAGGTCATTATCAAGCATGGAATAGTAGCTTCTGTTCAGCTGGGTGAATCCCTTTGCATTTCTCCACGGATGGTAGATCTCCCACTGCAACTACTTTGTTGAAAAACTCAGGGAATAGTTGTCAAAAAAAAAAAAAAACAAACAAACAAACAAAAAAAAAAAAACATAAGATTTCTATGAATGTTGCTTGGAAGGGAATAGGATGTTGGCAATAAGTGATGACTTCACTGAAATTTAAGTGTAATGAAATCACTGCATTCATCAACTGGATCCATCCAGCATGTCATATTAGGACACTGTCAGAGTAAGATTTATCTCTGCTTACTTATTCATGAAAACAAGAATAACTTTTTCATTTCTTCCAGAATGAACTCAAGAATTCAAGAAAAAATATTTAAATTCAGGATTTTTTTCTGTATTCCAAATTAAAAACAACAACAAACAGCAAAAACATATAAGTATGTATATCTTCTAATTTAGTAAGCTTAAATTCAATCAGAGCAGAGAAAGAAAGAAAGAAAGAAAGAAAGAAAGAAAGAAAGAAAGAAAGAAAGAAAAAGAAAGAAAGAAAGAAAGAATAGCAAGTAAAATGAGAGGGATATTTCTTTAACTGCTTTTAATACCAAATTCTTTATCTTTTCTTTTCTTTTCTTTTTTCTTTTTTTTTTTTTTTTTCCTTATACCAGATGCTAGATGACTAGTTTAGTGTCTAGGGAGTAAAGAAAAACAAAGAAGTTCAGAATGTTCTTTATAATGACCATAAGATCTTCTTCATTAATTGAATATTTCACTATTGGTATAAAGAAATTCATAACTAATCAATTAATAATTGATTGAGAAAAAATATTAATGGAAATATTTTTAACCTTAAATATAGGAATTTGAGATTTTGATAATATTCTTTTATTTTTGCTAAAAATATACTTGAGAAAAAAAAAAGACAAGTCTAAAAAACTTGCAGGAAATAATACTAATTTTGATTCTGATTGAAATCAAAATTAGGTAAGTTTCATACTCTATGAAATCATACAATATATTTTATACTGTGTGTTTGTTTCTGATGCAAATCTTTCTTCTTTTGTATGTTCATTATGAATAGAGAAAATAAAACACTGCATAATAGTTACTTTCCAGGGGTTCATGGTTCATGTACCAGGATAGTAAGCTCATACTGATAAGCAAAAATATATTTGAAGGAAAAATGTAATTATAATGACCAGAAGAAATCAGATAATTTTTGACATTTTGGAGAGAACAGCAAATATGGTTCTGGAGCCCTTTCACCTCCTGCTAGTATCTTTGAAAGCTCTGTGTTTTCAGACTTCACCAATCTGGTATTTCACTAGTAAGTCCTTAAGTTTAGCAGCAGTCTGTGCTTTCTGCTTCTCTTCATTAGCCTCAATTTATGCAGTCAGCTTTTCTTCTACTGTTTTGCTGAAATAGTTGTTTTTCTAAATTGTTTTGTCAAACAGTCCTTATTTGCTCAGCTGCTTGTTTCTAGACCTTCACTTTGCAAGACATTTCTTTTACAGCTACCAGTTCTCTCTTCCCCCTCCCCCCGTTCTTCAATCTTTCTTTCAAAAAAGTTCCAAGTAATTTCTTCTTCTGAAAAGAGAAGAGCTGAAATTTTAGGATTTAATTTTTCAACATGAATTGTTCAGTTCAAATAATTTCCCAGAAATAAACTTATTGATTTTTCATTCTTGATAGTATTAGCAATCAGAAATTATTTCAAAAAGAAAGCACCACTTAGTTTAAACAGACATTGAGAAAAATCTCTAATCTAGAAAGGATCAAAAAATGTACTTTTTTTTTTTTTTTTTTTTTTTTAATCACTTGTTTAAAGGGGAGTTGTGACAGAGTTGCTGCAAGTAATACCAACTTCCCATTTATTTTCAAGAAGTTAACAGGTTAAAAAAAATAAACGGATATGGGAACCATAGCCTACGTGTGTGCTGTTATATTTTATGGATTTAAATAAACCACATGAATTAAGGTATTTTTGTTAATCTCTGAAATATGAGCATCTCTAATCGAAGTATAATGGAACAATCAGTAGCCAATGTATTTTCAAGAACAAAAAGTCTATATTTCTTTTATTTATTTTCTTTTTCTCATTTTAATAGCCTGCTATTTTAATTTGTTGTTTATTATTCCACAATTGAAATTTCTGTATAAGAAAGTCATACTGTTAAGAATAATTTTAGGTATCTTTCTTCTTTAGGTATCTTTCTTATATACCAAGGGGCAATTCAATAACAATTTACATCTTTAATCAATGTGCTTGTCTCTTCAAGTGTATGATTATGTTAGTTTGCAAAGGGTAACTACTGAATATCTTGAAGGAATTTAATTATATTTAAACAAGTTGCTTCAGGTATTATGAAATTAAGAAGAAATGATCATTAATCTGAATGGAGCTATAACTAAAACTGGTGGAGGACTAAGACAAACTTATCAAATAGAAGCTGTAATAAAATTTAATCCCAATATATTCCATATTTCACTTGGAAAGATGCATGACCTTGTCTTAGTTATATAACAAGTTTTACATTTGTTTCTGCTTGTTCATTTGCTTCTGGTGAAGGTAACTTAGAGCAGAAGTGCAATTGGCTTACTACACCTGGAATGCCTAAAGCCAGTGATGGTGTAATATCCCTTGATTAACAAACTTGTTTCACCTACTGTTCAAGCTTGGTAATAAATGCAAGAAAGAATTTGAAAGATTGATTTCCCCTAGAGGATAATTGTATCATCCATGAGAAAACAATTCATAAATAAAATCAACATATTGCATAATACTTTCCAGATGTTATATTTCTGTGTGATATGATTTGAAGGATGAAGCATAGTGTCCTCTCTGGTGTGGCTGGCCAATTACTTTTGCCAGTTTCTTGTTTACAGACAGTGTGGTTTGATAACTGTAGAAAGTGTAGATATTTTGGGGGGAACCCTCTGAAAATTAAACTGTGTTTTTAATCTGGTGAGTGGATCAAAACTCACAGTGCTTGTACTACTTGGTGTCAGTGCCATACACTAAGACTATGTAAAACAAATAATTCTTCTCCAACCATTTTTTTTTTTCCTTTTGTTGTGTATAGAACTCTTATCCTGCTGCAAGCTAAACTAAACTATAACTTTATGTATGTTAATTACTGTTTTCTTCTTTCTATAAAATTTGGGAGAAGTCTTTAAGTGACTTCTGAAATATCAATAAACAGTGTGAATTGCAATCCATTGAGTAAGATATAATTCTGATTTGAACTCTCCCCTTTAGTCCCTTAAACCCCTTCGGTCCTAAAGATTAGAGGTTCAGATTTGTTTCCCTGACTCCAAGGAGATTCAAGAGATCCTTGCAAGATGTAGAAAGGAAGCAAGCTCTTATCTCAACGGGTATACTAATTATGTCTGGGAGGCAATAAAGTTGAAGTGATTTACCTTTTCCGTAAGGTAGGCATTGGACATGCATAGGACAGCCTTCTCTGAAAAACTTCATAACTCGTATCTGTTTAAAAAAAAATCCTGTCTCCTCCATCAGTTAAATCAATACAGCCCTACAAACTAAAATAATTACACGTTTTTACATTCTTCAAGTTGCATTCCACTCATGTTGGGTGTGATGCCTTTTCAGTAGGTAATCCATGAGATTTTTTTTTTATTATTTTTTTTTTTTTTTCCACTGATGGAAAGATTGCATAGACAAGACTGGCCAAATATACTTCGCAAAATCCCATGATGTGTGTTTTTTTTTTTGTCCATCTGTTTTACCTGGAGCACTAGTGAGGAGTAGGCTATGCCTACTTCTTGTCTTGTAGAGTTCCAAACATTTCAATAATCTGGACTGTTGTCATTTATTTTAACTGTTCTTGGACAGATTGTTCAAAATATCTTTAGATAAATTAGAAATAAAAATATATTTTCTTCCTTGAATGTAACATTTTAGTAAACCACTATTAAATTATTGAATTTGAACACTGAATCTGTATAATTATACTGACAGAAGTTACACTTACTTGGGGTGAATATATATATATATATACATATACATATATATATGTATATAAATCCAAAACCATTCCTGTGAAGGCAGTTCTTAGAAGAAAAAACAAAAAACATCTAACCTCACTATCTATACAGCAGGAAACAGAGTAAAATGTTGCCCTTGATCTGGTGCCATACCACATTGTAGAGATTATAGGCTTTCAGGGTTTTTAGGACATTATTCCTTCCCTAGAAAAATACTCCTTTATGCTCTTGCTGTTTTTTATTTATGATAACTTATTGATCAAAGAAAGGAATGTCTTCAGAGAAACAAAGAGTCTTGCAAGGAGCTAAATCAACTGCATATCTTTCACTCACAGCACACAGACTTTTCTTTGATGGGGAGGGAGCATGCATATTCAAAACACTGCTTCTGGACCTGCTATCATCGTCACTACCACCACAAGCACTAAATAGGGACTTTGGCAGCAAAAGCAAATTCTGGTCCAGGCTGCATATTTCCCTCAAATTCACACAGCTGAGAATATGTAAAATTGGATCAAAAAGTGAGGGATATTGGGCTTATTCACATCTGTTGTTTTATCCATTACTGTTACTTGATCATGCTGCTTTCTGATAGTCTCTGGCAGGCATCAGATATTTATGGTATGGTAACATCCAGGCTGGTTAGAACAAACATGAATAACATGCACATAGAAATAACAACTGCACAACACCCTTATAACACAGGAAATTATGTTCAATTAAATGCAGCATTAAACAGGTAGAAGATTTTCTGCTGAATTATCAGAGATTTAATATCTTGGACAGGATTCACCATAATATTGGAGAAATATTTGCCTTTTGGGGTTTCTCTGTGGAATAGATTGACTCATCACTTTCATATGTTGGTAAAGTCAACATTGCAGTATGATGCCAAGTGAGGTGCCTCACAACAGCTTAAATTGAATGGCCCACTTAATCACTGGTTTAAAAAAAAACAAAAACAAAAACAAAACAAAACAAAACAAAACAAAAAAAAAATAAGAAAAAGAAAAAAGAAAAAGGAAAAATCAAATCAAAACAAAACACAAAAACGTTGAATAACATAGAAGCCATAGTAGTGATGTGAAAAAGACTTCATTGAAATTAAGTCTCTATCTAGCATATAAATCATAGAAACATAGAAACATAGAATGGCTTGGGCTGGAAGGGACTGTAAAGATCAACTAGTTCCAACCCCCTTGCTATGGGAAGTGATGCCACCCACGAGATCAGGTTGCCCAGGGCCTCGGCCAACCTGGTCTTGAACACCTCCAGGGATGGGGTATTCACGACTTCTGTGGGGGAAAAAAAAATCTATACCAATAAATAGTCTGTACCAATTCACTTTGTAGATAATACCTGAATATCAAATTACAATTTTTGGGCAGTGTAAGAAAAAAAAAAAAAAAAAAAAAAAATCAAATCAATTTCCAATTAAAATTTTAATGAAAATTAAAAGAAAATTTAATTTTTTTTTTTTGTTTTTTTTTTTTTTAAATTATGTTCCTGTTCTGGGATAAGACCATAGTTCTGAATTCTCACTATTTCCTTTAAAACCAACTGGAATTATTATTATTATTAATTATTATTATTATTATTATTATTATTTTGTAGAAGGAAGGCATTTATGCTCAGATTACTATTATTTTTAAAGCTTTTATTCCAATTTGAAATTATTTTAGATATCTAATCTCTTTATCTTTCCTGTGTAGTGTGTATTCAATGAAGGAAGGTGAACATTTCTTATTCATTCTTCCTACTTTAAATGTCTGAGAGTAAACTGTAAATTTTTAGATTCCTTCTTCAGTTACTAAAGAAATTTGGACAACATAGTTCCATTGCACAAGTAACTGTTTCAAGTCAGAATAAACAAAACCTTTTTTTTTTTTTTTTTTTCCTTTTTTATTTTTTATTTTATTTTATTTTTTTATTTCATTTTATTTCATTTTATTTATTTATTTATTTTATTTTATTTTATTCTGGAATACATAAATCTTATGATTATAAGCCTAGGCACATTTTATGCTTCCAGCAAAAGCCTTACATATGAATATTAATATTTTCTCACTCTTCAGCTTAAAATGTGCTCAGTGATAAATGTACCCTTATGTTAATTAACTTGGTTTGCTGTGATCCTGTCAAGTTGGAATTAAAAAAAGAACATACTCCAATAGGACACGTATGAGTTTCAGCTGTAAATAGATCTCCCTGCTATAAGTGGAGAGCCTGTATTTGCATATAGGTGAATCTTCCTCTAAGGAGAACTATTGCTTTTGGTGTAAAGAACTTTCTATTTCAAAGGAGGTTTTATAACTTACCTATACAGACAAGCTCTCTGACAATATATATATGGTATTTTAAACACAGAAGTGTTCCTGATGTGTATTTAGGACTATAAATGTCTATTTACTTTAAAAGCAAGCAAGATTTCATTTTTTTAACCTTGTTAGTACTCAATACTTCTCACATTTCAGAAAAGATAGTTCTGACCACAAATCGTGAATTTCCAAGTCCTACCTTCTAGGAAAGTATCTTAAAGATGGTTTCAAAGGTACTTTGAAAGTGTGGTATGAAGATATCGGAGTAAAGAAGGCGGCCAGCAGAAAATGTATTACTCACAGTGGTGTTGAGGAAAGAGTCAACTCAGCTTGGCTTCACATTTCAAGATGAATTGCAATAATTTAACTTAGAAAATATATATATCTGCTTGTGAACTCAGCAAATCTAGGTTGGCTCCAAGATAGAAATATGAAGTCATATACTGCCATTTTTCCAGGTACATTTCGCAGCAGAACGAACTACAAGTTATTGATTGGATAAATACTTCAAAACAGAGAAACAGTGGTAACAATAATACAAATTTAGCATAGGGTATATACATTTAAATCTCATAAACTTTCAAGATCAGCAAAAATTTAATAAAGTCAACAGAGAAAGATCATTTAATAAAGTACTTAGATAAATCCTAGACTGTGATCCACTTTTTCTCCTCCTTAATGGTTTCCCTGAAATAGACAAGTGAATAAAGTAGAGTGGCCACTAACAGTCTTCAAGATGATCAGTATTTTCTAATCCAGCAGGTTATGATTATGACCACACTTCTGTTCTCATGATTATACATGGCAGATTAAATTTGATATTTTGGCATGATTTGAAAGTGTCTGCAAAAGTACTACATTTATGTGGACCCTAACAAGAAAAGTGTCCCATGTAGTTGGTCTAAAATGAGCAACTTGGTACCAAACAGGAAAGATGACCAGCAATAAGCTTTGGTAAAAATTAAACTTTCACTGCAAGCTATCAAGTCAGGATGTTATTCTATCTTACTGCTATCAGAAGAGGTGAGACTGATGTGCTGAAAGGCACCAGGACAAACCAGAGAGGGAAGAGGCTGTATCAGGGCAGCCCAGAACTGATCTGTGTCAGAGGATTCCTCACCAGCTGGGCTTCAATGGAGCTCTAGCTGTAAAGTCTACTTTTCCTTTACAGCTCACTCCCTCCTGCAGAAATTCAATAATGATGATAATGCAACTATTGTCTTGTATTGGAGTGAATCCCATTCAAAAGAAGTGCTCCCATAACCACATGTGTAACAATCTTGACCTGCCTTTAAAATCCAAATACACCAAATAGAGACTTGGAACTTGATTTTCTGTGGACAGAAGATTCCAAATTAAATCACTGGTTAAAAAATGTGCAAATCACTCTGTTTAGATACTTTCAAACTGAAGGGGAAATTAAATGGCAAATTTTTATTATGTTCTGTTCTATTTAGCGCAAGAACAAAACCTTTCTGTAAACAAGTATTTTGATTCTGTTTACATTTTCTTCTAAAATGATCACAGGTGCATTCATGAAATTCAGATCTACAAAGTAAGATTTTCTGTTTGTTACTCTTAATAAAATCCTAGTCTAAAAATATTTTCTGTTGTGTCAGCAGTCTCAGCAAAAAGTTGTGTTTGTATTTGAATGTGTTCATACACTTATGCAAATCCATGTATATATATAAATATATATATGAATATATATATTATTCAAATATATTTTATATTATGTATATTATATATTATATACAGAGAGGGTGAGAGACAGATTTGTTTAGCTGAATGCCTATCTCTCTTTCAGTTTGTGATATGACAGTATTACTATTTAAAGTTTTACAGCCAAAGGCCAAAAACTTTGCTCATGGACTTTAGACCGATGTACAACCTGATTACTGAAGGACTTCAGAAAACAAGTACAGGATAAAAATATGTCAGATAGAAAGGAAAAAAAAAAAAAATAGATAAGGGGCTAGAAACTTGTCAGATCCTACAAATTTGAAATTTGCTTTATCACAGTCTTTAAGAGCTTATTTAAAGCCTGAATGAAAGTCAGTAGGTCAGCAGCAATGATTGAAGAAAACAATACTTCCCCAGTGTTAATGACTAGCTTAAATCTCTATACCTTGGGCAATGAATGTCTTCTAAAAGATCATTAATCCCTCCAATACACCCTGTCCTGAGAACATTAAGAACTGAAATTTGGAAAAATAAAATAAAATATGCGTATAGATTTTTCTTTTTGGACTATAGAATTTAATCGGTATGTACAGAACAAGTCTTGAAGATTATTGTCTTATTGCTCATTCACATCAAGTCAAGGAAATTTCCAAATGACCAGATGATCAGATTGACAGAATTATCTCTGAAACTTCTATTCACCTTATAATAGCTACTATATACTTGCAAATATGATGTTAAAAATAACAACATTGTCAAAAAATATTTCAATTATCAAACATACTAAAGCTAGGTGGGAATTTTAGGTTTAACATAGGAATTGAAAGTATATTATAGGAACACCTTTCCAAGCTTTTGAAAAATCAGATGTCACTCATTAATGAAGCTGAGTAGAAATAGAAGACATGTTACTGAGAGAAAATTTTGTACTCTAGTCTTATCTTGTACTTGCTTTAAATATTTATTAGAATTATAATGAAAGTAATTGAGGTTTGAAGCTTGTATTCGCCCATGCTGAAGTATGCTGAACCTGTTTACTTCTCTCCATCAGCTGTAAGGAGGACCTAGGAAGTTCAAACCTAGTCTGAAGTATTCTTAAAATGACATCCACCTCTGATTTAAAGGGCCTAGGCTTAAACTAACACTCCTGAAACATTATTATTATTTTTTTAAGTTATGGAAGAAATGAGTCTCTTATTCACATCAAAATTTTTTTGACTATAAGGGAAAATGAGGATGAATAGATCCTGAAGCAATGTGATGTTTCAAAAGGATGACGTGAAAGTAGAAGAATGGAGGCATGGAAAGTACTTCATAAAGGAGGTATAAAGTACAAAGGATCTTATGGCTTTTGGATCTGAGTTGAAATTCTGTGGGTATTTTTCTTTGCATATCAGAAAAGGTTTGATCAAAACAATCTTCATATAGAACTGGAAACTGGAAACTTGTTCTTTTGCTGCAATTTGTTTCAGATGAAGAAAAAGAAAACAAAGTGGTTAAGGGCAGTAACTATTTTAACTTTTTTTTCAATTTATATTTTATTTTCTGTTTACAATAACTTTCTGTATTTTTATGGCTATATTAATGCAACAGAAAATAACACAGAATAAAAGTGATTTTGAAATATTTTCAGTTTTTTTACTATTCTGTCCCTATAACTATAGTTACTCATGCTGGTATTAGTTCATTATTTTGCATGTGTATGTAAAGATGCATAAGAGTTAGGTGAATTTTCATTTTCCTGGCTATTTTAGAAATAGTTTACCTGAAATTCCAGAAGATCAATATATAAAAATATTGCAGATATCGTATTTTTTAAAGTAAATTTTATAAACATTTAACAAAAGAGAAACTAGTTCAAACACAAATTTTAACTTAGTAAATACTTTATTTAGAATAAAAGACATCATTCAATATTTTTTTCTATATATTTATGACAATATTGGCTAATCCTTTTCTTTCATTTAAATTTCTGCAAAAATCATTCAGCTGTGTGTGTGTGTGGGTGTGTACTCCACTGTAACATTTTGGTGTAACCATGATGAATGTATCATGTCGAAATTCCTGTTGCAAGCTTGGACTTCTGCTTGTTTATACAGCAAAATCTCCAACATGCAGATCACTGAATGAGGAAGAATGTGTGTAGTTAGATCAAAGAAACTCAGTGGATATCTGTCAGGATGATAGATAAGTGTCATATGTTTCTCATTGCTTGTGTACTTTGTCAATAGGAGGTTATTTCAGCAGAATATGTTTTTGTTGACTGTTTTTTCCTCATAGGTTCTTACTGTCCTGATGATACTTTTACCCCCAGTATTTCTTTCCTGTGTGGTAATGCAATGCTATTTCAAATCTGATAGACTTAAAGAGGTATAGTGCATTTAAGATTGTGGATCTTATTTTCAGAGATGTGAATGAAAACTTCCAGAACAAATGTCTAGGAAAATGTACTATCATGGAATCTTATTAATAAATATATATATATATATATATTTGGTATTTAGTAATTTGCATACTTGCAATCATCCCAGAAACACTGTTATGGTAACAAAACTCACAGTTTATTCATACATTTTATATGGGTATGTTCTGGGTGTGTTTGTATATACTTGTATATACATACATGGCTTTACTTGTTACTTGTTTCTGAAAGTTAGTTCTGAGAATTATCAGGAGTGGTGTTTTAGTGACTCATTCACATCAGGACAAGGAATTTTCCTTTCCAAATCCTACAAAAATCTTACATATTTATTATTATTATTATTATTATTATTATTATTTTATTTTTATTTTTTTCCTTCTCAGGAACTCTGAACAGCATCTCATTGTTTATGTTGGACAATATCTTGAAAATTAATTAATGTTATTTCAAGTAACTGCCAGTATTCAAATATTGTCTGCAATACATATAAAAAATTGTAGAACATCTGACATATTCTTTGGCAGACGTTTAGAACCAAGTCAACAAATTTCAGGAATGATCAATGTTGGTCTTATGTTAAAGAAAGTAACAGTTGTCAAAGCCTGAAATGGTGAATAGTCAGGAAAACAGGAGTCTACTGAGACTGCAGTATACAGAAAGATGCAGAGGTCTGATAGGTGATATCTAAATACAACAGAGTCATATAGCTAACTGGAGAAGGCAACAAAGCCTTTGGCAGTCTTATGAAAAATAAAATAAAATCATAAAACTTCCTAGGTATATCAACAGCCTGAACATAGGAAGACCGTGAATTTGTTATCTGATGCTGGAAGTGGCCTCCAGAGGTCTCTTATACCAATCTAAAATTCAAAGACAGGTCCAATGAGAGCAGGTGGTTAAGGGCTGCATCCTGTTGGGTTCTGAACACCTCCAAAGACATAGATCTCACTACCTTTCTAGGCAGCCTGCTATAGGATTTGACCACTTGTGATTAAAAAGTAAATCTATACAAATAAATAAATAAATCTAATATCTAACTGAATCTCCCATGTTCCAGGAAATAACAATTTTCATGTCACTTAGCTTGTGTAGCTTTTATTCTACAATATTTTGTGGTCTTTTTTTTTTTTTTTTTTTTTTTTTTTTTTTTTTTTTTTTTAAAAACATGCACTGATGTTGTGATATACGTGGCTCCACTTAATTGGAATATGTCCCTCTCATACTAACTGAGATATGTGAATACATTATAAATAGGAAATGCATTGATTCCCTCATCACTAAGGCATCTAGACATTAATCTATCAATGTGCTTTGACCTTGCAACAACATTTGAGTATACGAGTGTCGTCATGTGGTTTTCTCAATATTAAGGGCTTTCTAGTCCCCCTTTTAGCCAGAGTTGTAGATTCTATACATTAAATAATAGGTTATAGTTTCATTTTTAATTAAATAAACATTATTTTAATAAAGTAAATGATTCTACTCTAAAGAAAATATAGTTTCTATAATGTTAAAGCAAACTTACCATTATGTACATTTAGGTTACAGCAAGCCTTTTCTCCAGTTTCTTCAAGTTTATCATTCACTTTGGGAAATATTTTTCTTCAGCAAATCACTCCAGGTGCAGCCCTCTGTAGCCATTTGATCCATGGAAACACAGGATTCTACACTGAATCTTCCCATATCTGTGGGAAAAATTATTTCTCAACCTATAATGTTGTGCTGATAAACAACAGAAATTTTGGACCTTTACCCTGACTATCTCTTGTCGTTTCCTGGTTATTCAAGGTGTAGTGTAGCACCATTAAACTTAAGGTGTATGTAGCCTGCACCAAAGAATAATTATGTTTTTTTTCTTTGCCATTTACATTAACATAAAAGAAATACATTCATAATCCTGATCATTAATATTTTTTGGAACTACATATCACATATTAATCAATGGAAAATTCTAGAAGTCTCTAATATGTACAGATAATACAGTTACAGATAATGTTTATCATGTTTTAGAGAAAGACTTTGGAACATAAAAAATGTTAACATTTTATCTAAGAATATTATGATGCAGCACATTTCCATACCATTTTTCTGAGATGTGGAAAAGAAAACAAAAATGAGATCTTTCAGCCTCTTCTATTCCAAAATTAGGTAATTTACTAGATGAAGAAAAATAAATTTGAATTTTAGGCACACACACACTCAGACACATCTATAGATGTCTAAATATGACTACATATATACATAGTCATACATATGTACATGTAATAAAATCTTTATTTGACTCAATTCTTGTATATGTATTTGTTGCATAGCATTCATAGTGAGACTATGAGAGTGAGTGTACACATTCCCTCATATTTCCATACATAATTCATTTTCAGTTTTCTGGCTTCTGAATTTAGTGAACTACATAACTACGTATGCTATAATGCCAACTGTGAGTCACTGCATTAGAAATAAATGCTTAATATAAATAACCAGTCGAACGATTGCATTTAGTAGAATACATCTTAAAAAAATAATAATAATAAAAAAAAAAAAAAGAAAGAAACAAAATGATAACAAGGAAAAACAATCCAATGATCCTTCCACATGTTTTGGAATATTCATTTTTAAAAAATTTTCTTTGTAAACAGAAATCTAATCAAAACCAGTACTGAAGAAACAAGTCATCTTTTGTTGTGGTCTTGAACTTTGACTCAATCAACCCAAGTATGTACTCATCTGGTGAACATATGGGCATTGTTCTTCCTATAGATAAATGCAGTCCAAATCCACTTTTTCTCTTTCTTTCTTTCTTTCTTTCTTTCTTTCTTTCTTTCTTTCTTTCT
>CM021767.1:79093284-79110941 GCA_011076525.1 Nettapus auritus | reverse complement strand
TTTCTTTCTTTCTTTCTTTCTTTCTTTCTTTCTTTCTTTCTTTCTTTTTCTTTCTTTTTATTTGTGTGTGTATGCGTGTGTGTGTGATGTGTTAGGAGTACCAGCCAGACAATAAAATGGCTTGATTCCCCTCCCTGGACTTAGTCAGGTGGTGGGGGATATATTACCTCTGAGATTGTCACTTGAATTTATGCAATGGATTTTTTTAGTCTCATGGCTAGGTGTTGGGTAAACATACACAGCAACACAGTGCAGAAGACTCTAACCTTAAGACCTTGCCAATTCCAGAATCACATTTTTCTTGAGACGATCAGAAAAGTTGTACTGGTGTTATTTCTTCCACATCCATGTTAAAGATTGTCCTGTAAAGAGCTAGAAATCTGAAGCAGTGTGAACCATTAAAATAGGCAGCAATTGTTATATTACTGTTTTTTATTTTACATTCTTAGTGAGCCAAATTTAGGTATAACTTAAACTGACTGTGCCTGTTATCTTCCATTCATATTTATTTTTTAGTGTAGTGGATAAATTCCTTATTTGCTACTCTACACAATGTATCCTGAATTAAAGGACAAAGGCAGCCTTGTCCTGGGGAAAAAAAAAAAAAAAAAAAAAAAAAAAAAAAAAAAAAAAAAAAGTGGATAAAATAAACTAGTGAATATCCAGCACCCAAAGGAAGAATTAATGCAGCACAGAAACAGATGAAGCACCATTTGCATTCTTTTCTCATCAGGTGCAAATGTGTGGAACTAAACTCAGAAGTGTTATTGGTTACACATCAGTAATTCACATGAAGTCTCAGTGTAAACGGACTAATGGAAAGCAGAACAGGGTTGTAGCAGGAAGGGCAATAAAGTAAGGATATGTGTGCTCATCAGTGCTACATATAGGATATACTGAAAGGATACTTATTGCTGCTCAGCACTGGATAAAGAATAGGAATGATTGGGAGAGAATTTCGATTATATTTGTCCACACAAGTGGTACCCAATTTTGGGGACAGATAGAATTTGAAAAACAACTCTGTTTTCGCTAGTTCTTTCAGAGAGTTTCTCAGAACTGTCTTGATGTCTCTAAATGGAGAATATGTTTTTTACAAGGTATCTGTATACTTAATTCTGGGCTCTTCAGTCGAAGCTCCAGTATATTTAGGAAAACTTATAGTAGAAATACATCCATTACAGTTGAAAGCTGGAGATGGAAGCACTCTTGTGCTGGCATGGATTTAATGAAATAACCAATTAAATCTCCCTCACAGTAATATTATTACTTATTTTTTTAGGGAAATATGGATGAACACAGTGAGCAGAAAAAAAAATAACTTATTTAAAATGGAATGTAAGAGATGTTTTTTTTCAGTTGTTAATTGGATTAGAAAGTTGCTTATATTAGGCTTTACAAAACTCCTCGGTAGAAAAAAATCAACCTGTCAAGGCTGCTTGTTGTGCAAGTGTTGCACAACACTTTCTTGGTACTATGCCAAATGAAATACGTCTGTGAATGGCTATACAGTGTCTTTTGGCTGAGGCCTTAAATTCATCAGCAATTATCTATCTTTGCATTTTAATAAGATGTTCTCTGAAATAGTGGAACTGATCAGTCTGGTTTAGACATCAGTGGACAAAAACCCTGCCTCCAGAGAAAGCCTGCATTTTAGAAATGTAGACAGATGAAGGAGTGGGGACTCTTTCATCTTGCAGCTTACAATCTCCTTAAACTGTGCAAAGAATGAAGAATTAATTGATAGCATCCAATTAATGCCTTTTAGCATAACAATGCTCAGCCTTGCAAGAAAATTCAGTAGGTTCATACCCTAAATAAATTACTTAGCAGAAGGAAAGGTTTGTAGTAAGGCCAATGCAGAGGTGTATAGAGTCTCTTTTGTACTTGATCTTGGGATAAGGGACAATAATTATATATATATATATACATATATAAAACTGTTTAGACATTCTGATGAGGAATGATGGGTGACATGAAATCTAAGCCACTTGGGGAACTTGGATCCCCAATAAGCATGCATTGTAAGCATACTACTGGTCTACTACACTGACTTCCACTTTCATGCCACTATCTTTGGAAGTGAAATTATCTTTTTTTAGTGAGGAATATCATCTCAGCGAGAATTCTGATTGTATTGCCACTTACTAAGATTATAACAAGTATCTCAGTTTGTGGGTGTATTATAAACAAAGTCCTTGAATAATCTCAAGCTTGGCTCTCGCTGGTCTTTATTGCAACAATTTTGAGAGATGGATTTGTTGAAAAATTTCAGAGGATAGAAGACTGGGTGAATTTTTAGTAGATTATATCATTTGGAGGTACAAGCGTTTTTTTTTAGAATTGACCAGGAAAAACAACAACAACAAAACTAAATGAATGTAAATTTGGGAACCCTGCTTTCTGTATAAGGATGAAACTAAGACCTTGTTCTAAGACTTCACCTTCCCCATCTTACACCTCTGCCCCTCCCCCCAAAATAAACAAACAAACAAACAAAACTAAAACTTTCCATGTTATGAAAACCACTAAATCAGCATATTTGCCTGCAGTGGGTTAGCTTAAGATAGGAGAAGATGAGATGAAAAATGATCTGAAAATTTCTTATTGTTCTTATTCTTATTGAAAAAAAAAAAAAAAAAAATCTTCACAATTTCTTATTTACCTATATACCAAGATCTGAATCTGTGTTACCCACATTTACAGGCAGGTGAACGTCTGAAGGAATATTAATAGCCTTTGTCATGAATACTATTTACATTTTGAGCAGAAATACAATTCTGCACCTAACTAAAAATAAATTGAAAAAACTGATATTTAACAATTAAAAAATATTCTGAAATATTTTCCAGCCAGTACTTGTACTCAATACATCATAAAAACAACAGCTACAGTTAAATTGATAAAATACAATTACTTACCTGAAACTCATCATTTCTGTAAAAACAAACAAACAAACAAACAAAAAACTGTAGAAATAAAACAATTTATGAAAACAAACAAAAAAACCTAAACCTTCTCAGAAATGAAGATACCATAAAATATAATCTATTTGCTGAAATTTACATGGAATTCAACTTTATGTCATTTAACTAAAAGACCTCTCTCTTTCATGTTTTGACATTTTCAGCGTGTTTTACCTTCCTTTTGACCCTTCCAATAACAAGGATATTCTCAGACCTTCTCCAAAGGAAAGAAAATAATAAAATCAATGGAAATGACAGAATGCAATGAAAGGAATTTTGCAGGATCAAAATTTAAATGAGCAACAGGGTTTTTGGATGCTTATCAAAACCAAGCCAGGTAATATTTTTAAGTGTAGCCATCTTTTCTGCATACTCTAAAAATGAAAATAACGTACTCTAAAAGTAGCATACACTAAAAACTGAAATATGTATTTGAAAACTGGAGGAGCCAAATATTTTGTGTTGAATCCCAAAAAGGTAGAAATAATACAATCTATTGTCTCTTTATCTGTTTTGTGTTTGCAGTTATGACCTGATACTAAAAGTTGCTTCCAAAAACGGCTGTCACACAGACATTAGATGGTTTCAGTCCTAAACTGAAACTGAAAATATGCTTGTTCAAAGACTAGCTAACAGTACAAATACCTCCTGTTTCAACTGCTTGACTGCAGAAACAAGACCATAGAATTCAAGAAGAGACAATGAAAAATGAATATAAGACATATAGAGCAACTCTGGTACGCAGACTCTTTTCATGCACAATTTTTGTTTTATTTAATCCTAGTAGCTGTTGGAGAAGATGTAGTTCAAGCAGGAACAAGTATCAGAAGAAAGCAGTGCCTGTTTTCTCCCTGTTTTGCTGAAGATTCTCAGCCTCTGAATACAGATCCAAACTTCCTCCTGTTTCTTCTACTGAAGAGCATCCCCTTTTTTAATATACTTTAATAATTTAAATCTGTATATCAGCAATATTCAATGGTATTTAACAAAACAAATTAAACAAACAAACAAACAAACAAAAAAACTGATAAAGGCCTGGGTAGGTTTTACACAAATAATTTTTCATAATTTTATGTACAAAACATTTCCAGAAAAGGTGAGATAAAATAAGAAAATAAAAATAATATATATATATTTAAATGACCAGTTCTGCATATTTTCAGCATAAATTAGACCTTGCAACTGTTCTCAGGAGACAGAAGCTGTTATAACCTTTCCCATGTGAAGGCTCAGATAGTCAAAGTAATTTTTTTGAAAATCACAAGAGACTCATGATGAGTAAGACAGCAGTTTCATCCCTAGGGGTCTGAATTAGTCCCCTGAAATAGCAAGCAGATAGCATTGCTCCTTATCCTGGCATCCTTACTGAAGTATGTGGCAGTGTTATCTGTTCCAAGTAGGTAATTTTGACAGCAACTGGTATTGCTTAAACATATATTAGCTGTGTTAAAGTGAACTGAATGTGATGGTGGGAAACTTTAATGTAGGCCATTAGGAGACATTTGGAGATAAACTACACATAAGGAGAAAACTCTGTCTCTGGCCATCTGCTTGTCCTGGTAACACACAGAAAAATTGCAATATGCAACAATTCCCTCTTCTTGCTGAACAGCAGGTGCCCATCTTTTCCTTCAGCTGTCCAAAACCTGTTCCCTTATAACTCTTCCCCTTCTCCCTAAAGGATCCTTTCATATCTTTGTAATGCAAATTTACAATGGGGAAGAACAGATTCTGTTTGAACTAGAATTATCTCAATTTACCTGGTAAGCAATGGATCTAAAATCTTATTCTGTCCTGTGAGCATTCTACTTAAATGAACAAAAAATCACTCATTTTTTCCTAGTGTCATCTCAGTTACAAATGAAAATGACAGCAGAATTTTACAAACAATAAAAAGCACAGAGTGTGAGGATTATGAAAAAGGAATCCTTTTTACACTGTGCTGGTTTTCTCAATAAATACTAAGCCATAAGTAAAGCAATACACTATATCAGAACAAGATATTGTCTTATATCCTTGGAAATCAATTTTGTCTTCAACTGAAAGGGATCGCATTACGTAAGGACCAGGGAATATTATGGTAAGAAGGTACAGAAGGTGTAAGGAAGAGTATTCTATTCAAAACATAACACACACCAGTTAGATGATCAAAAGTCAGGTTATGACAATATTAAGTTTGACAGGCAACTTCTACTAAGTCTTGTGTGCATAAATTTTGAACATCTATGTTTTTAATGCCACATGAATTCTGGAAAGGTTTTGTTCCCTGTTCTTAAACTTTAACACAATAAAATAAGATTTACCACATATGTTGAGATTGATAAAATAAAGAATTAAGGCTCCTTATCCACAATCTTATCAAAAATAAAACATAAATAGCAAATGTAGATGTTGGGAATATAGTTCAAAACTGTGAGCTCTTCAGCCACTGAGTAGCTTCCTGTCTTTATCTGACTCCTCATTCATCCTAGAGGATTTATTGGCATATGCATACTTCTGCACATTCTGCACCTCAATTCTATGTGTGTTGTTATGCAGAAAGTAGGTGGCACCATGCCTCCAGTCCTAAGAAGTCTGATAGTTCTAGCTATGCCCTATGATAACTGTCACAAATTGCAGTTGTGGCTGCAGTGATTTGTGGTGCTTCAACAATGCACTTTTTGCAGCATTTTCTAGGTTAGAGAAATCCTTAGAAAAATGAAAGACGCGAATTGTAAGTGGTCTTTAAACCTATGCCTGTGCAAGTGTTTTGGTTGCCAGCTCTCTAGGATAAATGTCTTTTTAGCCCTTTTACTGGAGTAACTGTACAGTGAAAACTCATGAGTTAAGGGTGAAGAACAGTCTTGGGCACTTATCAGGAAAACAAGACAATGTGTTTCTAAATTCCAAGAGACGGGGAAAGGAATTAATTAATTTCTACATCCTAGGTAAAAGATTCATCTCCTACTAAATAAGAAAGGAAAAATGGCACCAGCACCTTTTTCACTTTTCAAAAAAACCTTTGCATTTTCTGCGTTCTCAGAGAACTCTGATAGTCCTGTTGGATAAAACCCTACAATGGGTTAAAGGAGGGTTTTTGACATCCTAATTAAGTTTTTCCAGGAGGCCCAAATCAGAACCAATCTGTTCCTGAGTAGGTCAGAATCCAAAGTACCAAACAGGCTACAGGAGACAAACTATGGAACTTATGAAACTGAGGCACCTCCAGGGCTAAGCACCACAGAGGGGTCTCTCAGTATCATGGTATGACATGGATAATTTCTCTCAGTCATATGCAGCTATTATGATGATAAATTTGATATACAGAGTTCATGTGATGATGATAGCAGCATCTTAGATGATAGATCAAAATAATATGACATAATACCACTTAAAATGTTGCAAAGTATTAGGGATACATGTTTTGGTTCTTAACATTTTTTTCATTCTTTGCAGGTTGCACTAATCTTCTGTTTCAATGACTGTTTATCTCTGACATGGACTGCAATTTTAACACCAGCATCTTTTCTTTTGAAGTTGTTTAGTTTCTTAGCATACAAAATTAGAGTCTACTTGTAGAGTTAGGGTTTACATCAGCCTAATGGTTGTGTGTCAGCTTCATTTTCAATTACAGTAAATTTTATTTATTTATTTATTTTAGATTGTGCTCCTTTTTAGGGATGTAAATGGGCAGCAGAGAAGAAAGCTCTTTGCTGTGCTTTGTCCAAGCAGCTCAAGTCTGTGTTGGGGCAATTCTCTGGAAGAAGGGGAGATGCTGCTTTCCATGACAGCATCCGACCTTGCTTATCAGGGAGATGTTTGTGTGTGAGAAGCAGAGTGCGAAGAACACAAAGCAGAGGATTCATGACAGGAACAGGAACTGGACGACCCCAGAAAGCATACAAGGAACAGGCAAGCAGCCAAGACTACCAGAGAACAAAAGAAAAACTAACAAACATTTTTTTTCTTGGGACAGAGACTTAGCTTTTTAGTCTAAAAGTCCTTGGTGTGCTCACTCTACACAAAACGTTCCTGCCATTTTATCAAAATTCTCTGTTTCACTGGCAGTCTGATCATAATCAGACATGTTTCTTATACAACCTCTTTTCATTCTTAAACAACTACTACCTATTCGGTACATCATTATGATTTCTAAAGATTTGTAGCCATTCACTTAAGGAAAGGACTTGTCATGTCTTGATCTAGCTAGAACTAGATGAGAAAGTCTCATCAAACTTGAGATTTATGTAGATCACTTGAATTTTCATACTGGGGAAAACAGTGACACACATACACCCCAAAGCAAAGCAAAACCAAAACAAAAAAGTGAAAAGCTGGATTTCCTTATCAGTGTCATTTCACATAATAAATTAGCTGTGTAAGGAACACTTGAAAGAAAATTCATTCCCATTAGAAGTTTGAATAAAAATTCATCCTGTTGCTTGAGCAAGAGACAGCCTGAAGACAATGTCCCATAGAAAGTTGTATCCACAAAGCATTGTCCAGAAAGTATAAGGTCAAGGATGTCATGGTCAGTTCAGTTCTTCAAAACTACATCAACTTTGCGACTAAATCATTTTTGACCCTATAAGGAAGGAAATCTGGTGGCTGCTGCTAATAAATGGCAAGACCAACATTAAAGCACAATCACATAGGAAATTACTGCAGCCTCATATAAATGGACCACAGACAGGACATACTTTCTGGCAAAGACATTATGATAGTGTTTCAGCAGAATACAAAAAGGTACTGTGTTCCCTTGAACAACATTCTGAGTCATTCTCTCAGGACATGTATGCATGTATACATGTATGCATGAAACCCAAAATCTGACTTGGCCATCTCTGGCAGGAATATTGACCCACTTTGGGCACAGATGAAGCAAATCCAAAGAATAAATGTATATGAACCAATATATTAAGTGTTTTATAGGGTTCTCTCCCCACTTTGATCTCCTACTTTTTTAAAGGAAAAATAAAATGTGGCAGCACTTCCATACTATTGCTATGCAAGCGAGCACACAGTTTATCTCTGTCTTTAAGATAAGTATAGGAATATATTAAAAACAAAACATCTTACCAAGGTCATTTCTTTGTAAGTTGTGTTACCTATGCAAGATGCCTTTTCCAGCAGAAGTCCTAATACTGTTAGAAGAGTACAGGAGGTCCCATAAGAAAAATAAATAAATAAATAATAATTGCAGTTTCATGCAACTTGTGAAATTATAATGCATCTTATGAGTAAATCAAATCACTTTTTCTTTATGATTTCTGAATTCCATAGGGACTAAGAAACACATATTTAAAAGGTGTGCAGAAGGACCTTATTCATTAAACTGCAGAGAAAAGCAGTTGAAGCTTTATTAAAAAATGACTAATAGGCATTTCAGATAATTGAACTGACAGCCTGTTTTGACAGCTGCAAGCAAAAATGTGCTTGCTCCAAATGGTGTAAATATTTTAGATTTCTAGAAAGAGAAATGATGTACTGGTTTAACTTTAATCAGTTTATAAAGTTAAAAAAAGAGATTCCAGCTGTTCACCTGACTAGATGAAGTTATGCTAATTGGAGGTACCACCAATCATTTCAATGGTAGGTTTTGAATTTAAAGAATTATTAAGTTCTCATACAATGAAAAGGGTGGATGGTGAGTACTTAAAATAAATAATAATAATAATAATAAAAATACAAATTTGTTGGTTAGCAGAAAACATAAATTAAGATGAAAACATCAGTCTGAACATGATTTCCAGAAAGGCACTGAAGACTAAATTTGAATAAAGTTAATGGAAAATCAGGCCTCAATTAGCTAACTAACAAGTGTGACAAAAAAATCTGCTCACATGAAGTGATAGCCAATCATCTTGTCAGAACAGGAAAAAATAGAAAAAAATTAAAGAAGTGTTACTTACCAGATTTTACAAACATGAGAATTGAAAGTAGCAGAAAGAAAGAAAGAGAGAATAAAATTGTAAAAGGCAAGATGAAATTAAATTTGGACTTTGTAAAGGTGGGTTCATTAAGAAAGAAAAATTAAGCAGGCAGCAAGTGTTAAAAAAGAAATAAAATCTTAAAAAGGACTGTCAAAATATACAAAAGGTAATGTGATTGACTTAAAAGAGCTAACAGAAGGTTAAATATTTTAAGAATATCATCCAGGTACTGACATACTACATAATTAGAATTGACATGAATGCAGAACTTGCCAATAAAACTTTGAGAACACAAACATATTGTTCTGTATTTGACCTTTAGATGTTCCTTTAATCTATGTTTTCAAGTACACATTTAATGTCTCGAGTTAGAAGAGATCCTTCCTCTTCATAAGACTTAAAAAATAAAAATAAAAAATAAAAATAAGATGAATTCACCATAGGTATGTCATTTCAACCATAGACACATAAGAACAGCATAGCACCTCCCAAGATGAGAAAAAAAAAAAAAAAAAAAAAACATACAAAAAAGAATAGATGACACACTGAAAATAGTCAGTCTCATATTTAATTACAGCATCTCTAATACAGAGGGGCGAGCTATTTTTTTTTTTTTTTTTTTTTTATCTATATATATATTTTAGTAAGAAAACCAAAAGTTTTATTTTCCAAATAGTACCATGCTGAACTTAATTTGTCTGATGTATTGAACTTATATATAATAACTGAACAAGAAGACTTCATGTTGTTTTGAAGAGTTTATTTTATTTGACTGTAGAATTGTTTTAGCCATTCCATATGAGGAGTGTTGCTGAAAATATGTATTTCAGAGTTATCAGCTTTAAACCAAGCTTTATTTCAAGAGGGAAGAACAACTGAACCACTGACTATTATTAGAATTGGTTTGCAAATTGAATTTGATTGGATATTTTTATATTTCTCAGGACTATATGTGGCATAGTTTTGTATAAAATACATTTGTTTAAAATGCAACAGAGCTCAGAATTGCCAGGAACAATTTAAACTCCATAAATGTTTCCTCTAAATTGAATCAGAGAAGGCTGAGAAGCCTCTAAACACTGTACAGGGATTCAATGTTTAGATTTTAAGTGAAACAATTTTAAAAATTGGAGCCTTGCCATCATTTATAACATTGTCAGTCAGTGCTCCAGTAGAATAGGCTGATTTTCCTCTTCTCTTTCTAGCTCATCTTTAGTGGGGACTTTCACTGCTAAACATAGTAAATGAGGGGGAAATGCAGGAGTAGGGGGAAGGAGGAATAAAGACTTAAATGAAACCTTATTATAGAAAAATATATTCAGTAATTTAATTTTATATTATAATAAGGATATTTTTGTTTGCACTCAAGCTTAAAGACCATTTTTATGAAACACAAGGAAACATCTCAGACATTTTCTTGTTTCATTGTATCCAAATATATTAATTTCTTGGTTTCAATGAAGATTTATGCTACCTATATTACACAAGGTAAGTGTAAATAACAGCTATAAATTGCTAAGCATTTTTTGTTGCTTGTGAATGGACCCATTGTTCTCAAAACAGCCTGATTTTTAGAGAATTCAGCTAACTTAACACCTATGAGGTGCCATACAGGAAAAATGCTATAAAAACCTAGTAACAATAAATATGCATTGGTATTAAGTTATATTAGTTTGGGTGAAAGTGCATACATTTAGAACCTATTAATATATATACAGTTAAAAGCAATTTAAATTAAAAATGGTGTGGGCACATGTGTGTCCAGCTCACCACTTATCAGCCCTTGATTTGATTTGATTTGACACTTAGTTATTAACTCTTGGAAATATCTGGAAGTGTCTGAACTGAAAAGAGTGAGATTATGGCAAACTTCCAGTGCTTTCTGCATTGAAATTCTCATGAGTGGAGGAGACTTTTGTCTAACAGGGCAGTCTTTCTCTAATTTTCAAAAAATTAATGCTTTAAGGCACAACCTAGATCTAACAGCATTGAGAACGTACCAGATTTAGAAGAAATATTCTGTGTGGCCAATATCAGTATCCAAAGTAAAAGCTTAGATTTCAAAACCTTTTCTTCATGCCAAAATTCCAATGAGAGTCTGAGTATAGTGGCAGGGCTCAAAGCAATTCCTCAGTCCTCCACAGCTGTACTGTGCTGGAAGATAAAGATAATTGCTACAAGACATTAAAAAAATAGAAAAGATTAACTGGTAAAAACAAGTCTTACTATAGCTAGTATCTGCAAGTCTAACAAAGAAAAAAACATGATAAACTCTCAGTGCATCAACCTATGAGTGTCAAAGTGATGTAGAGTAGATAACGGTCAGCCACAAACTACCTTCTAACTAACTATCACAACTACCTTTTAACTAACTAACTAACTAACACAATATGAAAGCACCATAGCCAGTGCCAGATCTAGTTCATTCACAGACAGTTTTTATACTGCTACCATTCTCTGTAGCATATAATATAGCCATACTCTACCACTACTTTACTGCTTACTTGAAAGTCCTTGTGCATATAAAAAATCATTTCTGAGCATTTTTCAAATATGATAAATAAATATCTTCAGTTATTTGAATATAAAACGTGCTTATATATATATATATAAATAATTCTACTAGTTTTATGTTAGGGCCACCCTGAGACTACTATAGCTTATCATCTAAGGCCAAAAGTATAAAATGATTTTATGGTATCACATCATGCCTTGAATTATAACCATAGCCTATAATATAACACAATTATCACTCAACTTCAAGTTAAACCATTCCTTAAGCTTGAATGAGAGTGGGAGGCATGTAGGGGAAAAGATACAAAAGACAGCATCATTAAGAGGTGTGAATAGGATATATCCTACAGTAACAGAAGAGAGTTTGAAGGAAACTTCCTCAGTTCTTTAGGGTTCATTTACCATGACTTTTTTACCGTTGTTGCTTTCTGTATTCATACAGGCCAAAATATAGCCTGTTGATTCAGATATTCAGGATTTCTTCAAAGACCTGTGCTCATAATGCTTTCTTGCATGCCTAGTTTGAGAATTCTCTTTCAAGTACCTTTTCAAGAGAGAATTGCCTCTTTTTCTCATTTTCATTTAATGCATACAGTAGATAGTCTGCCTTTTCTTAGATACTTTACTGTCTTGTTTTATATCTCTGAATAGCAACCATGTGTTTTTTGAGAGAATTAAACTGGGCAGGTGATATATACAGATGAAAATAAACCAATATAGTACACAATACGTAAGCACTAAATAATCAGCATCATTAATCTTTTCCTGAGCCACAAGTCCTCATATATTGTAGGTATACTGCAGAGTAGCAATGACATAACACTGAGTGCCCTCAGCTATCCTTTCCAGAATCACCAGTGTTAGATTGTAAACATCATTGATCATCTCATGTTTTTTATTTTCTTATTAAATGTGGAATTGGTAAGGGTCCATCTTTACTTTGTACAAGGAGAAGAAGGATCTTGGCTAGGCTGGCCTCTGGGAACACTTTTCTTATCAAGCTAATTTTGACTATTTTCAGCTAGTCGCGGAAATAATTTTAGGCACTGGAAAGCAGGAGGTATGTGAAACACAACAGATAGAACAATAGCACATCATAAGTATTATTTACAAGATTTTTTTTTCTTTATTTGTTTTTAATGATTATTATGCATGCCAGTACTTTGGGTTATAAGAATAAAACTGAAACATTTCATTGTGTTCTTTCTCTTCCCTAGAGGCTTTGCCTTTTGCCTAAATAGTGTCTTCCTAGACAGTTTTGGGAAAAAGAGAAAGAAAGGAAAATCAACAGCAACAACAACAAAAATGATGAGAGAATTTGCTCATTTTGCCCTACAAGTGTGCTCTTTGGAGTTTCCTCTGGGATGGAAAGGAACTATTCAATATTTTCCATCTCTATTCTTTGGTTTGAATGTGTGTATCATGTTTTATCAGTCATGATCCAGAGTTAAAACTGATTCTGAAATCCTGCAATTAAATAGTGTGTGCTGATAAATAAGATAGATGTCCTAATCTTTTGTACCTTTTGTATGTTTCTCCTTTGCTGAAAATACCATAAAACTGTGATGTATTTTAACTGTAATACATCTTCTGTTTTTAAACAGGAGTACATGATTGTATACATTTGTTCCTTTCTATAAAAAAACATGCACATATATATAACTACTTCTCCACATACTTTCTGTTCAGAAATAACTGGAGTTAGTGTTTGGATACTAAAGGTATAGAATAAATAATGCAGTAGAAGCATGTGAGATTTGATTCACCGAGAGCTCTGCTGGCTGCTTTCAGAGACAGAGTTAGTGGTAAATCTATGGATAATACAAGTACCACTCCAGTGAAATCTGAAGACTAGAAAGGCGAAGGAGAAAATGGCAAGGGAGAAAGCAATACTGAACCTTGGCCAGAGCAATTGTCTGACATTATCCCTTTCAACAAGGCTTTTTGCATCTATGTTACTCTGTAAATAGAACTCTATTCCTGGAAAACACTACACGAAAGTGACATGAGTTTTCTATTACCTTAAATAATCCAGGTGTTTTACTCAAAGTCGTCACTATCTGACTAATCAAAGTGTTTGATCCAAGGAAATGCATAGGACTTCATAACACACAAGCTACATCATGACCATCGAGGTCAATAGACTACAGGAAAGGTCACCTTGAGTTTGGGTCCTTGTTCTTCTGTAAAGAGATTAACCATTTAATTTCCATTCCTCAGTTTTCTAACCTGCAGAGAGGGAAACTCTACTTTCTATGTTAGACAAAACATGCTAGATAAAGTACTATAACCAGGACTGTATACTCTTAAACAAAGCATCATCAGAAATTTTAAAAAGGTTAATTGTATTTTCAAAATGTGTACTGTGAAAATACACTTTCAAAAAACGCAAAGTAAATTTATGACTAGACTTATAACCAGTGCAAACTCAAATTTTGACACACTAATTGGGATTTTCATTAATATATTTTATTTATTTTTATGGTAGCAGAAGAGAGGTATTTGAGGGTTATTTACTATTTTTGTATCCACAGAAGTTCAGGTGAACTTTGAAGAATTTTTAGGTGAACACAGAGTCATGCTGTTATGTTTTTATTTTTTCATCTGATTTTTTTTTTTTTTTTTCCCTCTTCCAGATTCTCATATTTAACAACAGGGGCACTGAGGAGCATGCTTCAGTGAAGTATTATCTCCTTAGATCTCAAGGAGGTGCAATGAAGGATTTGCTGAGCTGAGAAATATTCAACAAGTTGCATTTCATACATACCTGCCAGTCTTGAAATCATATTAAGGACAGGCAAAAGGGAGAAATTGTATCTTGTATACATAGTTTCCAGGACAGAAGCACCCCTTGGAAACACAAATCTAAAAAGCACCTTTTTGTGTGCATTTATATTTTAGCTGTTTTGGGAACGATGACAGTGGTGGAAGTGGACAGATAAAAAACATCTAAAGGAAAGGACATCTGTGGATCTTTCCCATGAGATAGTAAGAAATCTAATAGCAGAGATATTGATTTGCTCCAAACTCTTCTATATACAGAATCCTAAATTTAATGAAATAGTCCCTTCCTTTGCACTTCACATACTGTGTCACAGACTGTTGTGTTGATTTTGTGTCAGATTATAGGTGCTGATATACTCCTTAATCTCATGGAATCATAGGAAAGAATTGCTTCTGACTTATTTATGAGAAGTTCATATCATAAAACTTAAATAAATAAGATCATGATTTCATGATTGAAAACTAATGCAATCATTTAAGACTTAAGAAGTTTTGAATTTTTTTTTCATTGAGTCTCAGTTGCTCTAATGTCTCAAATGATGCTCTGTGAGGACAATGTTCTGCCATCTAAATTTGGGTTAATTAATAAATTTGGAGGAAACTTTTTTTTTCTTTTTTTTTTTTTTTCTTTTGTGTGTGTGTGTGTGTGTTTGTGTGTGTGTTGTTTGTTTGTTCTTTAAGCGTTCTCTTTCCCTGGACATAATGGTTTCTTCTCTTTTTCTCTGTAGATTGATTGATCTTTGATTGCTGATTGATTATAGATTGTCTGATGACTGAGTAGATTAGAAAGTTGTGGGCTTCTTTGTTGATTAAGATAATATTTGTTCAGAGAATATAAGAAACCGCATTACAAACCGGAGACACTACTGCCTCTTTCTCTGTGCTTTTAATCAGTGAACAAAGGGACATTATAACCTCTGTCACTCCACAGAGAAACATGCATTACTTTTCAAACAAGATTCTGAGTGGCCAGTTGGCATATAATTTTGGGGTAATGTTTATAAATGTTTTAAGCCTGCAAGAATTTTTGTGTTTGCTCAGAGATTACTTACAAGCTTAGGGCAATGTTGAGTTTAGAGTTCTGAAAGGTTTCAAACCAACATCTTGAGAGAATGCAATAAGAAAAAAGCCAAGGAAACGTATATTTTCAAAAGGGTAGTTTCTGCTTGGGTCTAGTTGCTCTTCTGTTTCCTTGTCTTCGTTTCTAAGGTGGACCTTTTCATTTTGCACCTCCTGCCCTTTCTGTTCTCTCTTTTGGGGGGGGGGGGGGGGCTTGTTTTGTTTTGTTTCTTCAAAATTAAATTAATTAATTACGAAATTAAGAAATTTTCTCTCCTAGACTGTGGTTCCAGGCAGTCGTATACCAGTCCTTCAAATTTTAAGGCTCAACATAGCTTGTTGAAGCTATCCAAGTTCAGTGACCTCCATAATCATCTAATAAATAATTATTTCATTCTTTTAGTGAGAAAATCTATTGTATTATGGAGATTTATATGGATTTATTTTTCACTCTCTGTATCCTTTGTCAAGAATCAAATTATTCATTCACTTATTATGAGAAAAACGAAACCATAACCCTCTTCTCTATAGTACAGGGCTAGTCTATTCAATTAATGTATACTTTCATTCAAATGGCAGAAATAAAAATAGATGAATATAAGATGTGTAGTTAGATCTAGCTTTCCACATTTGGTGTAATTTGGCATTTTTCCATAGGCTTTACTGGAATTATAATCTATGCCAATCAGGTTTACAGTAAACCAGCACTTTCATTCACTTGGCTAGATATGAATTTCTGTGGATGAAACTTAAAAACACATCTTTTCATATTTTGTCTGAATTGTATAAACAGAGAAAGTTACTAAATCTAGTGTATACTAGGAATTTAATACTCACTGTATTAGCACTTCCCCCCCCCTTACAGTAAAAGTAATTAATTTTTACTTCTGATTTATTTCTTATTTTGTCTAACATTATTTTAATAGACAGTATTCCTTTCTTATCTTTCTCCCCCCAAAAATAACTATACAAATTCAATTAAAAATAAAAAACAAACTTCAGAATATGGGAACATAATAACACCATGCCAGATTTGTTGCTGCTGGGAAATGTTGTCCTCCAGATTGCCTTGCTTTCAATGCACCATCATAAAATATATTCTTATGTAATTTAAAACATATGTTTTAAAGTGTGTTCTGCAGCAACTGAAGAAAAATGTGAACACCCAACCCATTAAAATTGCTGTACATTTTGCATACCGTAAATGCAGATACTAAGAATTATTTTACATTGCAATAATCTTATTCTTCTAAATTAAGTTCAGGTGTCAGGCTAAAACATTTGGTCTGGATGACAGCTAAATGAAGGATCTTTGCTCTCCAGTAGAACAAGCTACAGTGAGAAAGAAGGAAGGGGGAAGGGAGTTAACAAAATTGTCAAGTAGATGAATACAGCTTCTTAATATCAGCAGTAATGGAGAAACTGTTTGCCATCATGCAAATCTGTGCTTAGTGAGCAAAAAACATTCTCCAAGGTTTTCCATCAATGTCAGTTACATACCTATATGGATTTTTTTTTTTTTTTTAAGTAGCCTACTGTAATGCAAAAGTATCAAACATTTATTTCCTATTTTTTTTAATTATTATTATTTTATTTATTTTTATTTAGCAAAGTATTTTAGTGATTGAATTAGATACATATCTATTTGTATCTATCATCTTACTAGAATATACTGTGTTTAAGGTAAAAGGCAAATTATTTGATGCATATTCTGGTGTGCCACAATCAATGCCATGGAGAAATAGAAAGTAAACGCATACTTCACTATAAAGAACAGATGTACTTTAGCTGACTATTTGCAAGTATAATAGGAGACAATGAGGTTGGGACTTGAAAAATTGTTATCTTACTTTCAGGAAACACATTAAAACTGGGAGACAGCTGGAAACTATGGTAGATGAGACACTGGAAAAATTCAGGATTCTCCTGCTGAAATCAGATATATCAGTGTTAGATCCAAATGGATTTACTTGTCTTTCATTTACATAGCTACCTACATTTGCGTATGTTATACATTGCTTTGAATTAAGTCTTTAAAACCCAAATGTCTTTCAAATGTACTGGTAACGTTTGGGTTTTGTTTGTTTGTTTGCTTGTTTCTCTAGTTTAAGGGCATTAACTAGTTCAAAATTTCATCCCCCTCTAAGATTACATGTATATTCTGACAAACCTGAGCAGCTGACAAGGTGTCTAGGTATAAGTGGAATAAATGCAAAAGTCCTTCAGAGTACTGTGGTTCTATTTGTGCATGGTGGCATTGATGGGATTCCAGAAAGACTTCCATAACTGATGCCATTTCAATGTGGATGGTGCAGATCATATTATTTTTATATATAACCTCTTTTGAAAGTTGTTTTAATTCTTCCTTTTCCTGGAAAAAAAAAAAAAAAAAAAAAAAAAAAAGAAAATAAAAGAAAAAAAA
>CM021767.1:79073356-79093184 GCA_011076525.1 Nettapus auritus | reverse complement strand
AAACAAAAGAAAAAAAAAGAAAAAGAAAAAAAAAAAAAAGAAAAATGAAAATTTAACTGCTTTTTTTTTTTCTTTTACTTTTTCACTTATTACTCCCAAATCACTGAGTTACATGAAACAGAATCAAAGCATTCACCTAAAATGCTGATAGTAAGTTTTGCAATTTAAATATAAAGGACATAATTGACCTCTTAGAAATTAAAGTCAGAGAAATAAAATATATTATGATTGTAGTTAATCAATTAAAATGATTGAGAGTCTTGAAGGTAGAGTCTTGAAGACATCCCACAGAGTATTTCCAAATTCCCAACGTATTTTTTAGTATATCTGTGTAAAATTCCTTTGTAGAATTTCCTCCTTCAAAACAGAGAACAAAAACAGTTCTTTTAAACTCTATGTTGTCTGATTTTGTCCTTATTCATTGGATCTGTTTTATGCATTGCCTGTTGTTTTTACTAGTAATATGTTTATTTCTTGATAATATATCTTGAATCTTGATCACATATAACCTTTGGAACTGCAGATTGATGTTAAAAGTGAAATGAATCAGGATTTTATTAAATCTAATTTTTTAATGAGAGAGTCATGAAATACATGAGTGTATGTTACCTAACTTTTTTTTAGCATGGATTTATTTTTCAGTGAGAATGTATCCAGGGCACACCCTTGGCTTTTTTGCTCCCTGGGAGATAGAGATTTCAACTTGGAGGCTGAAATTCCTCCAGCAAAGGCTGGAGGAATTGCATTGCTGTTAATGTCAATTCATAGTTCATATTAGAGTATCCACTGAGATTACAAATTGGTCCCCCAAAAGAGTCAAGTGCAAGGAAAGTTCCAAAGAAGGTTTGATGATATTAGAAGATATTATCATCCATCTGGCCAAAAGAACAAAGATAAGAGTAATTTTTGAGACCAAATGTAATGGATAACTTACTTCCTTCTACTTCACCCTAACTTCCTTGGCTTTTATCTTTTTTCTGCCTCTGACACATCTCAAAACTGAGGTCTCTGAAGTCACTTCAGTTCTACTTCCTCATGCTGAAGATTGTGTGTGTGTTACCTTTTTCTCCTATCATAATTATTTATTTGTTTTTCTCATAAACAGTAGGATCATCTAGAGGGCACATTTTAATCTTAGTAACAAGACATGGCCATAGCTTCAGTGAATTATGATCGTTTGATGCATTTTACTCCATTGAACTACAGAGACAGTTTAAACGAAGAAAATTAAGAAGCCTTTGTCAAGAATTTTGTTTGCCCTACATTTCAGTCTTCTTCTATGTTTCTAATTCCCATGGAAGCTATGGTGCTTTTCCTTGTGAGTTTTTGGATATACATATATATATATATTTATTGTTTGGGAGTGGGGGGAGTTTCAATAAGGGTTCCACATTTACACATGAAAAGATAAACAGAGAAAGGCTATCAGTGCAAATTAATAACTCTGTTTTACTTGACTAGTTGTTTAGGAATAATTAACAATTTCGTTGTTTGCTTTCTTACTATGTGGAGTTTTGCAGCAAAGAACTCAAACCTGACAGTGCTCTATTAACACTAATGAAGTCTTGGAAGATGCCGTGAGTCAGGTAATTATTATTACACTAATTCTACAAGGTAAACTGCATCACAGGAATTAAATTACTTCTGTATCAATGAAGAATTCAAAGACAGAGCTTAAAAGAAGTCTATTACAGGTCCACTTCTTTTACTAGACAATGCCTTAGGATCAGCAGTTTTGCTTTTTAAAATCCCTCACCCAGTGTATACACTGTTCTTTTCAAAGAACTGGAATTATTAATATTAATATCAATATTTATAAAAAAGGAAGACAAGTCCTTGACCTAAAAGGAAGGAGTTACACACTGAGGTGGTTGCAGGCAGTAGAAGTGACACGGGACTGAAACGAGCAGGTGTTAATAGGAATGGATGAGGAGCAGAAAGAAAAATTAACCCTCTGATTCCCTCTGGTAAGTCTCATTTCCCACCCTTTGTACAGGGATGGAATTATGCAGAGGTCTGGTCACGCCTCGGAAGAATAACATTTATTTCAGCAGAGCTATACAAATATTTTATCATTACATACCTCCTCCAAAATAGATGAGAGATTGCTGTCAAGTAACCTCAAGAGAAAATATGAGATTTGGCTGCTAATATTTGTTATTTGTCTTGATAATAGTGCTGAAAGAATAGTACAGGAAATAGTAGTAATTAATTTAAATATGGAAATGTTACAGGAATAGTAAGAAAAGTAGAGGAATAGCATAGGAAGAATCTCAACTGTTGCAGTGGACATCCTTCCCTAGCACTGCAGAGGCTGAATCTTAGCAACTGTCCTTATGGCATATACATAAACTCAGTCTTGCTGAGTTACCAGTCTTCTGAAATGTCATTTTTGGACAATGTACTGGGGACTGGCTGGAAACAATGGTATGCACAAAATTTTGCAAGGGAATATGGGAAGTGAAAATACAAGAAGTGTATATGTGTATACTATTTATTCTCTCTGATTATGGTCCATATTGAACAATGATTTACTTACTTCCTAAAATCAGAAGAAGCTGAAGCCAAGCATCTGAGGTGTATAGTAATTCAAATTCAAATCCATTCCTTTTACGTAAAGGCCACAATATCCCTGACAGGTTGGGAAACTAACCAGAGAATCTCAAAATCTAGTTATCTAAGTCTCAGCAATTTGATCCCAAGCTTTTCAGTTGAGACCATGACAAGCTGATGGCTTCTCAGTGCTCAAGACAGGTTCTCATAGGAGAACCTGTGAAGCATACTAATGAGGGAGTTAGACCTGCATCATGTAGCAATTATATTTTTTATTTTTTTTTAACCTAGATACAGCTATGTATTTGTGATCCATCAAGACAGCTTTGATCCTCTGAAACACAGCAACTAACAAAAAACAAGGCTAAGAAGGGATGTACATATAAAGAATTAAGGATTATAGGGGTTTGTCTATGATGGATAAACACAGAGACTCTCTAACTGGTATCACTGGGTATGATACTTTTTTATTATTAAGTTTTTATTACTTTTCCAATACCCTACATTTTTTTACACAGAGAAGCACACGGATACTCTGAATAATGATTATAAGGAGCAAAGGAACAAACAGACAAAGACTTGGCAATTTGAAGGGGAAAGCTCATTGATGAAATACCCATGGAAGAGAGAGAACCCAGTCAAGCTTTGCTGTATCAGACTTAGCTATAAATAACCTTGTGAAGGTTTACTCTAACATTTGTGTACAGCACTTCAGTATGGTAACAGTGAACACTACAGAAAATGAATCAATACAGATGTGTGGATATATTCAAGGAGACTGCTCTGTTGACTGCTTTTTTTCTTTTTTTTTTTTTTTTTTTTCAAGCTGAGCAGAGAATTTATGCTAGCATTTGTTTGTCAATATTTGACTCCAACTTTTCATTCCCACTGCTTAAATAAAAAACACAGGCAATTCAAAGTAGAGAGAGGGTCCATTTATGATGAGTAAACCTGAAACTATGAAATAATGGGAAAATAAAATATTTCAGGATTCATGAAATTCAGCTACTTCACAGTTACAACAAATGGATTTCTCACACCCTTGACTTTAAATGCTGTGATACATAGTGCATGATCATGTATTTAAAACAATAAGTGGACACCACTCTAAGAAAAGACATTAATGGGAGTGAAAACCTGCAGTGAAACAATATTCCAATTAAAAATGCAGTCTTATTTATACTGGAATGCTTGGTCAATTTCACACTAAAATGCCAATGAAAATGTAAAAAAAAATAGCATTCTATTTTTTTTTTTAATGCTAATACTTCAAGCATAGATTTGTTTTCTTCTTATTATTTTTTAAATCATATTGATAGTTTTATGTATTTCTTATTGTAATGGCATATTTTAAGATAGAATTGTTTTTCTTTATGTATTTGCCAAGATTTGTGTAGTTTACTGTTGTTGATTGTTTTCATATGCATTTTATTTTATCAGATTTATGGAGTAAACCTATTTAAAATTTAAGATATTGACACCTTTAATAGAAACATACTTGTCAATGAAAACACAAGGATTCAACAAGAGAAAACTTACTGTTTTTGCTAACTCTAAAATAAATGTCTTTTTCCAAAATTTTTACTGTGTGGTAAATTTAGGGATAGTACCTTGGATCTCTAGTGCTTAGTTTTCTATGTGTTTTTTTTTCACCAGTTTTCTGTTCTAAAATGGGCTCAAAGCATGAAAATATATCATCACACTGATAAAACATCCACAAAAACATGTGATATTTGTAATCTTTTTACAGAATGTCACTGAAATTATCCTAATGCTCTTTCTTTGCAGTAAACTTTCCCAAACTGGATCAGTATCAAAAAGTACTTAAGGTAGTTATTACCACAGTACTTATGGACTATCAGGGAGAAAAAAATGAAATCAAAAGACTGGGCATTTCAGTGTGAAGAGCTGCTTTGAACATCTGGACTAAAGAACCCTGATATTTCAGAAAATGCTACATATGTTTCTTTTTCTTTACTGTACACCATTGCCTTTTTTTTCCTCTCTGGTCTCTCAGACACATTTTAGCTTTATTTCTAAGACTATGCTTGAAGTGGCTCAAGTCTTACAGGCTCTTTTCAGCATCTCTGCTCCCTACTGTTACTTCACCCCTAAACAGCTTCATTACTGATGAAGTTTGGCAGCTTATGTCTCTGTCTTGCCTGCACATGCTCATATCCTTCACTTGATCTTGTCATATTCTCCAGTCCCTAGAAACGATTAGTAGTGCTTCTGTGGCTCTTCCCTGGTTTTCTCCTTACACATTTCTTACACATTTCTCCTTTTGCCTCTCCCCGGGCTCTCTTGGAAAACTTCCAGCAGATTTCTCCTAGCTTCCTTTTTTTTTTTTTTTTTTTTTTTTTTTAATTTTATTTTATTTAATTTATTTTTTTTGTTTCACACAGGTTATAGGGTTGTTTATTACTGCTGTTATTAGAGGATATTCACTCATCACTATTCTGATACAAATCTCCCTTCCTCACTTTCAGGAATAGTTTTGTTTTTAATGACTGCCTTTCAGAAGGATCTCTTCACTGTTGTCAACAGACAGTTTATGAAACTATTATCCAGAAATGGAAAAAAAAAAACACTAGCCCACTTAATGAATAAGTTTACTGTGATGCCAAAGAAGTATTGTTGGATAAAACATCAAAAATATAAAGTTTTCTTGCACAATTCCTACAGAATTATGAATTCTTTTATACTTCTCTGTGGTAATGAATGAAGCATTTCATTCATTACAAATGCTTTCAAGATGCGTATTTTATTTTGGTTTTACCTGGCATACCAAATTCTACATATATTCAGATCTATAAGAAGTTCCTACACTTACCAACTTATTGGGTCAATCCATGCAACATTTTCATCCTGATTTTAGTTACTTATTAAAGTCTTGTAAGAACATAGCAAAAGATTTGTAATGTATTTCCTCATTTCTCTGGGATTCATCTCTTTTATGTGCAGAAGAAGGACTGGAATTTTTGTTAGCCTGGGCATTTTGCAGACAAAATTTGGATAATTATATATCTTTTGTTTGTTTGTTTGTTTGTTTTGTTTGTTTTTCCATGGAAAAATTCTAAATAAAGTGGGATTTTTGTGAATTGATGTCTTGAGGAAAAAAATATAGTATAGAGTATATACTTAAATATATTTCTAAGTTGAAGAAAACTTGAAACTTTTACTTATTATATGTTTATCCCATTGAAGGCAATATTGTGATAAAAACAGGATGAAATGCCATTTTTTTTCATACTCCAGGGATGATGAAAGCACAATAGGTTTTACAACTTGGACATCTATGTCAGGAATAGTTGGTTTCCAAAATTTATGTAGGGAAATTAGATGCCTAATTCTTTTGAAGTTTACAGATACTTCAAAAGTCTTTTGAGATCTAGTTTTCTTAAATAAATAAAACTCACCTTAAAATTATGATCCCAGTTTCCTTAAGTTTCAGCAAAAATACCCCATTGACTTCTGCTTGAGTTTTCATTCTCTGAAAGGATGATCATATGAAGGGTTAAGTAAAGAATTTAAATTTCTTTCTCTTTTGGCACGTTAGGTTATTCTTTAGAAGGATACTGAACTAATGTCCTTGCTGTTGTAAAATATTAAACAAAAATATATATTATTTGACATGTGAGAGTGCACACTTAAATGAAAGCAGAGCTCACATATTGCTTTTACATATTATCTGCCAGTCAAGCTGAGACTTTATGAAGAACAGCAAAGTGATTTTCAATCATGTATGGTATATTGTGTAGGTCAAATTCTTTTATGTAAATCTCTTTCACTTGGATGTTTAAATTTCAATAAAAATGTAATGATAAAAAGTGTGGCTTTTATATCTCCTTTGTTCTCTAATTCATTCTGAGTTTTGGAGAACAAGTGTTTTATTGAGCATGACACCTAAAAGGGGCATTGTTTTAAAAAGGTGTTAAAACAAGAGTCACATATGTTTTGGATAATGGAAGTATTACAGAAGTCTTCCCCACACAACCTTTCTTTCCTGTAAGCTGAGGCTCATGGATCTGTTTTTGTAGGCTAGCTTGAGTCCATCTGAATTCTTCAGATAAGCAGATGAGAGTGTTACACCTGATTGCTAACAACAGCATGGTCCATTTCATCATTTCCCATTGTTCATTTGCTTTTCATTGCTGTGTTTGTACAGGAGATTCCTTGTGCTAGGCATGTGCTGAAGTTTCTTAGCGCTAAAATTGTGCCTAAAGTTAAACAATAACCTCAGAGCCATTCAAAAATAATAAATAAATAATAATAATAATAAATGCCCAGTTTCAGTGCTTGACTAATAAAAGGTGCTTTTGTGAGTCAGGACTCAATTTATATGTCAAGATTTCACTTTGTATTGAACATCTGAAGAAAATGAATACTAAACTGACCCTCTTCAATATGCAAATAAATATATGGCCTCTGAAACAGCTTTTTTGACTACCTCATTATTTGCTTTTGAAGTGAAGAAGAAAAGATGACGTGCACCTCTGAGAACTAGGGTATTTCTTAGCAGGGAGGTTTGTTTTCACGTGTGATGTGAGTTAGATCCCAACACTGGATAATATGACACATACTATGCTACTGTACAAGCTGTGAATAATAAATATTAGAGAAAACCACACAGGGAATACCATATACTTTGGGCCAAATTCTGAATTCAGGAACATAACTGCAGCTCAGAGGAGAATTTATGAAATGCATTTGGCTATATGCATGAAAAATGCATGAAAAACTTATGAAATGCATTTGGCTATATCCTCAGCTGAATCATTATAATTCCTCACAAGTGTGAGAAGATAAATTGGTTTGCACCAGTTGAGAGTAAATATTGTGGTTTTTGTTGCTGTTGTCATTGTTGTCATTGTTCCAGGATTTTTTTTTTTTTTGTACCTATATTGGTAATATTTTTTATTATTTGTACCTATATTGGTAACACAGAACTAAAGAAGTATAGGATGGACGGAGTACGGCTTAGTTGGAATCAATGGTTCTGATCCTTAAATAACTTGGAGATTTAATTCTTTTCCTGTTCTTAACAAAAAGTAAGAGAAGAAAAAAAGGAGCAAAAATATGAAAACAAACTGAATCTAAAGAAAATTCTTTAGTGAGATTTACTCAACATTTTTTAAAAATGTCTTTGGACTTCATCATAAAACAAACAAACAAACAAACAACAAAAAAAACTGTAATAATGAGATGAAAACAACAGAAAAAGATAAGAGGTAATATTTCATTCAGTCTTTTTCCAAACAATTTCAGGCAGCACAATGAAATCCATTTTTTCCTCTCTGAATTGTTTTAACTTTTGACAAATCAAACTTTTTTTTTTTTTTTTCTGATTCCCAGTCACTGGCAGTAGGATTGACCAGTCATTAAGTACAAGGAAGGGGAAGAAATAATTTTCAGTTCATTTAATGTTACAAAAATTGTACTGAAACATGGTCAGATTAAAAAGAATAAACTAAGAATAATCTGTATCTTTTTTTTCTTCCTAACCCTCCTCCCTCTTAGAGACAAATTAATTCAACTTGTTCTTTAAGTTGCTCTCCCATATATGATACTGTTTATATTTATGGCACAAGATATTGTTATACACTGGTGTTGTCAGTGGTATCACTATATTGGATAACATTGGTGACATTAATCTTTTTGAAACTCTTTCAAGAGGTTTATGAGAGTTCACTGCCTTAGTCAATAAAAAGGATTCAATGACGTTTTGAATTTTGAAATATAAATAAATCTATTTCCTTTTGTTATTTAGTAACTTGTCGGGGATTACACAAGTGCACTTGCACATGCATTATGTAGTTTTACATATTTTTTAATTTGCTAACATATAATATCTTGATAAATTCTCTTGATAATATCTCAGCATGCTATCTGATGGAGATCAATTCCCTTGACATTCTCCTGCAAGCTGGAAGCCCCAGCTGGAACAAATCGAGTAGTTATAAGTAGTTATATTCCTCACTAAATAGTCTTACCAACAATTCTGTCTCATCCACTGTTATTTTCTTGACTGAAAAAAAAAAAAAAAAAAAAAAAAAAGGCAACATATCTTCCTTACTAAAGCAGATATAAGTAACTCCAAGTCTAGACTTGAGATGAAATCTCCTAGGTGGATAGAGATCTGAAAGCTGGAGAGCTGGCAGGAACGTAGACTGTAGTCTCCCTGCTAATGAGAAGATGAAGACTTGCACAAATGGGTCTCTTCATCTTGACATACAAACAGTTTTGAGTCATTCCTACCATATTTTTATGTTTTTATAAAATAACTAATACATTATAAAACCTGATTCAGATAATGCTGCATTATGCACACAGTTTCAGTCACTTACTCTATAGTATGGAACAGGAAAGATATTACCTTGCCAAGTCATCTAAAAATGGTATAACTTCTATGATCCCAGTTTTACAAATATTCACCCATCTGTTTATCTCTATGGTCTGAGAACAACTTCAGTGGTTTCTCTGGAGTTGCCTGCTGAGTCCTAGGGTTAACATGTGTGCAAGTTGATGTGGACAACAGTCTAACGAAACAAAAATCTTCCTGTCAGTGCAGAAATATATTATCTACCGTGAATGAGCTCAGGGTTTGGCATGGGATTTGTGGGGGGAATATTATAAATCACAATCACATACACAGTATGAAACATAGAGAAAGCATGTCTAGATCATTGTTTTAGACTATAAAAATTAGCCTCATCACACAGAATCCTAAGAATACCGACAAACCCCTCCATGTTTAAAACACATAATTTCTTCTGGTATTAAAATGGAAAGGTGACAAGTTATATGTATGCTTCTACACACTTGGATTGCATTTGTGAAATCAGCAATTTTTAGTAACATAACATCGTGGAAACTTGCTGTGATAGAGGACCATATGTCCTCGGATTCTGTAAAATTCTCATTTTTTATTAAATTTAACACATGTAAAAAAAGCCTTGGAAACCTTTGTGTATGCGTGTTCTGAAGGCAAACTACTGAATACCCCTGCTGAAAAAGATCACCCATGTCCTAGGTGCACAGTGTTAATATTAACTGAAATATATAAGAAATTTAATTTCTTCCTTCTTTTTTTCTCTTTTTCTCCTCCCCCCCTCCCCACATTTAATTTTAAAACACCCAGCAATACAGTAAAAAAATGTTAAGTAACAGAATAGGTCTCTGTAAAGTTGGCTGGACTGCATTTAAATGTTTTGGGGTTTATTCTTCCTTTGTAACTGTAATTAGTGTTAATGAGAGTAATGCACAAGTATTAAGAGCAAAATCCTGCTCTGGTGATGAAGACCTCTTTCAAGGCTGTTACGCACGTATCAATGACTTCAACTATATTCAGAAAAGGCACTTACAGAACACCAAAAACAGCTATTTATGGAGAGGAGAAACACATTGTTAAGACTGATAAACAATAGAAATGATGGAAAGAGAATAGTTTCCTTTTGTGCATATTACAAATACTTAAAAAAAATAAATTTGCTTTTAAAATTTGTATTGATGTCAGTTCCTTATAATGAAGCAAAACGTAAAACTGGAACTTGGTGATTGCTCTTCATTGCTTCAAATTAGTATTGATTTCCATTAAATCTTAGTGATAATTATTGACTGATAGTAAATAGCTCCATGGTTTACAATCTCAGCATAGTTTGCATGGCAAACATCCTCAAGAGTATGTCCCCACAGCAAAGATTAGCTACTTTTATATCAAAATCCTTGTGAATATAAATAAAAATGAAAGATTTCCTGTAGTCTCACTGATGCTGTTTTGATAGGAGAGTTTTACCACCTCAGGGATACATAGAACTTTAGAATTTAAATAGAAAGAAATAAAATGAAGCAGTAGTAGTAATTAGTTTCCTATGGACCTGCCTCTAAATGACTAACCATTCTTCTTTTAATTATTCCACCCCAATATGTTCACTTTTTTTTTTTTTTTTTTTTTTTTTTTTTTTTTTCCCCAGGGCCCGGGGACTGACAGTGCAATACAAAACCCTTACAACCGTACAGCCAAAGCTGACTGTGTACCATACCATATAAGAGCTTGAGTTGGAAGAGGTCTTAAAGATAATTTAGTTCCAACCCCCCTGCCATGGACAGGAGTGCAGCCCACTAGATCAGGTTGCCCATGGCCTCCTCCAAGTTAGTCTTGAACACCTTCAGTCTCTCTGGGTAACCTGTTCCACCCTCTGAATGGAGCATTTCCTCCTAATATCTAATCTATATCTCCCCTAAATCTAAATCTTTTTTTTTTTTTTTTTTTCCTATTTCCAAGTCTCCTTGTTGCAGCCTTGATTCTATTTGACACAGTAAAACAGTGTTTTCTCCCATAGCATTTATTACCCAGAAATTCCCTGTTTAATTGGTCTTTAATTATTGCACAATTATTCTGTAATTAATTTGATTCACATTCACATACTTAATAGCTGGAAATATTCCATATATTTTAGGTGAAATTTTTGAAAATTAATTGTGAAGAGTAGTGTTAAAGCAGTTCACCTAGAGTTATGGTGCACTCCACATCATTTGGAATTATTATTATTATTAAGTTGTAAGATTACTTTTAAAGAGGTTCTTTACTCTGAATTCTCTGGAACTGTTAAACAGTCTCTGCAAACAGTAATTTAAACACAGTTGTTTACTTTTTGCTTGCCTGAAATTTTGGGGCCCTTGTGTTCATCTCCTCTCTTTACGCCAGCACTAATACAAACAGATTCATAGGATGAGCAGATCTGCACGAAGAAAACAACATCAATCACATCTCATGCCTCAGCATTTCAGCCACCCAAACTTTCAAAAATGTTCTCTAGAATACAACTATATGGATATATTCTGTCTCTGTTTTGATTATCTACTCATTCCTGGACCCCTGCAATCTCTTCTTTCTGAAATAAAATAATAGAAATGAAGCAATGGCTGGGGCAGATAAGGCACATGATGAAAAACACTTTTCTAAATATTTTGGTGGCATCTGGTACTGACAGCTCAGAGACTGGCAGACCACAAGATTTGAGGTCAGGAGGGTAAATGTCCTTCCTGTCAGACTGCAGTGAGAGTCAGAATGGTGTTTCTTTCAGTTCAGGATAATTTTTTCTTGGTGAGAATACCTAGTTATATCCTCCCCAGGCAATTTCCAACTGAAGGAAGACATTTCTAAAACTGGCAACCAGCTTTATGCCTTCTGTGATCTCCCTGAAAAAGTATGTTAGTTGCCTGGCAGTGCTTTAGATTAAATACATTAGATTAGACTTTGAAGTGAACAAAGGATGCTTCATTAAAATTTAGTGTTTACAGTACACAGGAGACACTACTGAGGACTTTTCAGGTAAAAGAGAAGGGTTTCCTTCATTTCTTTTCTCCTTTCTTTTCTTCAGTATTCAACATGAACAAGAAAAAAAAATATGGGAAATTCCTATTTAGAATCTCCTCAGACATTGTCATCTAACTGAATGGAAAGGAACAAAGTCAAAAATTTTATCTAGTTGGGCTTCCCTAGTAATTTTTCCTTTCAAAAAATTCTGCAAAATATACCAGAATAAAAGACTTCTAGTTAAATCAGCTTACGCTGTAACTTTACATCCTGGGAGGAAAAAAGTTATAATCACTCCACACAGCAAACTTAATAGGAAGTAAAACATCAACTACAACTTCTAATCTGTTAATGAAAGTACAAAAGTAATGGCTTGACAAATGAGAAGAGGTGTAATTTCTAAATAAGATCTGGTGTCACATATACTGAAATTACAGCTACCAGGAAGGAAAAGGAGAAATGGGGACACACTACAGTATTGATTCTAGTAACAAATTATATACAGCTTCTGATGAGACACAGAAAAAAGTTGTAACCACAAATACACACTCAAAGAAATATGTGAGCCGCATCCAGGGAAATAAATAAAGCCCTTCCAATGGGCACTCACTATCAGTTTTATCTCATTTTATTTGATCATTATTCTTCTGCAATGTGTATAAGAAAAAAGGAAGAGTTTTCTTCATACATAGGTTACAAAGATGTAGTGAGGGTTCCTGAAATTGAATGTTTGTGGTTGTAGACATGCAGCCTGCTTCTCCCCCACCCCACTCCCCCATCATTTGGTATCTAGGGAGGTGTAGATAGAAATTAATTTAGGTTTGCCACAAGAGGAACACAAATTAGTCATCAAGAGTGGGAAAGAGGACAGGTAGCTCTCACAAAAGCAGAGACAATGAATACTTGAGATCTAAATTGGTCTTCTCAGCAGCTGCACTGGCAGTTTGTTGAGAAAAACAAACAAACAAACAAACAAAAAAACATAACATGCAACAGCTCTTTACCAGTAAACAAGTGAGTTTGGAATCATGAGGAGCTTACATCTTCAACACACAAGCAGGTGTGATGTGGCTTTGTTGCTCTGAAATAGGATAGAAAATAATTTGTAGAATAGCATAACTGTCCCTTAGGAATATATCTCATTCCAAATATAAATTCTATGGCAATTGTAAATTGAAGTCAGTTGGGGTTAGAGATGAGGGAAGAAATTAAAGCAGTATTTCTGTTTGTTTGTTTGTTTGTTTGTTTGTTTGTTTTGTTTGTTTGTTTGTTTTTCCCTTCAGGCTTCCAGCTCCCTTTTCCCTAATGATGAAATAGTTCTACTGCACTAGAGGTAGATTTGCTAATCATTTAATAACTTTTTCTAAAACTTGTGCATATATTTTCATTGGCTAAGCTTAACATACATAAATAGTCTTTCTCTATTTGTTATAAATGTTGATTTAATATAGTGCATTTGCTTTGACACTACATTTTCACTAAACTTCAATGCTAAGAATACTGAATTGATTGAAGGAATTAGCATATCTATTTGAAGTAGTATTTATGGAGAAGAAAAAAAAAATATTTGATTTTCAATAAAACTTCTGGTAAAATTAGAATTTGTATAAACTGATTACTGGCTTTTTGAAAATAGGAGAAACCAATTTAAAAATATGAAATTGAAGTATAAACTGCAGCAGGGGAGAGTAAACTAGGAAAAAAATAGTGGTCATTATATTATATATTATCAACAGACTCCCATAAATAGAATCTAAGTATCTAAAATTAAACACATCACATACAGGGGGATGAAAAAGAATCATTGGTTTATTCTGTGTTGGTTGGTATGCCCAAGTCAGAGGCATGTATTTTCAATCTCCTATTCTCTTTGCTGACTGCCTATTTTATTTTCTTGTCTTAACACAATTGTTTCTTGGGGCCCTGTATTTTCAAATGAGATTTACTATTCACTCGTCATTACACTGACATTGGGGAACACAAATATTTTGTGCTGTAAATTGCTAGTGTGAAAATAAAAAATACAAAATGAACTATTACCATTTTGAAAATCATTTTGTAGGAAACTTTTAAGAGTTCTATGGCTGTAGAAGACAGACCCTGCTGAAGGAGTTGGCAATTCTTGATTATAGCAACTGCTGAGTCAGCTGTGTTTTTAAACAATCATATGAAACAAAGTAAACACAAATATAGTATTATATCACTTCTTTACAGGTCAAAATACAGCACACCACATGCATTTTATATTTTACTTTGAAATCAGGTATAGGAAAAGATAGAAGACTTAAAAATGCATGCATATTTACAACAGAGTATGTATACAGCACAGTCAAATCTAACCTGAAGTAACCAACAATCTCTCATTTAATGTTTTACCTGTTGTTTCAATGTTACAAATTTATAAATAAACAAAACAGATACTATGCGAAGACATCTTTCTTCAGTTTAGCACTAGAGTTTCGTTAAGACAGAAACCGAGGCGATCAGCTCTAGAGCAGACGCGTTCTGCAGAGGAGCAGGGGATCAAGCCGGGGAGGGCTTTTTTTGTGGCATCAAGGCCACTGGAAGCAGCCAAAGGAGCCGCCAGGACCCGGCAGCCCTTCCGAGGGTGGCTGACGAGGTGTAGGCCCAGCCAGCAGCACCCCCTCCCCAGCTGTTCAAAAGCAGCCCCTGGGGAGCCCAGCAACCAGGATGGGGTGTGGCAGTATGTGAAGGTAGGGCAGAGCATTCTTGGCCTGCTCATAAGAGCAACTCATCTACCGGCTGCCTACCTATAGGTAAATTGCCGTGGTCTACACTAGGCAGAAAGCTCTTGCTAGAAAGTCTGTGGCCACCCAGACTGACTGCCCACTCAAAAATGTGGCAGTTCAGGTCTCTGGATTCACAGAGTGCCTGAGCCTGTTTCTGCTGAGGGTGGCAGAGACACTGTGTGTGCGAGGTGTGAGCAGATGGATAACCTGTTCAGCTTGGTGGCAGAGCTGAAGGAGGAGATGGAGAGGCTGAGGGCCATCAGGGAGTGTGAGTGGGAATTAGACTGGTGGAGCAACTCCCTGCAAGGCCTGAATGAAAGGTACCAGGGTTAGACACCCAAAAAAGTGGTGGACACCCTGCCCTGTTGAGCAGAGAGAGGGGACCTAGGAGATGAGGAGGAATGGAAACAGGTCCCCCCTCTCTACTGGCCCTGCCTTCCCAGGTGCCCTTAACACAACAATTTTTACGCCTTGGAGCTGGAGAGACCGTTGGTGAGGGTGAGGTGAAAAATCTACCCAGGAGGACGCCTAGGGTGAGGAGGTCGACTCCATGCCTCAAGACTGCCTCCACTAAGAAAGAAGGGTGATCGTTGTAGGTGACTCCCTTCTCAGGGGAACAGAGGGCCCTATTTGTCAGCCTGACCCTATCTGTAGGGAAGTCTGCTGCCTCCCTGGGGCCAGGGTCAGGGACATTGCCAGAAACCTTCCCAACCCGGTTTGCCCCTCTGATTACTATCCCCTTTTGATAGTCCAGGCTGGCAGTGATGATTTTGCAGAAAGAAGCCTGAAGGCTATCAAACAGCGCTTTGGGGGACTGGGATGATTAGTAGATGGAGCAGGTGTTCCAGGTGGTGTTTTCGTCCATCCCTACAGTGGCAGGGAGGGGTACAGAGAGGACATGGAAAGCTCACTTTATAAACAGGTGGCTCAGAGGCTGGTGCCAAAAAGAATTTTTTTTTTTATTATTTTTTTTTTTTTTTTTTGAACACAGGGTGCTTTACTCGGCACCTGGCTTGATAGCCACAGATGGGTTCCACCTGTCTCAAAGGGGAAAATGATGGATACTAGGCAGGAGCTGGCAAGGCTCATTGAGAGGTCTTTAAACTAGGTAAGAAGAAGGGGATGGGGATGAAATAAGGCTTGCTGGAGGTGTGCCAGGGGGAACAATGTCAGGGCTGGGGGAAAAGCTAATGGCCCAACTGAAGTGCACGTATGTATGCAAGTGAAGTACACTAATGCACGCAGCATGGGCAACAAACAGGAGGAGCTGGAAGCCATTGTGCAGCAGTCTAGCTATGACTTGGTTGCCATCACTGAAACATGGTGGGACCGCTCCCATGACTGGAGTGCTGCAATGTCTGGCTATAGGCTCTTCAGAAGGGACAGGCAGCACAGAAGGGGTGGTGGTGTGGCTGTCTATATTAGAGAGTGTTTTGATGCTGTGGATCTCAAGGCTGGGAATGATAATGTTGAATCCCTATGGGTTAGGATCGGCGGGAAGGCCAACAGGGCAAGCATCCTTTTGGAGGTCTGTTATAGACCACCAAAGATGATGAGTTCTACAGACAGCTGGCAGAAGTTGCAAAATTGTCAGCACTTGTTCTTGCAGGGGACTTCAACTTCCCAGACATATCCTGGACATGCAATACAGCTCAGAGGAAGCAGTCTAGGAGGTTTCTGGAGAGCGTGGAAGATAGTTTCCTGACAACAGCTGGTTAATGAGCTTACCAGGGGAGGTGCCCCGCTGGACCTTCTGTTCACAAACAGAGAAAGACTGGTGGGAGATGTGATGGTCAGGAGCTGTCTTGGGCAGAGTGACCACAAAATGGTAGAGTTCTCTGTTCTTGGCAAAGTCAGGAGGGGGACCAGTGAAACTGCTGTCTTGGACTTCCGGAGGGCAGACTTTGAGCTGTTCAGGACACTGGTTGGCAGAGTCCCTTGGGAGGCAGTTCCGAAGGGCAGAGGACTCCAGGAAGGCTGGGCACTCCTCAAGAAGGAAATCTTAATGGCTCAGGAGCGGTCTGTCCCCACGTGCCCAAAGACAAGCTGGCATGGAAGAAGACCAGCCTGGCTGAACAGAGAATTGTGGCTAGAGATTAGGAGGGGAAAAAAAAAAAAAAAAGGAGGTTTTATTATGATCTTTGGAAAAGAGGGCAGGACACTCAGAAGGATTATAAGGATATTGTAAGGATGTGTACGGACCAAATTAGAAAAGCCAAAGCTCATCTGGAGCTCAGTCTGGCTACTGCTGTTAAAGATGACAGAAAATGTTTTTATAAATATATCAATATGAAAAGGAGGACTAAGGAGAATCTCCATCCTTTACTGGATGTGGGAGGAAACTTAGTGACGAGAGATGAGGAAAAGGCTGAGGTGCTTAATGCCTTTTTTGCCTCGGTCTTTAACCGGCAAGACTAGTTGTTCTCTGGATACCCAATCCTCTGAAGCTGGTAGAAGGGGGTGGGGAGCAGAATGTGGCCCTCATGAGGCCACGAGGAAATGGTTGGCGACCTGCTACAGCACTTGGATGTACGCAAGCCGATGGGGCCAGATGGGATCCACCCGAGGCTACTGAGAGAACTGGCGGAAGAGGTGGCCAAGCCACTTTCCATCATTTATCAGCAGTCCTGGCTATCAGGGGAGGTCCCACTCAACTGGCGGATAGCAAATGTGATGCTCATCTACAAGACAGGCTGGAGGGTAGACCCGGGAAACTACAGGCCTGTTAGTTTGACCTCAGTGCCAGGGAAGCTCAGGGAGCAGATTATCTTGAGTGTCATCACGCAGCAGTTGCAGGGCAACCAGGGGATCAGGCCAAGTCAGCATGGGCTTATGAAAGCCAAGTACTGCTTGATTTCCTTATATGACAAAGTGGCATGCTGGGTGGATGAGGGAAAGGCTGTGGATGTGGTCTACCTTGACTTCAGTAAGGCTTTTGACACTGTTTCCCACAGCATTCTCCTCAAGAAACTGGCTGCTCTTGGCTTGGACTGGCATACGCTTCGTTGGGTCAGAAACTGGCTGGGTAGCCGGGCTTAAAGAGTCGTGGTGAATGGAGTTTAATCCAGTTGGAGGCCGGTCACTAGTGGAGCCCCCCAGGGCTCAGTACTGGGGCCAGTCCTCTTTAATATCTTTATTGATGATCTGTATGAGGGGATCGAGAGCACCCTCAGTAACTTTGCAGACAACACCAAGTTAGGTGCGTGTGTCGATCTGCTCGAGGGTAGGAAGGCTCTGCAGGACAATCTTGATAGGCTGGACCGATGGGCTGAGGTCAACTGCATGAAGTTCAACAAGGCCAAGTGCCGGGTCCTGCACCTGGAGCGTAACAACCCCAAGCAGCCCTACAGGCTGGGAAATGAGGGGTTAGGAAGCTGCCTGGCAGAGTATTGGTTGCTATTCAGCTGAATATGAGCCAGCAGTGTGCTCAAGTGGCCAAGAAGGCCAACAGTATCCTGGCTTGTAGAAGAAAAACGTGGCCAGCAGGGCTAGGGAAGTGATTGTCCCCCTGTACTTGGCTCTGGTGAGGCCGTGCCTTGAGTACTGTGTTCAGTTTTGGGCCCCTAACTACAAAGATATTGAGATGCTCAAGAGTGTCCAGAGAAGGGCAACAAAGCTGTTGAGGGGTCTGCAGAACAAGTCTTACGAGGAGCAGCTGAGGGAGCTGGGATTGTTCAGCCTGGAGAAAAGGATGCTCAAGTGGGACTTTTCGCACTCTATAGATACCTTAAAGGAGGTTGTAGCAAGGTGGCGGTTGGTCTATTCTCCCACGTGGCTGGTGACGGGACAAGGGAGTATGGGCTACAGTTGTGCCAGGGGAGGTTTAGGTTGGATATTAGGAAAAAACTTCTTTACTGAAAGGGTTGTTAGTCACTGGAATAGGCTGTCCAGGGAAGTGGTTTGAGTCACCATCCCTGGATGTCTTTGAAAGACGTTTAGATGTAGAGCTTAGTGCTGTGGTTTAGTGGAGGACTTGTTAGTGTTAGGTCAGAGGTTGGACTAGGTGATCTTGGAGGTCTCTTCCAATCTAGATGATTCTGTGATTCTGTGGGGAAAAAAAAAAAAAAGAAAAAAAAAAAAAGTTTTCAAAGGAGGTAGCAACAACTTTATAAAAGCCAAGGATGCATCAGTTCCTGATGGTTTCAACACTTTTTCATCCTCAGTTTCCTCAGTGAGACAATTAATGACATATTTCCTGTACGTAAAAATTGTATGTACTTCTTGAATGGAAGGCAGTTTAAAATTTCACTGATCATCTAAGTACTGTGGTGCAGCTGGTGCCAACCAACGCCTTTCTGCCATTAAGAAATATAGAGTGGAAATATCAAGTATTTTACAGAATGAAAAAAAGGTTCAGAATATACTTTTGGACAGACAGAAAGTGCAAGAGAAAATTTCCATTAAAATTTGCTTAAATTAAGAAAGGTAGATGTGTCTAGTAAAAAAAAACATATCCATTATTGTATATACTCTTCAGACACACTTAATTTATCTAAGTATTCAGTGGAAATAAAGTAGCCATTTCAAGTGCAATTTTCTCTCTGTTCATCTTTATTTTCTCTGGTCATCTTTATTTTTCAAGTTTTTTGTTTTGTTTTGTTTTGTTTTGTTTTGTTTTGTTTTTTTTCCCCAAAGATTCAGTTACACATTTCAATTTGAAAATAATTCACTTTGTAAATCATATTTACTCAATAAAAAGATTTTAAAATAAATAAAGGAATGAATGAGGCTCTCTCTTCTGATATTTAATGTCCCTTACAATCCAAGCCATTCTGGGATTCTGTGATAATTTTTTTCCTGAAATTTCCTTTCTCACAGTCCTAAATTCTGAGGACATTTGTGTGCACCAGAGTTTGAGTTTGTTACCAAATGTTTCACTTATGGAACTTTCTTCAGGAGATTCAAGAGCTAGAAGAGATTATAAGAGATATATGGGCAAACAACATCCTGATATTTCTAAGAACTTGGCTCTGATCTCTCTTCAGTGAGAATATGATGATGTAAAATACTCTTTATCATGGTGGGCCTGGCTGCATGGTAGTACTATAATGTCTGGATCATGAAAAACAAAGGGGTGAATTCTGAAAGGTATTATATTTGGCTTTACCTAGTGTCTTTGTGTTGGTCAGCAGAAATGAGCAATCATAAAGGACTGCAAAAGGATTAAAAAAAAAAAAAAAAAAAAAAAAAAAAAAAAAAAAAAAAA
>CM021767.1:79050209-79070480 GCA_011076525.1 Nettapus auritus | reverse complement strand
AATTAATTCATATTCCATAATTCTTCAGAGCAGGTGCATTTTGCTTTTTTACACTTATAACTTTATTGTATAAACACAGACTTTGAGAATAAATGTTTCTTTACCTTTCTGTCTATTTATCTGTATATACATGCTCACCTTTCATTAAGCTGTACATGCACTAAGCTGCTGTTTGATTAATGAGCTGTATAAGATGGTGCCATTTCGCTGATGATGTATAAGACATCCCATATAAGAGAATTTTATTCTACCAGGTATGCATGTACATTTAGGGATTTTTATTCTTTCATTTTCTGGAAAAGGGAGAGGGAAGACTGACCAAATAACATCAGTAACACCACCACATGAAAGCCTGAGAGCAACGTGAAGAACTTATACAATGAACCATTAAATGCAGAGAATACCCCAGCTGATACTTCTAGTCTTGTTGATCATAAATTATTTTATCATGTTTCTTGTAATGTGACTCATCATATCACAACATGATGCACTGAAAATAGCTCGCTGCAGTATAATATATCAGACCTGGAGCAGCACAGGAGGAAATCATCCTGCATCTCACCCTAATGAAATATATATTTTTTGCTATCCATTTTGTTAATTAGTTAAGTACCTGAGATGTAGTTACGAATGTATCTTTAATATGCTTGCTTCTCCCTGCACATTATGGGTGTACCATTATAATTAGCTACATACAACTAAATAGAAGTTGTTATGTCCTCTGGTGTTGCACTTTAATTCTGTGGTTGGGATATTTTAATTGCCTGATGAATTTTATTAAAAATTACTTAAATCAATTCTTCCCTCCAATTCTTAATTTAGCTTTGGAAAATCTGCTGTGAATGTCATGTTATGAATTTTATCTAACACATCTTTCAAACATGTTCTAAACATATAGTGACCCACTACATTGCCAAGCCAGTCTTTCCTGTGTCATCTGAACTGCCACCCAGTGTGAGAAACAGGAGAATATATTGCATTTTAAAACTCCCTAACAATGAGGCAGAGCTGGCATAACATCTGGTAGGAAAAATGTGTGTATGTGTGTGTGGAAAATGTAAGATTTCTCTGAAAACTCAATTTAGGCAAATATCAATCTGATTCAAATTTTAAATGCCTCAGGAACCTTTTGAATTAAAAATGCTTTAAAAAGGTAGGATAATATAATAGTTCTATTATGCCTGAGAACTAGAAAGCAGAGACAACAGCAGAATTCAGATCTCATGTTCACTGTAGTAGTAGGATGTAGCACTCACATGAAAGAAGCAAGATGTGTTTATAAAAATGTCTTTTGACTCATTAAGTTTTGTGCCTTTTTATACCTCAGTTATAAATGAAGAAAAGTCAGTGTATCCTAATAGAAGAGGATTTTTTTAAAGGAGAACACAGATGATTAGAAAACTAAGATGATCAGCTATTAAATGTAGAACAGAGAAACAGTAACACAGTATGTTAAATACAAGAGACAGCTATCATAAATGCATTCTTATTCAATACTTGAAAATATATCAATTTCTCAAACTCATCCTTAAACAAAATTTTGGCATTACTGTTCTACTATTACACATAGATTTTTAATGTCTGTAAAATTATAATCTGTGTTCGTATATTTATGATAATAGTTATTAGATAAAATTAATAAGAAGTCAGATGCTAGTACCCACAGGATTTGATTGTTATTTTCAAGGAAGAAGCTGAAAATTTAGCATCCTGCATTGGACCCTGGTCAGTTAATTCTGTCTAACTTCAAGTGAGAGTATTTTCATATGTAAGTGGCCATCTCTCAGTTTAAGAGCTGTCTTTCAAAGCTAATGAACACAGGAACAGAAGAATTGGAGTTAAAAAAAAAAAGAGGGAATACCATGCACATTCTTCAAGATACTGTAGCTTCACTGAAAATAATCTTTGAATTGGAATGTGCCCATGTTATTATAATTTTTAATGAGGAAAAGGAATGGTCAACAGTAATACAGTTTTTGTATAAACTACTAGAGATTACTGCAGTTCATGCTCTCCTTTAACTAGGAAACAGGTGCCTTATCCATTGATTTCTAAATTGACTTTTGATAGAACGGTGAAATTTATTTATTTATTTATTTATTTATTTATTTATTTATTTTTATTACTGATCTTTACAGTAGAGGGAAAAAAGAAAGAAAATCTGGCTTGAACTGGAGGCAAAGTAAAGTGATGTCATTGAGAACCAAGATGGGAGCTGTTATTGGAAAATAATGTGGGAAGTAAGTGAGAAGTGTCCTTGATCACCCTAAACAAACACATGGCATAGTGCTTGCTCATATAGTTATGAAATTCTGGTTTCTAAGTATTTTAGTCTTGTCATTATATCTCCTCTTCATAACTCCTCTCCCACTGAATGCCAGCTTTTTAATTTCACTGCCTAGTATTTAGTAAGTCCTTCCTAATAAACTAACAGTTTATCCTGCAGCCAAAGAAAAGGTTTATTGAATTCTTAGCAAAAGTATAATAAGCAGGAGTTAATAAACATTAGCTTGTTTTAAATTTAGATGTAAGCACAGTAAATAATAATAATAGCTGTAAAAATATTTTTGCACCCTATGGCCCTCCAAAGAAATTGTAATGCCCTTGCTGTGAATAAGCTTCCCACCTTATGTGTCTTAGTAGACTGTGCAAGGCCTCAGCCATGGTCTGTTATTACTGTTGTCAACTTTCTATGAAAACCTGCAACGTACTCTGAAGCTTAGCACCTGGAGTCTGTATCGTTAGAATGTAAAATTTGAAATTCATTGGGTATTAAGGTGTTTAAAATATGGATATATGTTGAAACCAGAACTATAAACATCCCACTGAAGATCAGTTGCTGTTTGCTGAAAATATACAGCCTTTAAGAAAAGGAGAAGTCACGAAGGTACTGCTTACTCACTGAAGTTGTATCATGTGGCTGCTGAGGATTAACTGCTTTGAATGTATGGTGATAATAACCAAAAATGAGTAGGAAACTATTAATGAAGGGTGTTGATAATAAAAGTCAGTCTAGTTAAGTTCAGTTCTGGATTTTAAACTGACCCAGTTTATCAATCTTATAATAATAGAGATCTGTAGGGTCCTGATACATATTTAGCATTTATTCAGTTGCTGCAATACCTATTTATTTATTAAAAATATTATTTTCAGTAGTTTTAGCCCCACAAGCTGTACTTACAAAATAGATCTCTGCAAGATTTTAGTCTGTCTCTTACCTCAGTCTTCATATTGCAAAGATAAACAAGCCAAGTCTCATTTCCTTTTCTGTTAGGGCCGCAGGCAGATATTGAAGCATCTGAATAAACCCTGGCCTGGGGTTAAGCTGACTGTACTGGACATGAGAAACTATGACATGAGAAATTGCCAAGCATGACAGATAAACACGGTAAGAAGCTGGCAAGTTACAGATAGTGCTGTGAGGGCTGCAAGGGATGCCTGGGTCTCACAGATTGTTAGGGGGGAGTTAAGTGAAAAAGGGCTGAACATCACAGGCAACTGAAGGGGAGCACTGGGGACCTTCTGGGAGAGAAAAGTCTTGCAAGACAAACAGCACCTAAGTAGCCACATCAGTAAGAACATAAGAGAATATAAGACTGATATTACCTAGGCAGAACAGTATGAGAAATACCATATTTGTATATGGATGTAGCAAAACTGATCTTAAAGGGAAGAAAAAAATAAAAATAAAAAAATCTGGGAGTTTCTTTATTTGGGTCAGGGTTGCAGTGAAGAAAGATTGGCAAAAAGGAGGGTAAATGAATAGGAAAAAGGATAACTAAATATGCAAATAATGTATTCAGGAATGTCCAGGGATATCTCCTCTGTTCCACTGCAGCTGGAGGAGGACAATACAGCAAAGTTGTTCCAACCATAACACATGCTAAACATACTTTCATAATCAGGAGGACTTTGGGAAATGGGGTGGGGTGGCTTCTCACAGGGAAAAACTTGGGATATAATAACAATATAATTGACCATAATGATATCAGTGTCCATACCTGTTCTAGGGCTTGAAAACATCAGCATTATCCTAAGAATTCTTTGACAGTTTTAGTCTTCTCTGTTACGGTAGATGCCTAATATCAGAGTTTTGCTAGCTATTGCTTACAAGACTTCATGTTTCATGGTATTAATCAAACTCATACATGACATTCTAGACATGTTTTACAATGATAATTTATACTTTTCCTGTTGTACCTATTTGAATTTGTTTTAAACACAGACTTGACTTTTCAACCAATATCTCAACAAACTCTAAAAACTCAAGGGTAAATTAAAATATAACATATGGTGATCTTCTGACACCTAATATAGAGTTAACATCTAGGATCCTGTTTCTGTCATAACACAAAAGCTCTTTCAGGCATGGAATTATTCAAGAGCTTACCAATTCTAAAATTTCTTATGTCAAAAATCAAGAAACATCTAGGCTTCTTTCTCTTTCACAGCAATGGGTGTTAAAATAAGAGTAAAACAGAGAGAAAATAGCTAATTTCTCTTGTATCCATGATTCAATTAAGGATAATAAAGAAGTTTTAAGAGAATAAAACTCCTCTAAAGGACAATAAGTGTGAGTGTATATTTCCCTTGGGAAGTGCTTTGTTTATGATATGATATATGATCAGGTATATTGATCTTTCAACAATAACAAAAACAAACAAACAAACAAACAAAACAACAGTTGATTTAATTTGTCCCAGGGCAGTAATTATACTCAAAGAGGAAAAAGTGAACATGTATTTATAGCTAATGAACTGTATGATAGGCTTATTATTCCAATTTCCTCAATGTTTTGTAGAAAACTTTGTAGTGAACTCTATTTGTTTCTTCATACTGTATCACAAGCAAAAAGAATACATTCTACCTTGTCCAAACCATCACTATGTCACTCTTCATTGTGAAAATAGCAGTTGAATTTGAGACTCAAATTCAAAATAGAAAATGTGTTTGCTGTAATTCCAATTTGAAATTTTAACATCATTCCTTATTTTTATTAACAACGTATAAACACCCACGGACCCCGTATTTGCTGAGTAGGTCAGATTCTTTCTGGATAATTTGCCACAGTCCAATAAAATATGCTGATTTTTTTTTTTTTTTTTTTTTTTTTTTCAGTGTTGACATGCGAAGCTAAGTTGCTTTGGTAACTATAGATCAGCTTGGTCCAGATTCAATGTTAAAACAAAATAGATTTCTTTGGTAAATGCTATTGGTAAGGAAATCTGTTTTCAGTCAAATAATGCATTTTTTAATGTCTTCTCAGGTTAAGAGAAATTGATAGGAGATGAGGTGTATAATGTTTGCAAAATCAGTGAAGAAAAAGGCATGGAAAAACTAAAATATTTTTATGACTTCATAGGATCATACAATGGCTTGGATTGGAAGGGACATAAAAGATCATGTAAATCCAAAACCCTGTCATAGGCCAGGATTCCATCCATGAGAACAGGTTGCCCAGGTTGACCCATCCAACCTGATCTTCACCATCTCCAGGAATGGGACATCCACAGCCTCTCTGGGCAACCTGTTTGAGTGCCTCACCAACCTCTGAGTGAATAATTTCCTCCTAAATCTAATCTAAATCTCTGCTCTTTTAGTTTAAAGACATTCCCCCTTGTTCTGTCTTGGTCTACCTATGGAAAAAAAGTAACTCTTCATCCTTGTGGTGGTTTTACTTGGGTGAGCGGCCGAGCTCCACCACAACTGCTCTCTCACTCTCTCTCCTCAAATGAAGAGGGGGGAAAATATGATGCAAAAGGCTCAAGGGTTGAGATAAAGATGGGGAGATCACTCAAAAAAACAGACTCAGAATAGGTGGATAGTCAGATTTATTGCCTATTACTCACAAGCTACAGAAGTGAGAAACAAAGGACAGAAACCAAAAGCACCTTCCCCCCCATCCGCCCTCTTCCACCTCCTCTCCCCGAGTGGCACAGGGGAAAGGGGGTTATGGTCAATCTGTAGCGCTTCTTGTTCACCGCTCCTTCATAGTCACTCTCATCCCCTGGGCTGTGGGGTCCCTCTCATGGGATGCCGTCCTTCTCCAAACTGATCCTGTGGGGGCTGCCCACAGTTAGCAGCTCTTCAAGAACTGTTCCCACATAGCTCTGTACCACGCGCCCATCCATCAGGAGCTCATGCTCCAGCACGGGTCCCCAGTGGGCAGCAGCTCCCCTCAGACCCCCTGCTCCTGCGTGAGCTCCTCTCCACAGGCTGCAGCTCCAGCCCAGGGCCTGCTCCCTCTCCATGGGCCACAGTCTCATCCAGGCCACATCCACCTGCTCCACTAGGGGCTCCTCCACGGGCTGTAGCGTGGAGATCTGCTCTGCCATGAGACCCATGGGCTGTAGGGGGACAGCCTGCTCCACCAGGGGCCTCTCCACAGGCTGCTGGAGAACTGCTTCTGCGCCTGGAGTACCTCCTCTCCATCCTTCTTCACTGACTTTGGTGTCTGCAGGGCTGGATCTCGCTCCTCAGTCTCCCAGCTGCTGTTGTGCAACAATTTTTATTGTTGTTTGTTTATTTTTCCCTTTCTTGAATCTGCTCTCTCAGAGGTGCAAACAACATCGCTCATTGTCTCTTCTCTGGCCAGTGTCAGGTTCCTTTGGAGCTGCTGAAACTGTCCTTTATCTAACATTGGGTAGCTGCTAGTTTATACTCACAGAGGTCACCTCTGCAGCTCCCTACTACCAAAACTTTGCCACATAAGCCCAATTTGAAAATGAGAGTGATGTTTCCCTTTTTCCTGTCACCAGAGACATCACCCAACTGCCAGGACTTTTCAAATATGACAGAGAGAGGCTTGGCAACTACCTCAGCCAGTTCCCTTAGGACCCTGGGATGCATGTCATCAGGCCCCATAGACTTGTAACTTTTCAGTTTCATCAGGTGGTCTTGAACATGCTCTTTGTTTACAGATGGAGGAACTTTGCTCCCCCAGCCCCTGCCTTGAGGTTCAGAGACTTGAGAGACATGGTAAGCCTGGCTGGCAGTCAAGACTGAGGCAAAGAACTTGTTGAATGCCTCAGCATTCTCTATTTCTGTAATTACCAGTTCTCCCTTCTCATCCATCAGAGGGGGTACACTCTCCTTGGCCTTTCTCTTCTGAGCAATGTACCTATTGAATCCCTTCTCATTATTCTTTACATCCCTTGCCAAGCTCAGTTCCATTTGTGCTTTGGGTTTCTTGATCCCACCATTGCACATCTGAACAGCATCCATGTACTCTTCCCAGGCCACATGTCCCCATTTCCACTGCCTGTGAATTTCCTTCTTGCACTTCAGTTTGACCAACTGGTCCTTGCACAACCATCCTGGTTTTCTCTCCTCCCTGCTCTCTTTCTTACATAGGGGGATGAAGAGCTCTTGTGCCATAAAAGTGTGTCCTAAAAGATTTGCCAACTCTGATCTCTCCATTTGTCCATAAGACTTGATTGATAGCAAAAATTATTTTTTCTCAGGTATCTAAGAGAGATGTTTATTCTTATGTTGTGCTTTGGCCTTTCCAAAATATCAGGATGAGACAGTGTACTGCAGATTTTGTGTAAGGACTTAGATATAAAGACTTTCTCTTCCTCATTACATTTCATCATAATTTTGACATTTTCTGTACCAAAATAATAAAAAACAATGGCCTTTTTAGAGTATTTGAAAAGAATACATCAATTGTTCCATGCTGCAGCAGTCCACATGCACGTCTGCCCAGAAGCTCACTCCACACATGCAGACTGAATTTCTGCTGTCTTTCGTTGCAGCCTAACCTGGCAGGCTAAGCACCACACAGGTATTCCATTACTCCCCTGAAGTAGGATGGGGGAGATAATCAGAACAAGGTAACATTCATAGTGTGAGATAAGGATAGTTTAATAGGAGAGAAAAGGAAGGGAAAATTTTAATTATAATAAATAATAATAATGATATATAAAACAAGTGATGCACAATGCAATTGCTCACCACCTGTCCCAAGTAGCAGCCACCCCCAGCCTATTTCCCCCAGTTTTAATGTTCAGCATGACACCATATGGTATATAATAATATCCTTTGGGTCAGTTTGGGTCAGCTGTCCTGGTTCTGTGCACAGAGCTTCTTGTGCACACCCAGCCTCCCCACTGGCAGGGCAGTATCAGAAGGTGACAAGTCCTTGACTTCAAGTGCTGCTCTGCAACAACACTGTGTATATTTTCAACACTATTCTCATCCTAAATCCAAAACACAGCATCATACCAGCTACTAGGAAGAAAACAAACTCTATCCCAGATGAAACCACAACTTCTTTTACATCTAACAAAATATTTCCCACTTCCCAGTGTCCTTTTTCCAGCTCAGAAACCAAGCAAGGCCTCAAGGTATGTAGGATAAATCAAAGAATAAGTAACTAGTAACTCCTGTTTTCCATGACATATCTTATAAGCAGAAAAAAAACACAACACAACAACATAATTATATTTTCTTAAATGTCTGACATCTCTGATTGCTCTTCCTTTGAGAAGAAAATAGTAAGATATTCAATGATCCTATTTTTCCTTTGCTGGAAAGCTTGGTCTTTCTTTCCCATGTAGTCCTTCTGTCCCAATGTGCAGTTCGATGCTGAGTTCCTATTGCAGACACAGGAACAGAGCTTAGAATGGTAAACATTGTCCTGGTTCCTAGAAAGCTTTAACTATTCCTTTATGGGATAGAATAAAAGAGTCTGAAAATTTCTAATTTTATGGTAGCTGTAATGTCTTCTTAAACTAATACACATTTTGAGGTGGTGATTGTTTATTAGTTTAAATGGATTTGGCCTCATTAGACTATAATGCCTTTTCAAGGTTAGTACCGTATCATGAAGGTAGTAATAATAAATAATTTCCTTGTCAGCAGGGAGTCAATGAATATTTTGGGACTCCATCTGCAGACTATTCGGCTAGCAGGAATATACTCTACATATATTCTGGTATTGATGTGCCTGTAAAACTCCTGTTAATTATAATGGGGATTTATAAACGAACATCAAAGGCCAGTTTGTGAGCTCTCTGAAGCCCTGATCTTGCGAAAGCTTATGAATGTGCTTAATTTTGCACACTGTTACTAGTACTGTTGAAATCAATGTGACTTACCATTAGCTACATGTTGAGTGTTTGTAGGACTGGGGACTGGTGGTGATTTTATATAGATTTTACTTCACTGACTCCAGTAAGTTTACTTGTTGTGATTTGCATTAAAATGACAGTCAGAAAACTATGACCTGAAGGGGAAATGCAATCCCAACTCTAAATAGGATTAGGATTGCAAAGATCATTACAGAACTTTACACTGAAACAAGACCACTCCGGCACAATCAAACTGAGTTAAAGAAACAGTTAGGCCTTATATGCCATAAATGTAAGTTATGCAAAATTAAAATTATATACAAAATGAATCTGGTTCTATAAAGAGGTCACAAAGACATTAATTGAAAATACATTTAGGTTTGTTCTTCACATTTTTTTTGTGCTTTTTTCTTTTTTATTGAAAGTATTCTCTCTAAAATTTAGAAATTCTAAAATTTAGGAAGTCTAAATGAAGGAAGTCATACAAAATGCATGGCAATACAGACATTTACACAAGCCAATTTAAGCATAACTTTTAAAATCAGGAGAGTCAGCAAAAAGATCAGAACTGTTCACATAAAGAATATGGCCAGTTTGCCACAGCACTGTTGTAACAGTTTAACCAGAAAGTATTAAATTAGCACCTTTAGCTGAGAGCACTGAGGGTAACAGTAGGGGAACTAAATTATTTCAGAACCCTGAACAATATGTCTATACAAAAAAGATAAAATTTCAGGTTCCTTCAAAATAGAAAATGAAAAAAATATACAATGAAAGGAAAGGTATAGGGTTGAGCAAAAATATTTTTCTGTTTCTCACATCATAAATCAGGGACTTCAAAAACTTAAACCTCTCCTCGCATCATATAATGCATACAGGGGGAATCTAAGTGGGCTTCAATTTCTCACACAGTGGAGGCGGAATGTCCCTTTGTCCTTGCTCGGTTAGTGCAGTCCTGTGCTATTTGTCTTTGTCAAACCTGTGCTTTTGAGTACCAGCTCTCCAGAGTCCCAGTTTGGGCGGTGCTCCTTTGCTAAATAGATGCGCTGTAGGATATTGAATACTGTGAGTTTGACAAGGCTGCCCTTTTGACAAGGTGAAAGAGGTCATTATATTCACCTCTGGGATGCAGCCAATATAAATCTCATTCTTAAGGAGACACAATGTGTTTAGAGGCCAAACCACAAGTCTAACGGTCTCCTGGATACTGCCTCAACAGCAGAGCTGCCCAAACAACACAGATTTTAAAAACTGTTGCATAATAGTAAGGCTCACCCAAATATGATAGGAAGCAATCAATACCATTTATTGCTCTCTGTGGTCTAATATCTTTATGTGACACAACTATAGGAGACCTATCTTGGGTCTTTCTGTGACAAACAAGAGTTTCTGTTTGAGGGAAAATTAATGAATGCCAACAGGGGAGATGAAAACATGCAAATGAGCAAACATCCACAAACTACTGTGTTTCTTAATCTTCTTCTTCTATCCCACCCCTTTTTATGGTTAAGTGAATTATTACAGCCCTAAAGCTGTAGAAACCCTAGCACAGTTGCCACCAGAGAGAAGGGCTGAATCCCAGTGAGTGGAAAGCACTGATTAGATCACAGAACAGTCTTTTCCATTCCAGTAACTCCAGTGGTCAGACATTGTGATAGCAAGGACTTTGAATGTCACTGAGCTAAAGGAGCTTTCACACTCATTATCATTCTTTGCATATTCTGCTACAAGGCCAGGCTGAACAAAACTAGGGATTCTCACCAAAGAATCCTATATGTCACCATGGAAGCTGGTCCGCTTTTACAGACCAACAACTGTAATTCTGCTGCAAGGAAGTCTTTTTGATGCCCAAAGGAAAAGCCTGACTCAAATGTAACAGAACATATACTGTCACTGAAGCTTTAAACTGCTTCCTTAAACCTAAGTAAATGCAGAAAAATATTTCTTATACAAGCATGAGTCCTCTGAAAAAAAGATACAAATCAAATGACAAACTGTAAGGGGCTTCTTTGCATAGTTGTTATATACTCTTTAGTATTTTTCTACATAAGGAAAAAATAATCTGTAACACCTGAAAATCTGCTTAATTTGGTATCTGGATTATGCCTCTCCTATAAAACCATGTGAAAACTGATCATTTATAAGAAAAATTTGATGGAAGAGATGCCTAGAATCTTTAATAAATTATTTACTATCAGAGCTATCCATATCTTTGCCTTTTTCATTATTTCTGTCAAATTAAGCCATAAAATGTGTCTGATATCTCTACATTGAAGTCTAAATAATAGATACATAAAAGCCGTTTGAATTATACTCTAAAACAAATGTAGGTGTGCTGGTGGAATTAAACATAAAGACTTAATATTTGCTACATCACAAAATAGAATGCAGGATCTAATGAAGCAAAAGTCCTTGAGTCTGGCCCTGCTAAAACCAAGTGTTGAACCAGACGACCTCCTGAGATCCCTTCTAACCTTAATTATTCAGTGATACTACATTTTGAAGAAATTCACAAAAAGTTTTTCTATTACCAGCTTCTCACATATTTCTCCCCTGTTTTGAGGGCACAGCTGAAGTGGAAGGCTTCTGCTGGCATGCTGAATATCAATGAAATGAAGGTTATGTTTGCAGGAATGCCTAACAGCTGTACATTTGTCAGAGACTGCAGTACATGCTTTACTTTCGATCAATCCCTAATCATTTCATTTTCCAGATCCTTTCTTTTATATTTGCCCCATATTTCATGTGAACATCTCTCTTAACCTAAATCTCTACATTTTGCTATACATGGCCATAGGCAGCTAATTGTAAGAATCACATATATTTAAAATGTTTTATCTTTCTGCCTTTTTCACAATTGCCTTTCCTGATGGCTCCATGCAGTCTCCTCTCAGAACATCTTTCTTCCCCTTGTTTAGTATTCAATTCACTGCTCATAGGCTTAATCCTCTTCACTTTCTTCTATTAAAGGGGGATTAAGCATTTCTAAAAATAAAAATAAATGTTTAAAAGTTTGAAAAGGTCATGCAAGCAACTGTGAGTGACTAGCAGTTTAAAGAGTTCAAACATTCTTTAATTAAACACCAGTGTCAAAGAATGCTAAATTATCCTAGGAGATGAGATCTTCAGGGGTTGGAAGATAGTCATTGATACAGATAGAAAAGCTGCACGCTGATGCTGAAAAAACAATTACAGCCCTATATTCTGCCACAAAGTTTGAAAGTTAGAAACAGACTATTTTTCAAAAGTGACTTAATGGAAGATGGACAGTGAATCAAGTTGAAAGCTCGAGCCCATTTTCTTTATATGCTCTGGAATATGTTGCTCCAAGCTTATTCACTACTGTTCCCAATAGACTAATAACTAATTAACTACTTTATAACCATAATCCTTATTTCTGCCTTTGACTTTGATATATTTACTAACAATACCCAGAGAAAATGAAAGCTTAGGTCACTTAGGCTTAAAAGGAGAAATCTGGAGATGTTGGTAGACACTTCTTCTTGGCATATATTGTAGACTAATACAATTATACAATCAAAATTTTGCTTACCCTGCACTCAACCATTCTCTTGTAACACATAAACTCTTGTTACAGAGAGGGAAAACTGAAGAGGTTTTGGTTGGTTAGGGAGGGTGATCACTGAAGTTATGTCTTTTTCCAGTTTAGTCTGTCTATACACCAGTTATACATATCCTTTTCTCTGCCATTTGCTAATTCCTCACTGGCATTGAGATGACACAAGGCTTTCATAACCTTGGGGAAATGCTGTGTGATTTTGCTTAAAGTACCAGAAAAATTGGGTAACAAATACAGGGTAATTAAACTGAAAAAATATAATGGAGAAAAATAATAGTAAATAATAATAATAAAAATAAAGAGTTTTCAGCATTAAAGAGTGCATTTATTTGTATTCAAAATTTAAGATGTGCATTTTAAAATTTGGGGAATACTCTGCAGTGCATAGATATAATACAGAATAAGGATTACTAGAGATCATGACAAGGTATGGGGGCAATGAGAAGATGGTGGTTTAGATTTTCATGCTTGTGAAATGCATGAAATGTCAGTGGAAGATCTATACTGAATTCAATACCTTTAACTGAAGCTTAAAGAAAGTGATAAGACATCCACAAAACTAAATTTGTGACAAGAAATTAATAAAAGCTGAGTGACTTCAGAAAAGCACCATTTAGAGAGAAAGCCATAAAAGTCTAATCAGTAACAATGGTGTTCCTAAGAAAAAGAATATGGAAAAGAAAGAACATGTACATAAAGCTGATAAAAATATTACATGACTGTGTGTTCCAATGACTATAAGGTCATTGCAAAAGCCGCCATCTATTCTGTGGACTTTCTAGAGAAGTTTTAGAGACGTAATCAGGACTCAGAAGGTGTTTTTATTTTGTTTTATTTTGTTATTTTTGTCCTGGACAAAATACTTATGATAAGACTTTTCCAGGCTGTGACTGACCACTGACTTTTGGACTGTTTAGAACTTTTTTAGTCCCCTCTTTTTTTGTCATTACAATCAACAAAGTAAAGCAGTAAGTACAAATTATTGCAAAAATCAGAAAAGATTCAGAGACAGAAGATAAGAATCATGAGGGAGATACAATATTTCTCTGAAGAGGAAAGACTAAAAAGATTTTGATTGCTGCACTCACAGTCTTAATGAAACGGTTTGTCCAAAATTTTCATGTTGTGATTAACTCCTTATGCCTCTTTTTTTATTATTTTTTTATTTTTTATTTTTTTGTGTGTGTGTGTGTGACTTCAACATATGTAATTTCTAACTTCCTTAAAAAGTATTCAAATGGCATTGGGGTAAATATAATGATCCTGAAAGTTAAGGCTGTTTATGCATAAGCTGAAGTGAAACAGTGCATCTTATTAAAGTCTATTGTTCTAATATGTTGGTAAAGCAGGTTGAATGTATGGAAAAATTTACACTGAGAAGTGTAACATGGTAATTGAAATGTTACAGTGAATGTTAAGGAGAAAGGAGGGGGAGGGAAGGGAGGAGATAACTACAAACTTTTATTTAAAAATATACTGACTTACAAATATCAAGGAAAACCATACTGCCAGATGCATTTCTAAAACTACAAAGTGTTTTATGCAAGCATTGTATTAAAAAAGTGAAAAATAGTTGTAATCAAGCAAAAAAAAAAAAAAAACAAACAAACATAGAAATATAAAATAGTGTAAAAATTAAAAAATATATATATTAAAATATAAAATAGTGTTCATAAATAAAATTTCTATGTTTAAGGACAAAATTTATGTAAAAAAAAAAAGAAAATAATAAAGGTTGAGTACAGCAAGGTGTGAAGATGTATAATAAAGATCAGAAAGCAGGAAAAATGCATAGAATCATAGAATCATTTACATTGGAAAAGACGTTCAGGACCATCAAGTCCAGCCATCAACTGAACTTACTGAATCCCATCACTAAACCATGTCCCTTAGTGCCAAGTCTATATGACTCTTTACCTCCAGTGATAGGGTCTCCACCAGTTCCCTGGACAGCTTGCTCCAATGGTTGTAGACCTCCATGAAAAAAAAAAAAAATCTTCCTAATATTCAATCTAAACATCCCTTGGCAAAACTTGAAACCATTTCCTTGCATCCTGTCACTTGTAACCTGAGAAAAGAGACCTGCTGCAGCCTCATTTCAGGTAGTTGTAGAGAGCAATGAGTCCTCTCTCCCTTCAGCCTCCATTTCTCTAGAGTAAGCAACCCCAGTTACCCAGTCACTCTGCATATGTCTTGCTTTCTAGTCCCTTCACTATAAACATGACCTGTGCTGTCCTAAATGGAAGCAATAAACTGTTATAAACTTTGAGGTTTTCTTATGATGGGGTTACAGTGGATGCCATTTACTGAGGACAAGGAAAGAATGAAATGAAGGGCTAATAATAATAACAGTAACTCTCTGAGGTTAATTGTAAACAAACTCAATTACATTTGCTATTGAATGAATGAACTAGTGTGACTTAGGTTTACAGAAAAATCAGTTTAAAAAAATAATATATATATATTAATTGGAAAATGGCAATCTATTTAATATCAAAACCTTTCTTTTATGGATGTGAAGTATTTTGAAAGTTCCATCATACAAATTTCATGATTCTTATGTATTTTTTTGTCAAACCAAGTCTGTGCCCTATCTGAGAGCCTTGTGGCTAGGCTAAATATCCCACTAATTTATGTATTCCACATTTCACTAGATTAATGAACAGTCTGATTTTTAAGACAGTATGATAAATTTATGATGAAAATTTAGATCCTGCATTTGAGAAATAGCTGTCAAAGTCAGTACCTTAAGGTTTCTACAAGTCAGAATACTAGATGATGAAAATTGTTTTGTCAGAAAATGCCCTAGTTAGTTGATTAACTCCAATACCTTTCTAAACACTAGTATAAGTTTGAATTTCCTAGTTTTTGGGAGAAAACCTATGCTCTTTACCCAAGCTTGTCCCATTAGTCTAGTGGAAACAAATTCATCTGTTAAATAGTATCTTTTCTTCTGAAGCTTTCAAAAAGCAGATAACATATCCAATGTCCTCTTTGATGCCCATATTTAAGCTAAATCATGAGCATAAATCAGAAACTGAAGTAACAGCCCTTCAGCTGACAGATCAGGTAGGAGGGAATACTTAGTCACAGTGACTGATAGGTCTTTTCAGGAAGCACTTAGATACCATGGTGATGGGTGTTATAGCAAATCCTCAGATAGTCCTTGATGACTTCATATGGTCTAATTCCTTTTTGACAGTAAAGGGAGGGTAAAAATTAGACTTCAAAATTGCCTGTTTGGTATTCACTTGGAAATAGACTTAACAAGCTACCATGACTGCAGAGGTCTAGGTTGAGATTGTCATTTTCAAGGATACTTGAAAGGCTCCTAGCTTCCTTAGATGATTTTGAAAAACTAACTCAAGGTATCATCTTCTGAGCTGTTATGCACAACTACACATAGGTCAATCCCTCTGAAGTTTTGGGTAGGTTGTTGTGTAAGCACTAAGCTTTTATGTATTGGTGTTTAAAACACTAATTATAATTCCCTGATTAGAAACCTTGGGCATATGTACTGGGTCTGGCTGGAATGTTAACTTTCCCTGCAGCAGCCCATACAGTGCCGTGCTCTGCACTTGTAGCTAGAACAGCAGTGTCATCACACTAGTGTTGTGTCTGCTGCTGAGAAGTGCTGGCACAGCATCAGGACTTTCTCCAACCCTCCTGGGGAGTGGGCAAAAAGTGAGAAAGAAACATCACCAGGGCAGCTGACCTAAACCAACCAAAGAGATATTCTATACCATATGATATCACACTCAGCAATAAAAGGTGGAAGAAGGAGGAAGAGGGGAGGGGTGGGCTTTCGTTGCGAAAACGTCTGTCCTCCTCGCGAACACCAGCTACGTGCGTTGAGGCCCTGCTTCAAGGATGTGGTCAGGCATCGCTCATTTGTGGGAAGTAGAGAATCATTTATTTCCTCTGCACTTCCATATAACCTTTACTTTTTTTTTTTTTTTTTTTTTTTTTTTTTTTTTCTGTTCCCTTCCCCAACCCTTTCCCCTTTCCCTTTTCCCCTTTTTCCCTTTAGTTGAATTGTTAATTAATAATATTTCCTTAATATATATGTATTTTTCCCTTTAATTAAATTATCCTTATCTCAACCCGTGAGTTGTTCTTTCTTTTACTTCTTCCCTTCCTCATCTGAGGAGGGGGAGTGAGAGAGAGGTTGTGGTGTTCAGCTGCCTAGCACAGTAAAACCACCACAGCATAGACTCTAGTAATTTTGCTATTATTATTATTATTATTATTATCTCCAATAAATGCTCACGCTTGCAGGGAGTTTCACCAATGCCTCAACTTCAGCAAATCAATCTCATTTATATTGATAGAATAATCAAAGACTGTGGGAAAGCAGTCATTACCCTGATGGAACAGTTACTGCTGTTATTCGTCCTGTCCCCCAGGAATAGGGAACAATGCTTATTATCAGTGTTGTTTAATATGCTCAAGAGATTTCATCCCACTTCCTCCCCCTTTCCCATGGAATGAACAACCATTTCTCACTCTTCTTTAAGTCAGAATATTTGAGTTTCATGTACAGCATTCCTAAAACTTAAGCTTTTCTGAATCACTTCTTTGGTTTAAATGATAGCTACCATTTCCACTTTGAAAAAGTCCTGTTGTAGCAGTTTTAGTATGAATTCGCCTGGAAAGAAAGACTATTAAGAAGAGAACTATTTTTGGATAGGATGACCTAAAAAGCCTGTTATATATAATATGACTATAAATTAGAAAGAGAAATACAAAAACTGTGGGTTTTTATTTATTATTTTTATATTATATTCCTAAGCATATTAGGAAACTCAAAAAATTGTTGGTGGTTTACCTTTCAATAATAAAAATATATACATTCTTTGGACATATGACATTTTTGATCTGATCCTGAGCTGGAATATGTTGGAATATGAAGTGAATGTAATTGTGTTGATTAGCAGCAGCAGTGGATCTAGCTTTTATGTCCCAGCTACAACCTAATAATTACTACAGCAACTCTTGTACAGAGAACCAACACAACCTACTAATTTTATCAGAAAAAAAGGGAGTTTATAGACTTTTTTTGTGTTTGCAGAAGCATCGTGTGAACTGGAGTGAAAATTGTAAGCAACTAATAGTGCACTCTATAATCTTCCTGCCTCCTGACAGCCCCATTTCTGAAGTTATTTTAGTGTTGGCATACAGATGATTTTGAAGTTCATATAAAAAAATAAGTGATCAAGTAAGAACTCCTAAAGTTCCTGAACAACAGAGGTGTTACTGATGGGTCACATCCCCCACAGGGTTGACTTACCTTCATTTCTAGCTGGAAATAAGATTCTGTTTATTCTGCAAACAGGAACTCATAGGCTGAGTGAGATCGTCTCTTTTTAAATACGTCCATTCATTTATTCATTTTAAATGCATTCCCTTCAACATCCCATATTTCAATCCATTTGATTTTTTTAAATTATTATTATTATTATTTTTTTATTTTTTTTTATGCTTGGCAGGAACAGCTTTTCAAAAGAGTATATTACTTGAACCTAGTGTACCAAGAACACTGTCTTATCCTTAGGGCTCCTCACCTCAGGAAGAGTGGAGCTGCTGATTGCTATTGGCAAGCACGGCTGAATGAGAAAAAAGATTTTTAATAAGGGTTGAACTTTTTCATTTCTATGAAATGAAGTATTCCTTTAGCAAGAGAAACTTAACATTACAGTCTTCCTATGATTCTGTGCCTCTGGTTAGAAGAGATCTCTGGAGGTCATCTGTTCCATCTCTTCATCCCCAGACTGAAACAATTAAACCTTTAGCAACCCTGACAGTGGTCTGTCAAGCTTGTTCTTAAAGTCCATAGCTGATGCAGACGCTTACCACTTTCATTATCGGTCTATTTCAGTGATTTGCTGTTCTCAAAGTTAGAAGGTTTTTGTAATGTCTCATAAGGCTCTTATGCTGCAATTCCAGCTCATGGCTTCTTGACCTGTCCTCCACACAGATAGAAAGCAGATTGTTACTTTTCACTTTGCAGAAGCCTTTTACATATTTCAGAAGTGGTATCATGTTTCTTTTCTGTCTCCCTGTCTAGACTAAACAAGCACAGTTTTTTCAAACCTTCTCCACAGGTCATATAAGTAGAATCCTACATTACTCTTGATAATTTACTTCACTACCTACATCTTACTTGTATCTTGATGTTCTTAAAAGACCAAGTTAAAGATGTGCTAACATTGGTAGAAGGGAAATATTGTTAATTGTCTTTCAGATTTGGTTTATGTATTTTATTGTGCTGATCCACGCACTTATCCTCCCTCCCCCAACCCCCCAAAAAAATCATTAATACATGCCTAGCTAATTTCCCCTGATCCATTTTTACCATTATGTACTCAACTAGACAAATAACCATTCAACTCACACTTATCTTATTGATTTTTTTCCCTTCCCAAATATGAATTCAGTTTAACAATATTGTTTTGATATTGGAATCCATCTTAAAATTTATGTTTACAACTTCCAAAATGATATGCTATGTCAATGTAATAAATGTGATTTCTACTTCTATTTTCTAAATTGTTATATATTAAATGGTATGGGAGCTCTGCAGAACAACAGCCTTCCGTTGTAACTTTTAATTGTCATTGCTTTCTAGACAAGTTTTCCCATCACCTTCTACAGTAGACCTACTGAATTACCAACATTTAGGCCAAATTCAGCTATGAAAATTAAGCTATTTTCCAAGAAATCACTTGGGTCCTAGGTACATTTAATCATGAGATTGTAACATTTTTCAGGTTTGAAGGGATGTTGGGAGGATATCTAGTACAATCTCTCACTTGAAGAATGAATTCAGACTGGCTTGCTTTTTTTCCAATATCAATTTGAATCTAGAAAATTTCCAAGGACTTTGATCCTGTAGCCTCTCTGGGTATCCTGTCCCAGTGCTTCACGATACCCAAGAGCAGATTCTTTTCCAATAAGAATCCTTATTTATTTATCATCTCCTTATCTCCATATTTCTTTTTTATTTCCTTCTTTTCCTTGCATGTGTCCTGTTTCACTTTATTACCAGTGTGTCTTGTTCTCCCCCTGTCCACTCTTTTAAAGAAACTGGATCTGTCTTCTTGGTAGCCTCTTCTTCGATATTAGAAAACTGTTACATTCTTTTCTCCAGTCTGAACAACCCCCGTTCTTTCAAGCTCTCCTCACAGAACAAGTGCTACAACTCCCAGCAATCTTGGTAGCCTTCTGCTAGACTTATGCACTCATTCAACTTTACACTTGTACAGAAGTCCTGAAAAATGATTGCAGTATTTATAATGTAGTCTATTAGCTGCTAACTAAAAGGCAAGAATTACATCCTTTGATCTACAGGTGAAGACGTTTAGATGTAGAGCTTAGTGATAGGGTTTAGTGGAGGACTTGTTAGTGTTAGGTCAGAGGTTGGACTAGATGATCTTGGAGGTCTCTTCCAAAGTAGATGGTTCTGTGATTCTTTTTTTTTTTTCTTTTCTTTTCTTTTCTTTTCTTTTCTTTTCTTTTCTTTTCTTTTCTTTTCTTTTCTTTTCTTTTCTTTTCTTTTCTTTTCTTTTCTTTTCTTTTCTTTTCTTTTCTTTTCTTTTCTTTTCTTTTCTTTTCTTT
>CM021767.1:79014516-79050109 GCA_011076525.1 Nettapus auritus | reverse complement strand
TCTTTTCTTTTCTTTTCTTTTCTTTTCTTTTCTTTTCTTTTCTTTTCTTTTCTTTTCTTTTCTTTTCTTTTCTTTTCTTTCTCTTCTCTTCTCTTCTCTTCTCTTCTCTTCTCTTCTCTTCTCTTCTCTTCTTTTTTCTTCTTCATCGCTCATTTGCAGGAAGTAGAGAATAATTTATTTCCTCTGCACTTCCATATAGCCTTTACTTGTTTTGTTCCCTTTCCCCCTCCCTTTCCCCTTTCCCTTTTTCCCTTTTTCCCTTTAGTTGAATTGTTAATAGTATTTCCTTAATATATATATTTTTTTCCTTTAATTAAATTATCCTTATCTCAACCAGAGTTGTTCTTTCCTTTACTTCTTCCCCTCCTCATCTGAGAAGGGGGAGTGAAAGAGCAGTTGTGGTGTTCAGCTGCCTAGCACGGTAAAACCACCACAGGGAATTTGATCTCTGGGGAGTTGTCGTGCACGAAGATGAGACTGACTGATTGTAGATCCCATCTTGATTTCTGAAAAGGGGTGTGATGATTCTTATCTTTCTCCAGCTCTGATATATTATTACTGAAAACACAACACCAAAGCAATCATCAGAAACTCAATGCATTATTTTGGATCTGGGTCCTAGGGGCAAGCTGAATTTACACAGTGGCATAACAATATTCTATTTTGCTCTCTATTCCCTTTCTAACATTCTATTTAGTATTTATTTATATGTTTATTTTGACTAAGTAATTTTTTTCTGTCTTGATTTAAAGAGTCCTTGTACATACATGTAATCCCAAGGTCTCATACAGCTGTTTGAACATGGTGCTGGGCAACCACTTCTGTGGCCCTGATTAAGAAGGTGTTGGACTAAATGACCTCCAGGGGTCCCTTCCAGACTCAATCTTTATGTGATTTTACTGCATTAACAGGCTGTTCAGAGTCCACCTATGAAAACTAGATTGCTTTTTCTACTGTGCTTCACTTTACATTTACCTTCTCTGACTTTAGTTTGTTATTGATGTCTCTGGTATTAGATTGTGTGCGAGTCTTCAGTCCTCAAAACCTCTTTTCTTCTTTCTTAGATAACTTTGTTTCATTGTAAACTTCATCAACTCACTGTTAATCTTTCTTTCTGTATCTTTTATTAAATTTTCAATGGTTCAAACAAAGATTTCACTGAGATACCATTCAAAAATGCCCTACACTGCTAAATATGACCTTTAATGCCTTTTGTCCTTCTTTTCTGCTTTTTCATTGGCTATTAATTTGTCTGAGTATCTTCCCTGGTCTTTTTCTTACATATCAGAAGTAATTAAAATATACAGAAAGAGTAATTTTGAACAGAAAGTGGAAAATATTTTGAATATGAGAAACATATAGATAATTTAGTTAGACAATGCATTTACCCTACTTGGAGTTGGCTAGGATGTAGGTTTTATACAAGCCTGTCTATGAGAAATGACAAAAGAGTTGCAACAATTATATCACCCCAAATACTAAAACCAGAGTTCCATATATGGAACAGACTTTGGAAGAGTTCTGATTTAGAGGTAAAAGTATTACCTACTGAATCAATAGTAACATCTTTTTCATATAAGTACATGGTGAAGTCAGTAGAAGTTTCGTTATTGATTTCAATTGATTTTCACATTTTAATAGCTCTTAGAAGATTTTTAGCCATGCAGAAAAAGCTATTGCTGACCTTATTCAGAATGTTAGATATAAGATTTCCATGAAAGTTGATATAGCTGTAATAAATTCAGTCACTGGATATAGAAAGAAAATGTGTTGCATTGTCAGATTATGAGTAGGTAAATATGGGTAAACGAAATTATAATAAACAACATAAGGATGTTTTTATAGTCTCTCCTTGCCATCCATTGTTGAAAGCATACTATCCTTAATTTTGAAAAGTTTGTTACTGTCATTTAGTAATAAATCACAAAGAATCTATGGTGATATTCATTTTTTTGACAGTTTCTTAATGTTGGTATCTCTTAACTATGCTTATTGTTACAATTCCATTTCTCGTGCTACATCTTAAGATTTTAATAGAAACACCTTCTGCAACTTACAGATACGCAAGGATACACGTTGACTTGTTTTTGTAATAATGATTTTGAGTCAGTGAGTGAGGATGAATCACTTAAACTGATCATAATTCATTTGTCATCTGTCTGAATCTCAGAGAATGGAGTCGTGGTTGATGACAATCATTCTTGCACTGCTGCTCTGAGTGCCTCTAGGTTGCTTGTGAACATGACAGCTGTTGAGTGTTTTTATGAGAGATACATTGCACACATCAAGATATGAAGGCTCTTTCCCTATATCTGATATGTTTGGTAAGCATTTTTAACTGAAATTCTGTCTTCTGAATCTAAGGCAGAAAATTGGTGTTGAAGACATGATTATACAGCTTATTTTCTGTAAGTTTTACCTACTTAGAAAATCTCTTCTGTATCACTTAGTAAAAGGGTTTCCGAGTTTTATTTGATTGTTTGTCTTTCATTTGTTTGTTTAAAATTGCTGTTAGCAATTTATCAATTAAATTGAGGCTCTTTCTATTACAATATTCTATTAGTTACTTCATCACTTTGCAAGACTTTTATCAGTGCTGAACATAATTTAGAAGATACACCAACCTGTGTTTTATCTTCATTCTAGTAAGTTTCTATGTTGATTCTACAATGTTCTTATAATTCATGGAATATTACCTTAAATTTTTTTTAATTAATTAAATAATTATTTTTTAATGCAGCTTGCTTGGAGTGTTTTGATTTGTTTTACACAGTGAAATAGGTTAAAATAAAATCAATAGATTTATGTATGATGCACTTAATGGTGAAGAGGGTCTTATCTCTACTAATTTCTGTGCTTAATGCTTTGTTTATAAAAACTACTTTTAAGAATTGAACTGTGAATTTATCTTTTTTTTTTTTTTCTTCTGAAGAGTGACCTTAGAATCTGTTCCATAGCAAACAGAGAAGAGTAGACTGATGTATTACATGTATTGTCATATGTATCACAGAGTTCATATAACGCTCTTCTGAAAGTTGACACATTTTCACTGCTTAAAAACTGATACAACGTCATTTCCCCTTAAACCAATATGCATTTTATTTAATTTATCTTCTTTTTGTGTTGAAAAGAGATTGTCAAAACAACACAGGGATTTCACAGTGTTCTATAATAAAGTAACAGTGGATAACATTGGATAACTGAAAGTTTTTGTGAATAACATCTAAATAATCATTTATTTGTCTTTATTCTATTTGTATGAATATTTAAACTTGATTAGTAAGCTTTTAATTTGTCCATGAAGTACTCTTCATTTACTGACAGGACAAGGTCCTGTTATACAGGACGATATATTACCAATGTTTGTTTTGTTTTGTAATAAAGAAGAGCCCCATTTTCACCCATTTTACTCTACTGTATAGTTAACTGATAGCTCTTGACTGCTAGATAAACCTCTTTTTCTTTATTAGATCAGCCTTTAAAGCTCTGGAAATATTTATTGGTTACTCTATAGTGCATCACTCTGGATATGATAAGCTGATTATGTGTAAGTGCCTTTAGCTGCCATATACCAGAAAGACCAAAAATGGTGGTTAGTACTCATATCTGTCCTCTCTCCACCACTGTATGATAAGCCACACTGGAGACCTGGTGGAGCTGAATACTAACCATTTCCTTCTTCTGTATGTTTTCATCAGGATCACTCTCTTAACCTTTTTCACCACTACAAAATTATTCTGGAAAAATCTGACGTGGAGACAGGACTGAGTAACTGAGTAACTGAGGACACTATTAGCTAACAGCCACTATAAAAGACACTAATAGACACTATTAAAAAAAAAAAGGGAAAAAAAAAAAAAGTCAAACTGCAGTTGAAGCATCTTTTTACTTAGTAGCTTTCATTCCTCTTCCTGTGCATTTCCTGCTTTGTTTTTCAGGACTACTTATTTATCGTACTGCAGCAAAGTCTTTGTAGCTGTCCACTGCAAATTACTCTCGGGTATTTACTTTTGTGTTTTTGCTTTAAATTAATATTTGGATAAAAAGTTAGGGAGTAAAGTGTTTTGCTGGTATCTGAGTAAAATCAAGGACATGTTTCCAGCTCTGATGTAGATGGAGGTGAAGGCAGGGGAAAAGATTGGTGGTGGGAGGAGAGGTTGTGCTGCTGTGTAACCACAGCTGCATCACAGATTGCAGGAGACAGAACTGCTGTTGAGTGCAAATGGTGAACCTGAGTGCCATTAGCACACCTGCATATAAGTATAATTAGTAGTGCACTATAACTATTAGAAAATTACATATTTTACATATATTACAACTGTCTAAAAGGTAAGAAACACAGGTGGTATAAATCAAACTGTGGAGATGACACTGCTTCCCAGAATTTAGACTGGCAACTAACTTCCGATATTTATGTTGCTCAGCCACTTACAGACTGAGTGTTTGCTAAAAACTAATTCACCAGGATCTTGGCATAGGGTAACACTTTTGTAGGGAATAAAATCTCTCAAATGGGAGAGCCAGTGGCATTCCTAACAGCAAAAGGCATCTCCATTGAAAGAGTCTTTGCAGTAGTATCTTCATCTGGATTGGCTGAGACTCCCTGACCTACTGTTCTGCTCAGTTCTTGTACTGACCCCATCCTGTGTGATTCCTCCATCATAAGCAAGTTCTACTGTAAGAGATTATTTCAATGTGCAGACAAAACATCTCCCAGCTCTTAACCATCTACAAAAGACTGACACATTTGACTTATCAATGTATAATTTGATCAATTTTGTTGCAGAAACTTCCTGAGAGTTTCTGAGATAGCAAGTTTCTCCATCCATGACGTTAATCAACATATTTAAACGTAGAAATTGGTCTAGGCATTGACGGGTTGCCTGGGAGATATCTTCAAGAAACTCTGAAATTTCCACCTGGAGAGCTCTTACATCAGTTACTTAAATCCTTAATCGAGAGGGTGGCCAGGAGTTTGGACAATCACCATCTTGTCAACAACAGTTGGTCTACTGTTTAAATGGCTTCATTATCTCCTCTACACAGATGTCTACATGAAGAGTTTTGGGATTATCCAAGGAATTAATGACCTGAGTGCACTAAGTGTGCACATAGACACAGGGCTTGTTATACAGCTACACAACAGTTATATCTATAGGGCAAATTTTAATTTTTACCTTATTTTTATACTTAAGTACTATACCTCTTTTTGCAACTAAAAGGTTGGCAAAGGTAAACATCAACACCTCAGTAACTGCAGCACTGACTATGAAGAAAGACTGAAATTTCAGACTCTCTTTTTTTTTTTTTTGGACTGAAATGATTTTAAACAAGACTTTTTGAATCCCGTTTTTTAAGCTTTTAATGTATTTAAGTTGTCTTCATAGAAAATGCAAAGTGATTAAAAGCATAAAAGATAATCACTTTGGTTTGGGGTTGTGCTACCTGAGAGAGGGTGACTGAGCTAGGGGAGTCCCAGGGCTGGATATGTAAATGCAGGGACAGAGCATCAAAGTATAGAAAAGAATTATGACTGTCTTGAATGCCTGTCTCCTAAGCATTTTCCCTAGTCTCATTAATAGATGAGCTTAAGAACTTAAACTAGACATTCATGATCATTTTTAAAAGAGCAACAAGAGAGAAAGACAAGGATAAATGATAACAAACCAAATAAATAAATTGTATATAACAAATGGTTTAAAGTACCCATGCAAAATATATTTTCCCAATATATGTGCGTGAAATGACAAGCAGAACCACACAGCTCAGAAATCTGTGCACATGTGATTCTGCACATCAGGCTTTTGGCATTTAAACACATAGACAATTAAAAACATTTGCACTTTATTGCATTATTACAGATGATAAAACAATTTGATATTTGGCAATATCAACAGGGAACATCAGTCTATATTTCTTCTGCAACTTTTCTAATCTAAAGTCATGCACATAGGTTTGGGACAGAAAAAAAGCAGAGCATTATTCTCTACTCTCAAAATTATGTATTAGGTTTTGCACCAGAGTTTACATTTTCATTCTTGTGACCTTTTTCTTTTTTTTGTGGTTTTAATACAGATAATCAATTTTCAACTGCTGGGTATGACTGCTTATAGCAGACGGGGGACTTGGATGCATCCTTTCAAAGTGCCCTTCACTTATAAAACTCACTTTTTTGAAATGACAGAAATGACACCTATAGTGTAACAAATGTGAAGGTTGTGCTGTGGCTCCTCCTTAATGCTCTCTCAGAAGAATAAACATTTCCTTCATATACAGTTTCATATATCTCAAGCACACATGAAGACTTGCATTTGTAATAATAAACGTTCTTCAGAAAAAAAAAAAAAAAAAAAAAAAAAAAAAAAAAAAAGTTGAAACGTAAACATGTATGCGGATATTACAGGGAACTTCTGAGTTAAAGAAATGAGTAGTTAACCTGTGTTATTTTTTTCTCTTAGATCACATTATTTTCCACCTTATGGTCTTAACACTTTCAGGGTAACGATCAATATTGTACAGAGCTGCTCATGTATCTGATAATTTATCTTCAGATATTTGTCCATTTGGAAATATAATGGAAAAAACCTTGCTAGATAGTGTATTTATACTACAGATTCTGACATAACAGCCCTGTCAGCTGGGGTAGATGAGGTGTGATTTGAGACTGATTTAGCTGTAGCAGTAAAAAAATATCATGGAGACAGTGGCAGAACTGTGTTTTTGTCAGCTTTCGTGAGAAAGGTATATTTTGCCAGATATAATAAAGATATGTGACCACAGTAAAAAAAATCTTTGCTGACACCATGCAACAATGCAAGAGTGTAAGTGTGCAGTTAGGGTAAACATAACCAGAGTAGTGATTACTTGTGTTGGTTCTGTTTGATTTGTTGCTTTTCCCTTAAAGGGAAATGCCCCCCCCCCCTTTGGTGTGTGTTTTGTTTTGTGTGTGTGTGTGTTGTTTTTTTGTTTGTTTGAAAGGCCACTTCAGGGGAACTTCTCAATGACAGAAGAATCCTTGGCAAACTTAAATATTTCTGCATCTCAGCATTCCCATATGGTATTAGGTGAATAAAAGACTTCATAAAACCTCATCAAACCTCATAAGATTTATTTCGTTTTGCCTTCTAGATTACTTGTCTATTGGATCCAGTTAGTTCACTAGGTTATTTGTCAAGAGATTAGCTCTTGCAAGATAAAGAGCCCAACAAAAGTTGACTTGAAACTTAAGTGCTTTAGCATAGAAAAAAAAAAAAAAAAAAAGAAAGAAAGAAAGAAAGAAAGAAATAACTATCTGGCCCAACTACTCTGCTTTATTTGCTCTTTCTGATGTTTATTCTAAAGAGTACAACAAACAGCCCTACAACATGAAGCAGTGTGCTACAGCAGTGCAATGTGATTCAAACAGTGGTTTTTTTCACCAGCATTTAGGATCTCATAGTCATTTTAATCAAGCACAATTTTCTTGAATATGAATCTGTGTTTGAAAAGCCAAGACCAAGCAGTTCACTTTATCTCAGAAATGCAGTCAATGTGTTTCAGGTGTAAAGACTCACATTTTAAAAGACTTTTATCAAATTCTTGTTCTGTCACTGTGAAAGATGAAAATGACAATAGAAGGAAGTCTCATGGCAGATAATTCAAAGAATTAGCACTCCCTCTGTAAAGCTATGATGGACAAGGTCTCGGTCTCATGCAAGTCAAACATGTCCCTCCAAAAAAAAAAAAAAAAAAAAAAAAAAAAAAAAAAACAAACAACGCAGGGCCTAAGAACCAGACAAAATTGGAGGCCAGGAAGTTGCAGCACAGCATGATAAAGAAACCAAACACAGATTTCAACACTTTCTCCGATCAGATGTAAAGGAAGAAGGAGAAGAGAACAGAGTACATACAACATAGTCACACAGGAAAATAGCCAACCAATAACAGCCAACCAAACATTGTGACTAACAGTTATGGTAGCTGCAATTACTTTAATCAATTCTACTGTTTTCTCAACCCTCAAGCCCCATGTTGGGCGCCAAAAAAGACTGTGGTGGTTTTACTCGGATGGGCAACCGAGCTTCACCACAACCATTCTTTCACTCCCCGCCTCCTCAAAGAGGAAAGGGGAGAAAAGTCAACACAAAGAGCTCGAGGTTTGAGATGAGAATTATTTAATTAAAGGGAAAGGGAATGGGGAGAAAAAAGTAACAAAAGGAAAAAATTATTCTCTACTTCCCATCAACAAGTGATGTTCAGCCACATCCTGGAAAGCAGTGCCTCAAAACGCGTACCGGTTGTTCAGGAGAGAACGCCCTCCCCCACAAGAGCCCCCTTTATTGCTGAGTGTGACATCAGGTGTTATGGAATATCTCTTTGGTCGGTTTAGGTCAGCTGCCCTGGTGATGTCCCTTCCCCATCAATTGTCCACTCCCAGCCTGCTGGCTCCTGGGGGCTTGGAGGGAGTCCTGATGCTGTGCCATCACTGTGCAGCAATAGACACTGTTGTGATACCACTGCTGTTCTGGCTACGAGTGCAGCACTGTGTGGGCTGCTGCAGGGAAAGGTGACTCCATCCCAAACAGACCTAACACAAAAAGCTGCCATATTGACTTGTAAAATTATACTAAAGAAAAACAAGTCAACTCTTAAGAGATGAAGGACAACAAGATTCCTCATGAACCAAGAGAAGGTTCTTTAAGGTTTCTTTCTCTATTAACAGGAAAATGTCTGTGTGCTGAAAGGTAATACATTTCTCAATGAATTAACTGGTTAATTGGTCCTGTAATATGTTGTAATATAGTAAGTGACATATCATTATCTGGGATGCCTTAGAGAAAAAAATCTGCTGAGGTATTTTCTTTTAGACACTCCAAACTTTCTACAAGCTTTTCATTTTAGGAGAGTACTTTTCACCTTTTAAGCTTTAAAATTTCTATCTCGTCAAAAGAAAAAGTGGTTTAAATCTCTGGTATAGTTTTCAGAGAAACATAATTGTATCTATTGTTTAACAAGTCAATTTGCAAAACAGTGACATGCAAGTGACATGCAAAGGTACTAAAGTACCTTTATTTTTAGCAAAAAGTCATCCAAGGACCTCTCCGAGGAATTAATATACTATATTAAAAATATTATTTTTTTTCTTTATATATATATATTTACTGGCATTTGATTAGGGGACATTTTAATATGGCATAATATATAATATTTTCAAAGAACACGTGTGTTTGTACAGATTGAGCAAGATAGTGTGGACAAAGTCTTTCAAGATATTAAGACATTGTTTTTTTATATATTGTCTCTGCAGCTGTTAGAACCGCAGGAAGAAAGGTTAACACTGCTAATATGAAATACTTTGCAGAACAGCACTCTACATCATTTAAATTGACAAAACCTTAAAAAGATTCAGATGTTATAGCTTCACCCAACTCCTTGTATTGTCGGAGAACTAGAAGCAAAACAAATTTCAGAAAATTCCTTCTTTGGAAGATTTTCTAATCTTCTTGGCATACTTACTACTCATCATGAGGTTTATTTAATTCTTATTGATTGTCTGAAGTGCTGTTCTTGAAACAGCATGTCCTGAAATCTATTGTTTTAGCCATTGTTTCCTTATATGCATACAATGGAGTTAGCAGATTTTAATTATATAAGTGCTCAAAATCAAGTCTAAGTCAAGTCTCTAACCTTTATTTATTTATTTATTTATTTTCAGCTGCAAAATTCATGACGATACCATGTCAAGGCATGAACTTCCTCTGCATTCACTTTAAATATAGAGTTGAGTTAGTAGAAGATAGATTACAATCACAGAATCATAGAATAATAGGTTTGGGTTGGGAGGGACCTTAAAGATCATCTAGTTCCAACCCTCCTGCTATGGGCAGTAACTCCTCCCACTAAGTCAGGTTGCTCAAAGCCCCATCCAGCCTGGCCTTGAACACTTCCATGGATGGAGTGTCCACAGCTTCTCTAAGCAACGTGTTCCAGTGCCTAACCACCCTCAGAGTAAATAATTTACTCCTTATGTCTAATCTATATCTACCTTCTTTTAGTTTAAAGCCATTGCTCCTTGTTCTGTATCTACACTCACTGACAAAGAGTCCCTCCCCTTATTTCCTGTAGGCCCCCTTTAGGTATTTTAAGGTCACTATATCATCTCCCTGGAGTGTCCTCTTCCCCAGGATGAACAAACACAACTCCCTTGGACTGTCTTCAGAAGAGAGATGTTCCAGCCCCTTGATCATTTTTTTCCATGGACTTCCACATCCTTTTTATGCTAAGGGCCCCTGAGCTGAACACAGTACTCCAGATGGGGTCTCATGAGAGCAGAGTAAAGGGGGAGAATCACCTCCCTTGACCTGCTGGCCATGCTGCTTTTGATGCAGCCCAGGATATGGTTGTCTTTCTGAGCTGCCAGTACATATTGCCAGCTTCTCATCATTGTCAAGCTTCTCATCATCCAACACTCCCAGGTTCTTATCAGGGTGGCTTTCAACCCATTTTCCTCCCAGCCTGTATTTGTGCTTGGGATTGTCCCGGCCCAGGACCTTGCACTTGGCCTTATTGAACCTCATGAGGTTTGCACAGACCAATGTCTCAAGCCTGTCCATGTCCCTCTGGATTGCGTCCCTTCCCTCCAGTGTGTCAACTGCACCACATAGCTTGGTATCACTGGCAAACTTGCTGAGGGTGCACTAAATTTCACTGTCCATGTCACCAACAAAGATGTTAAACAGTGCTGATTGCTGATTCCAATATGTACCGCTGAGGAATACCACTCGTTGTTAATCTCCACCTGTACATTGAGCCATTGACTGCAACTCTTTGAATGCAACCATCCAGCCAATTCTTTACCCACCAAGTGGTTCTTCTGTCAAATCCATGTCTCTCCAATGTATAGACAAAGATGTGAAGGGGACAGCATCAAATGCTTTTCACAAGTCCAGATGGATGATGTCAATTGTTCTTCCCCTATCCACCAGTGCTGTAACCCCATCATGGAATGGCACCAGATTTGTCAGGCATGATCTGCCCTTAGTGAAGCTTCACCAATCATCTCCTTTTTTCCATGTTCCTTAGCATGGTTTCCAGGAGGATCTGCTCCATGATTTTGCTAAGCACAGAGGTGAGACTTACTGGACTGGACTGTAGTTCCCTGGGTTCTTCTTTTTTCCTTTTTTTTTGAAAATGGGCATTATATTTCCCCTTTTCCATTCTGTGGGAATTTTACCATAGTGCCATGACTTCTCAAATATGATGGAGAGAGACTTAGCAACTACATATGCCAGTTCCCTCAGGACCCATTGATGTATGTCATCAGGTCCCATAGAATTGTGAACTTCAGGCTCCTTAGATGGTCTTAAACCTGACCTTCTCCTACCCTGGGCAGTTCATTATTTTTCCAGTCCCTTTCTTTGCCTTCTGGGGCCTGAGCCATGTGGCTGGAGCTCTTGTTGGTGAACACTGAGGCAAAATAGTCATTAAATACCTCAGCCTTCTCCATAACCTGGGTGATCAGGTCTCCTGTTTCCTTTCAGAGAGGCCAACAATTTCCAGTCTTCTTATTATCATCAATGTACCTATAGAACACTTTCTTATCACCCTTGATGTCCCTGGCCAAATTTAATTCTAAACGGGCTTTGGCTTTCCTCACCTGATCTCTGGTTGCTCAGGCAATGTCACTGTATCCCTCTGAAGATACCTGTCCATGCTTCCACTGTTTGTATGCCTTCTTTTTGTGTTTAAGCTTTGTCAGGATCTTCTTGTTCACACATACAGGTCTCCTGACAATTTTGCCCAACTTTCTCTTTGTTGGGATGCATTGTTCCTGAGTTTGAAAGAGGTGCTCCTTGAATATTAACCAGCTTTGTTGGGCTCCTCTTTCCTCCAGGCCTTTGTCCCCAAGCAGATCCCTGAAGAGGGAAAAAGCTACTCTCCCAAAGTCTGGGATAGAGAACTTGGTGTGCTCCCTCCTCCGCTGCCCTCTGAATGCAAAACTGCACCATTTCATGGTCACAGCAGCCAAGGCTACACTTGAGTTTTATATTCCCCACCAGTCCCTCCTTGTTGTTGAGAATGAGGTCCATTAGGTAAGCTATGATATTCTATTTATCCAAAGTACTCCAGATATTGAAACAAAATTGCTCAGATTTTAACTCTTGGAGATTCACTCAGAAAAGTTACTGAAGCTAGTGCTATAAAGAATGTTTTCCTTGTATGACATTCAGGGAGAATAAAAAGTGCATGTATTTTTACTTGCAGAAATCAGTGTCAGTGCAGAGGACTCTAGAAGAGAAGATCTTATGGGAGGACTCACTGGACTGCAGCCAGGAGGGTGTACTCACATGTTACTGAAAGGCAACAATTACAGATATTCTTTTATCTGAATGTCTAAAATGTTAGCAGGAATAAATATTGCTTTTAAAAATTGTAGCTCAGGAAAAAAAAAAAAAAAAAGAAAAAAAAAAAAGAAAGCAAAACAAAACAAAAAACAAACAAAAACAAAACCAAAAAACAGAAAACCACTAGTCCAGGATTAGGAAAAGAACAGATGGAAGAAATAAAATATGCCAAATCCAAGGTATCGGTGGCCTTTTCCCTTCTTACTAATGTTAAAATTTGTTTTTATATTGTGGTCATGGTTAATTAACCCTCTGTCAGTGTATGGGTTAGATATTTTTGCTGCTGTTATTGTAACATTCTGGAGCTTATAGGGTTTTTTTGCACTTGCATTTATAATCATAGTCAGCAAATAAAGTTTAGAATTACATTTTCTACTTCACCAAAAATGAACATTAAAAGAATTTTCTGATTAAATAATAATAATAATAATAATAATAATAAAATGATAGATCCTACACCTTAACCTCTTAAAGATTAAATTATATCTGGTTATCACCACTGGTGATAACCACTAATAACTCTGGTTATCATCATTAGGCACAAAAGTAATTTAGCAAAGTTAATATATTGCTATATATTTCAATGCTAGTATAAATATATACCACTATATAATGTCTGTCACATGTCAAAATTAAAAAAATAAAAATAAAAAATTCAGACTTCTACTTCGCTTCCTTACTGCATAAGTATTATACATCAGTTATTTTACTGCATACTATTGTTTGGATTTTATTCCCTCGCCAGTTTACAGGTACCCACTGAAATGAATCTGCAGTTATACAGTACAAGTTCATTCTTCTCATCTTAAAGTTATTTTGATGTGATTTAAAAGTGGGTAAAGAGGAGGGCCACACAAATGATTAGAGATCTGGAGCACCTCTCCCATGATGTCAGGCTGAAAGAGCTGGCGTTTTTTAACATAGAGAAGAGAAGGCTCTGGGGAGACGTTATAGCAGCCTTCTAGTACCTAAAGGGGGCCTACAGGAAATCTGGAGAGGGATTCTTTATCAGAGAGTGTAATGATAGGGGTAATGGCACTAAACTAAAAGAAGGTAGATTTAGATTAGATATAAGGAGTAAATTCTTTACTCTGAGGATGATGAGGCACAGGAACAGGTTGCCCAGGGAAGTTGTGCATACCCCATCCCTGGAAGTATTTAAGGCCAAGTTGGATGGGGCTTTGAGCAACTTGATCTAGTGGAAGGTGGGGTTGGAATAGATAACCTTGAAAGTCCCTTCTAATCCAAATCGTTTTATGATATCTTCTTAAATTCATTTTCTTTCCCTTCTTAAGATCTGTTTTCAGCAATGATTGAAGCATTGAGTACCTTATAACTGCATGCATTTTTTTCTCTTGTGTGGCATAGGCAATCAAAATGATTGACTCACTTGTTTTGCTTATCTAATTAAACAGTTAACCAAAAACAGTACTTTGAGTTAAACTAATTACAGCTGATCAAAACTGAACATCAGGGACTAAGCTGTTGTTATATTCACCTGAAAACTGCTTGAGTGTTGGAGCCACTTTGACACTGCTTCTTTGACATCTGCACTAGAGTAGCAGCAGCTTGGCTTAAACTCATCAAGGCTTTCTTACCTTCATGCCTGCAGCTGGAATCCCTCTGTGAGTGAGCAGGCTGCTTTACAACTAAAACCTTATTTTGAGATAAACAGCATAAAACTATAAAGTTGTTTTCTTTGTTTTGCTACTGGAAGAGAAAATAAATGAACAAGTTATCGCATCACATACTTTACCCACAATCACGAATTTGAAATTCACCTCACCATTGTAAACACTTGTAAGTCCTTACAAGTCATTATAAACAATGACTATCACAAGGATTTCAGATCTCCAGAGAATGGTTCATCCTACCTTATTTAAGAAAACAATTGTAGAATAAAGATTCACTCTTGACTGTGCTATGTATTGAGGTTTTTGACTGTGTTAATGGTTAAAAACCACTTGTGTTGTACTTGAGAAGAAATACCTCAGAAAAGCAATCTGTGCAACAACCACCATAGATTAACTGGTGTGGGATGCTGGTGAGAGAAATATTTAAAATTATTGAAATTACTTTTTTTTTCTTTTTTTTTTTTTTTTTTTTTTTTTTTCTCCAGAACTTTATTACTCGCTTCTAGTCTAAAGGAAGACATACATTAGGTAGTTCTGATTTCTCCAAATACGCTTTCAAAATTGGGGGATAAGGATACTGCAGCTTCTTCTCACTTTCTGTTGTCTGTGCATTTAAAATACTAAATCAGAGAGGGGAACTTTTAGTTCAAACTCTTTTGTGTGTGTGTGTATGTTTGTCTCATGAGAATATTCTATCCATATGGCTGGAGAAACTAGCAAGAAAAATGCACTCAGTTTCTCTGGACACTCTGCTTTAAAGATACCTTGGGCAAGTATGAAAGTAAGAATGAACAAATTACCATAGAAGTGTTAGGGCTCTTACCTTTGAAAACCTTTTTTTTTTTTTTTTTTTTTTTTTTGGGGGTTGGGGGAGGTCATTGGTCATTCCTGTATTTTACAAATGACCCTAGAGTATAAACATTAAAACAATTCCTACATCAGATTTTATTATAAGAGGACTTTTGGCTAAGATCGACTGTAGTATCTGTTATTATCAGTTTAATATGTGTGATTCTGAAACAGAAAAACAAAACAAATAAATTTATCAATGAACTGTGCTACATAAACTATTTCATATTTTTATAAAGCTTTCTAAAATAAGCTTATTTCTGCAATTTACTGCTGTCTTTCATTGAATGTTTGGTAAATCTGACACATACTGATAAGTCATTTTATTTCTGCACCTTGGTTACATGCTGCTGATCAGACCAACAAGAGAAGATAAAGGCTGTTAATTGCTCAGCCATGTATTTCACAATTTATAATATTGTCTTACAGATTAGACTCTAAACTAACTGAACACTATTGTCTCAGCTGAGACTGATCATTTCTGAAATTAAACGTGAAAACTTCATCTTTCTATGTGCAAATTCTTTTTGCAATTGCTGTCCAGTCTCACGTTTACAGTACAATTACAGAATGGCCTCCACAACAATTTTTATTGCATTTAGTAAAGTTTTGCTCAGTTTCCCAAGTTTGTTGGAAATCCAGTTCAAACAGTCAAACCTATGAATGTCTTTGAATGGCTATGAATGACCTGTAAAAAAAACTTTAAAAACTGATCTGCAAAAAGCAGATTATTTTCAGGGTGATTCATGAGAAATAATGGTACATTACTAACAACCAAGCAATAATGTAAGACTTGTGCTATTATTTCTGTAGCTCCATTAATGTGTAGAGCCCATTTAAAAATAAATAAATAAATAAAGCATGTATTTCCTATAGACATATACAAGTAACTAACCGTATTCGTTGTAAGTCATCTTTCTGAATTGAATAGTAGTGAAAGATATTACCCAAGAGTGGAATCTGTCACTCTCTAGAGGTGCCTAGATCTTTCTAATGGCTACTGAACAAATTAAGTTTAATTGGTTTTGAAGATGACTAATCTATGGAAGATGAACCTTGTGCAAAATTTAAGCATTTAAAAATCCTAGACAGGGTAACGGTCTTGAGGAAGGTCAGGAATACAACAGGCAAGAGAAACATGGAATAGAACTTGGAGTAAAAAAAAAAAAAAAAAAAAAAAAAAAAGTAAGACTAAATGAAAGATAACTAGAGAGGAAAAAAAATGGCCTGGATTTATTTTTTGTAGAGTCATTTGAGCATACAAATTGAGAAGACTGAATTTTCAAAAGGAGAAAATATAGGTGATAAATTCAGGAACTCCTAGTATTCTGTATCATCTGTTCATCCTTTCACTGGGCTAGGCCAAATAACAGACTTCTACTGTTCAAGGACAAGTAAGAACATGAATAAACTTCCTGTTTCATGATAATAAACCCTCAACTAAGCTATTTCTTTCCATGCCGGCTGCTAAAAATACTGACAAGCAATTCTACATAAGGAAAAGATCTTCTGTTCTAAAAAGTAGTCCCTAGTGAATTTTTACAAGCTAATTATATACTGGTGAAGAATAAGTTAACAGAATTGCTGACATAATCTTAAACAAGAGTGCCCTATGCCAAAATGCCTAAGTTGGATAACTTAGGCTTCTTATGAAACTTTACTGATCTGCATGTGCAGTGTTTGCTTTGAAGTAGACAAGTGTAGCCAAATATAGTACTACATACAATGACACAACTGTGATTACTATGTCACACTGAGATCAGCACACATTGTACATCCACATAATACAAATAGTCCTCACACCATGGAGATTATGGACTAAGTAATAGAATAAATGCAAGTGCTATTTTGTACATTGTGGATTGATTAGGGGGATTATTGACCATGCCCAAGAAAGTCTATATGAAAGTAGTGAAGTCTACTAAAATCTTCTTGATGTCTACCTAGTGTCTTGAAATCCTATTATCCTTCTACAGTTTTTTTTTTTTTTTCAAAAAAAAAAAAAGTTTATTTTGTTCGTTTGTAAAAATATCACACTAATGTGTCTTTTTATTTTTTTATTTATTTATTTTGTCTAAATCACTTAAAGTTTTTAAGATTTAGGTAGATCCCGAGTCTTCAGACTCTGCAGGAATTTAACATTTAATATATCTAATTTTGCATACAACACTTGGGGTTATGAAATACAAAACAGAACAAATATTTCCTTACTCATCCATTCTGATCACTTCTTAATTCATTTGAATATAATACATACACCTTCTAGACCATCTTGATAAGGAAATTAAGTTCTGCCTGTACAGCTAGACACAATTTGAGGTTGTCAAAGATGAAGAACCACAATTTTTGCAGAGATAGAGGTACATAAGTAGTAAATTGTAAATGTACTTCTAAATGTACCAATTTGGTATAGGATTACTTTCATCACTATCTAATTTGGCTAAGATATCTATGAACCTGGATATTATTACCCTTAATTCTCCAGGTGTATAGCGTTTTTAATGGCTTCTCATTTGGAATAGAGGAACTCGCTAGCATGCTAAATCTGGATATCCTTGTTTGGAAAATTTCTGTTGCTTGGGAAGAGAGGCAACGATCAGGATGACATGATTATTTTCCACCTTTCTAACACACTGTCACCATTAGAACAGGAATCTATGTTTCTCTAGAGGAATGATGGAGACCATCCATAAAGTGACATCTTTGCGAAGCAGAAAGGTAGTTGCATGAATACTCTGTGGGCTTGTTATCAGCAAAGGCTTCTCTCACTTGTTTGTATAGACGATAGCAATTTTTTCATATACTTCAAGAAAAAGAGTTTAGATGAACATGTCAGTCACTGCACTAAGGGAGCTTTATCCCTGTAATCTTAGGGGTCAGAGAGGGTATGTTTCCATTATTGTTTTTAACATGCAAAGATAAAATCTAGAAGAGTTGACACCATTACTACCAGCACATGTTGAACTTCCTAGAGTGCATGTTTTTCCCTACCTCTTAGTAAATGTATGTGGTTTTAAGATTAGCAATAATCTATGAAAAGTTAAATATTTATGAAAAAAGTTTCACTTTTAAAATATCATCTGCACTTTTATCATGCATGTTTATGGTGGATGAGAGGAAATGTGTTTTCAGTCAAATGGAAAAGCATCAATGTTCTCTTTACTGTAAAGGGAGTAAATTCTTTCCCCTAAATACAATATGCAGGAAGTTTCCAAGAGCTCCAAGATCACTTAAACAATCACCTTTCTGACACAGCTGCCAACCCTCTTTTGGCCTTAAAAGAAGCAGCTACACTGTTTTCTGGAGTGTCTAATCTCTGTTAGATAGATTCCATGGAGACACATTCCAATAGTTTATTCTCTGTTTCATTGTGTTTCTTTAACCAAAAGAAAAAGAGAGAGGGGGAGAGAGGGCAAGAAAGGGAGAGAAGAGGAAGGGGGGAGGGAGAGGGGGGGGGCTGGAGAGAGACACTTAAAGACCAACACTGATATTTTAGACTATATGCTTTTTATCTCAAAGTAGGAGAATGAACACTTGCAGTAATCTTCAGTAAAGGATATTGTAAGTTTTACATATTATTAAGTGTTATATGCTGTATTTATCCTTATGTTTCAAAAAATTACAAGCCTAATATTGAACAATTAATTAATCAAATATTTGTGGCTATTTTTTCAATGAAGACAGATATAAAGTTGTGTGTATATATGTTTGTAGGGCCAAAAATGTTATTAGAATTCCTTTGCAAAATACCTTTCTCATATTAACATCAAGATGCCACTTAAGATGCCACTTTTATACCCTATATCTAAACAAAAATTGAAAAGGAAGTTAAACCCACTGTAGTTCTCACATTGTGAACTATCAGAGCAGAGGGAGTAAATAAAAGTGTACTCATCTTTTATGAAAAGAAATCATAACTGAAAATCAAGGTAGAACGACAAATGGAGTCTGTTTGCACTATAACAATTTTATATGGGGCCTTAGATTAAGTTCTAATTATAAATAATAGTTGCTTCTAAATAATAGTTATGTCTTCCTTTACATAAACACCTGCTGAAAACACATTTGAAACAGAACTTTGGCATTTGTTCTTTTATACCATGGTGTTTTTTCATCCATTAAGTTAAATCAAAACAAAAGGAAAAAATGGAAATGCTTCCAAAAAGTACATTAAGGAGAAAAAAAAAAAAAAAAAAAAAAAAAAAAAAAATACACTGAAAACACAAAAGCAAAATCATTTTATAAGTTGTCCCAGTACTCAATAAAATATGTCATAATAAATCATATTGTCAGACACACTGTTTATTTGACTTAAATACAGCTAATATTTTAACAGAGAAATATTGAAATGTGAAACTTGTACAAGAAATTACTGCTGACTCACTGAGACAAAAATAATAATAATTAGTTCTCAATAGGATAGACAAACTTGAAATAATAGCCATGTTTAGACTTCTATTAAGTAAAAGTAGGATATCTTTATACAGAAGAGGACCCAGAGGGGAAATGTACAAAAACCTGCTTGATTTATATAGTTCTGTTGCTTAGTATACCAGCCTGGGATTCTCATTGCAATTCTACAGTCAAAATAATATCAAATGTTATTTTCCTCCTGCATCAACTGATCATTTCGAAGTAATAACCATTCAAGAAATGGTTTATTAGATTTCAAGTGTCAGTTACCAATGCAAATACAATAAATTATTATTTTTTTATACATCATCTCCATTGCTGATGAAATATATAACATAGATTTTTAGTTTCCCATTGGAACATTTCTAAATGTATTCATATGAATATCTGGATTTTCTGGATTTTTTGTTTGTTTGTTTGTCTTTTGTTTTCTTGACAAGGGTGGCAGTGATATCTTGTCTTACTAAGATTCTGTGACCATCACCTGCACGCATACAGATGAGGACACTGTTGCAGTCCTTCTCGTAATAAAACCCCTTATTTAAAATCCTGTAAAGATCCATTTAGGAAAGGACATGAGTAATATTTGAAATTCAGTGCATATGACCTTGACAGACAGCCAATACAGAGCACTAGAGAAGAACATACAGTGAAATCAGTATGGAAAAATAACCATTTTTTCAAACAGATCCTATCAAGAAAAAGTTTATTTCTCTTCATCACATATTCACAATGGATATATGTTTCAGTAAAATGAAAGTTTCCATATCCACACATATGGACTGGGGCATTCACCTAACCCCTATTTTATACAGTACCTCATCTTAAAAGGATCAAGACGGATCTACTGGAAAGTCTTCAATATATATTTGCCCATGAGTATAAGAAGTTAAAGAAATGAACATCTCAAAATGGTGCATGCATTTAATTATCCTCTTGAGTGAGGCTCTGATTTTTCCAGCTAAACAACATATAATAGGTTCCTGGAATGCTTCTGGCACCAGATTATAATGTCCAGAGTTCCCTTATCTAGCTCATAACAAATTTTTCAAATGGGTCCCGAATTACTTAACTCTCTCTTTTGAATGGATTCCTCTGTAACTCAATAAAATATACTAAGGGGAACCAAGGAGCAATACAGGTGCAAATTTGATTTTATCTACCACCCACCCTTTAATCGCTTCAGTGACTAACGTCTCTGACCATTTAATCATTGAGGCACTACTAAAGTGCCCAAATGATCAATTACAAGTTTTTAAAATCTGCCTTGTGTGCTTGCATTAGGAGCTCTTGGTAGACCGCAGTGGGAAGGAGTTGCTATAGAAACACCACCTTAACACACTCCATTCACTGAAGGCTATAAAGAGATACAATGGTAGCTTAATAACTACTGCTAATCCACATAACATTCAAAAATTACTAGTTTTTTGCTCTCAAAATTCTCACTTAAGATGCCAGAACAACTCCCCCTACTTCTCTGCACCACAGCCTCCCTACTTTACAATCCTGATTTCCAATTCAAACTTTTTCAGATGGAACATTGTTTGCGTATCTACTTGCATATGTTATTTAGTTTTGCTCTGCACAGGCAGCTAAATTCTGCAGTGATTAGCACAGTATGAAAGACTCTACAGAAGTAAAATAAGAAACAAAATAAGTTGCTTCATCTGAAATAAATGTGCCCAAAACGGGAAAAATAAGTTGTGATCATCAGTTTGGACTAATGTTTGGGGAAAAAAATAAAAATAAAAATTTAAATAAAATAAAATAAATAAAATAAAATAATAAAATAAAATAAAATAAATAAAAACACTTTTGTTTCCTTTTCCTGTAGATTTTCCCGTGTGATTCAGACTGCCTGAAAACTGGAGTCCCAAGCACTGATTAAATTCACCTGTTTTTTAGAATTTTCCTCCTTTCCCCAGTGGCTTATGAAATATGTTCTTTCAGCCACTCCTTATTCAGTTATAAACTTCCTCAAATCTTTAATCACTTGTGAGTGGATAGAAGTGCATGCCTGGTACAATTAATCTCCTTGTTTGGGTACTACTGTGATTCAGTCTGAGATGACAATCACTGAATAAATTTTGAAAATTAAATCCATAGAGGACTAAAATTAAATCCACACCATCTCATTCTTCAGTATAACTTTAACATTTCACTTAGGAGGTAGATCTGCCTTCTAGACTATCTTCAGCATGGGGGGAAGTTTAAACCCAAGAGAACATAATTAACTATTTTCCTGTTAAGACTTTCTTGTTGTGTTAAATATATATATATATAAATACTAATGATTGCAAAAATGCACTTTTTCCCCCACAAAGCTGTATTAATATCAGGTAAGTTTTTAATGGGAGAGAAACAGAGAACACATTTTGGTTTCTCATTTTAACTGGGAAAACTGTGAAGTTTAATTTAATCTTTAATTTTATTTGTACTCTATCCCAACTTTTCTCATGGTCACCATAATAGAAAGTTCAACTTTATTTCTAAGGTTTAACAATTATTGTCCTTCAATAGTTGTTGGTACATCTTATTTTTTAGGCATAAAATGTATTTACATAGAAATTGATTAACTTATATGTTAATAGTAGCATAACATAATGTGCATGTTTATCACAAAATAAATAAATAAATAAATAAATAAATAAGGATATGAAAACAGAGGGGAAAAACAAAAACAAACAAACAAACAAAAAAAAACCACTCCTGGTTTAGGGAGCTATTTTCCTTAAATACACCTGTTTTTCTGCTCTTTATGAGCAATGAAAATAAATTGCAAGAAATTAAAGCATTCCATGAATATTGTTTCATTTATTTATGAGCAAGGTTCACCTCACTTTGTATGATAAGCCCAAAAATTACAGAGAAGTTGAATGTCAAGTTTTTTCTCATTATGTAATCTCACCATTTTCATATAAAACACAGTCAAGTGAGGTGTTAAAAAATGTCCATAGCTATTTTATGAACTATGTATAGGTGATATATACTTATTAGCAGTTTAGGGAATTCTTTTTCTCCAACACCTATATCAGTATAAGAGCTATCTCACTAACGTATACTATACTCAGGATTATACCAGTCTGTGATCTGATGTAATGAAAATAACCTCCTAATGTATTAGGTCTTCTCTGCTTTTGTGCTGTATTTCTGATTTCAAAGATACTTTGATGGTACAAAAACTCACCCTGTAGTGTAAGTGCAGAGTCCCTACTTCTCTTTTCTGTTAAACAATTACTTTATTATTCATTCTGAGAAGTAGCTGGAATTTCTTTTCTGAAATTCCATTTCTGAAAGTGATCACGCCTGTAAAAGTTCCCTTAATAAAGTTGTTGGCTTTATTATGTCCTATATCTACTTGAAGATAACTTTTGTTTTATTAGCAGATTAGCCATTCCCACAGCAAATATTAATTTCTGTCCTTTCTCTTTTCTTTTAAAGCTTCTTACAATGTAAAGATATGCTGTGAAAACATGTCACTCCAAAGTTAAAAAGAAAGAAGGAAAAAAGGAAAAAAAAAAAAAGAGAGAGAGAGAAGTAAGACAAAGAATGAGAGAACAAGAGAGAGAGAATGAAGGGGGAAAAAAAAAAAAAAAACAAAAAAAAAAAAATTATTCCAAATTTGCCTTTAACACTGCTTAGACCTGAGCACATGTACAAATTCATTTTTTAGTGGCAAATCATATCACAAGATGAGTATCCTGAATTTTAAACAAGTTACTTTTTCACCTCTAGCATGCCATGGGTACAGTGATTTGAAGTAACTCTGAAGTTCAGTGACTATACAATGGTAGCTGACTGTATAAAATAACAAAATTAATAAATAACGATGATAGGTTTTGAGCTTAATTAGATACTACAACTATATTGCTTAATTTAGACCACTACCTATTCTGAGTTATATACTAAATGAAAGAAAAAAAAAAAAAATCAGTTATTATGTCTGTAATCATTACATGATTTTGAAGGTTAATTTGTAATAAAATCTGAAATGTCCAAGGTGTTTCAATCACAACTATTATAACATTTTTAGAATAAAGATCACATAACTATTGAACTATAACAGACCTCCTAGTTTTCATGAAATGTGTCTCAGGAGGTCCGTTAGTCTCTTCTGGGCCATCTGTCCTATTTGAATCAGAGAAGATAAAGGCTTTCAGGATCGGGTGAAAGTAGGGCAATGCATTCTGGGACACATCTAACTTAGGCGGAAACATCCAGGAGGGGCTGTTAAATTAGAATCATTGAACAGGGAACATGAATAGCTAGAAGTCTGGCTAGAAGACTTCTAAAACTGCAGTTCTTCATATGGAATTTTACCAAAGCTTGCTTAAGTTAGTAAGAGAAAGAAAAAAGACAGTGGTTGAACTTGGATTCTCCAGACTTTATCAGAAATTACATCCCTCATCCTTCTGCTTTATGTCTCCTGTTAGCTGTTGTTCATAGCTTAAAAAAAGTGAAAATAATAATTAAAAAAAAAAAAAACAAACAACAACAAAAAAAACCCTTCACTCAGTTATTCTTTTTATGTAAGTACATACTGAAAAATAGCAAAATAATTTAATGTGACTGTTGATCTCAATTGTTGAGCTTCTGCCAGAGAAAGAACTGGAGCAGACCGATGCACTAACGTTTTTTACTACAGGATGTACTCATGATATAAAACATTTAAACAACCACTAAAGAAAGCAGCAATACTTAACTGACCACGGAATGATCACAATGCAATTTACTAAATCCTAGTAATTGTCTCAGTGTCACAGGCTTATCTGTTTGGCTGGGTAAAATGAGCTTTTGAAACAGAAGCAATTTCCAGGAGCTGGTGCCAGCAAGGGCCCAGTGAGCTCAATGACCAGTGTTTCTCCCTGGTGCTCTGCTATGTTCATAAGGGAAATCTTCACAGTGCTTGTATATATCTTCACTTCTAGAGTAGTTTGCTGTTGGTTTATCAGCTCAACCCTTGATAAGGAGAATGTGGAGACTTTTCTTTAATTGGAGCCATAGATTTTGGAGCAGCTTGAGAAATTTTAATGGCTTCCTAGTTGTAGATGGGGAGCTGGAGTTTTTTTCGGGTTCAGCAATTCAACAAAGAACAGCCTTTTCAAAGCATGTTAGTGACAATGAGTTTAAAATGATGTGTATGCATTTGCCTCTCTTTGAATGCTCCAACTCTCTGCAAACAATATTGTCCAACAAAGGAAAAGTACTTTTTATTATTTTAACTGTAAACATCAAAAGCTGGCTCTCATCTTTCCTCTCTTCCACTTAGTATAAATAACAAACTTGTCAAAGAGCAAGAACTGCCTTAAGCCCAATACAAAAGAATCTGAATAGTCAGAGTGAAAAATCTGATTTTCAGGTGTTATTACTTCCTGATAATATACAATATTGTTATGTTAAACCACTGGGTTGACTAGACTGAAACCTCATGATGCATCTTGCTTTCAAGCACATAGTTTTAGAATCTGAATTTCAGACCAGCTTTCCTTATCTCTGAAACTAACATGTACAATGAAGTTAAAATATCTTTTTACATTCAATTTGTTAATAGCCATACTGGTTATTGGTTATACTGTTTTTGTTGTTGTTGTTGTTGTTTGTTTGTTTCTTTCTTTCTTTCTTTCTTTCTTTTTTTTTTTTTTTTCCCAATGCATGTTGAAATACTGTGCAAAACCATAAACAATATTTAAATGCATATTTGGAACAAAATTAGTCATATTGGCATCCTCCTTCAATACTTCATAAAAATCTCTACAGTACCAGATATACTGATTACAGAGCTCTCAATACCATTTTCCCAAGACAGTGTGCTTCACATCATCTTAACAGGACACATATGAAAGCAGACATAAAGGACTTTTTAATTGTGATAAGACGTGTTTTGCAAACATAGGTGTTGTTTTGTTTTGTTTGTTTGTTTTTCCTTTTGGAACTGAACAGTTTGTCTAACTACCAAGTAAACACAGTGGGAGGATTCTCACTGATGAGAAGACACTTAGAAGAAAATAATTCCTAACACAGAGAAGCCCCTGATATTTCATTAAATTACTGTGGCTCATTGAGGTACCACATATGAGCTAAGCCAGTGTAACAGACCTGTTGTGTACTCTCATCTCATAGTGGATACAAAGTAAAACTTACCAAAATAAACCACTTTCATTACATGTTTTACTTCTCACTTGCAAGGGGTTAAGTATCCATATGAAGTCAATTATAACAGCTGTCTGATATGTGCTAAGTCAATTATGTGGCTGAGTCTGTATATCCTGACCATGGACCTATACCAATATGAAAGAATTATTCACATTCTTCACTTTAAAGTGGCTTTACAGAGGTATGCTTGCTATTGTTTAATTTATTCCTATAACATTTATTCAATTTTGCTTTATTTTTTAATCATAGCCATGACCTTGCTTTTCGTATGACCTCACCATCTAGAAAGCTGATATGATTATGACCAGATCACAGACCAGCCATGCCTCTGGCCCTAAGAATGCCATTAAAAGGAAAAGGGTAAATACAAGGGAGGTATGTTATTCAATTTAATAATTCAATGTCAGCTAGGAGATGAGAGCCCCTGTGGCATTCAACCAATGTGAGAGTTCCTTCTACTATACCAGGGTGCTCCACCTATATTCCTTCCCTACCTGGAGATACTACCTGTAATCTACAGGTCACTAGGGTCCCAGGTAATCTCCTGAGATATCAATCAAGAAGCTGGTAGCAATTCCTGGCAATTCCATTTTATGTGTTTCCTTGTTCTAAGGGATTTGTTATACAGTTTAGAGATGAAGGGAGGTTTTAGTATATTCTAAGGTCAAAAGAGATGGGCTGACAGTATTGAGGGCTAAGCTTTCAGATGAAAGCACTTGAAAACAGTCAGTGCACCTTACCTCACATAAGGTTTATTTAAAGACAATCTGGCAGAGATTGAGGGCTAAAATTAATTTCCTGTGGGTGTCAGGCTGCTTTGGATGCATACCCATTCCTCAGGGCAGCAGTGGCACTGTTACCAACATGAGTGTCATGGGATAACATTTTTTGTACTTTAAAATTTCATGACCCTGGCATATGCTTGGCATCTTCTGTAGTGACTGGATTTTATTTGTGTGCGTGTGTGTGTGTCAAAGACCATTGCACAGAGTGGTATTTTGACTTAAGTCTCTAATGACTTCTAGAACACTGCAGATAATAGCCACAGCAGTAGGCATGGTGTAGGTGACCTCAGACACATCTGTAACTAAAATGAACGTGCCCACAGAGTGATAGATTTTTTAATACAGCTAGCTTCTGGATGATGCCATCTCACACTGGGATTAGGTCTCCTGAAGAAGATGTGCTCCCACATCCTGCCTTGGTCAGCTTGTTTTGGAGTGCATGAATGTGGCCTTGCCCAAAGGCAAGCCCACTAACCTCTGCTGTTTATGCCTTATCTGAAGGTCTCCATTGCCTCCCACTGTATGCAGACTGCACCATTAAAGGGACACAATAGACTCATGTCTGAGTGCTAGCCTTTCAGGGTGTCCCCAGGCAATACAGAGAACATATACTGGGTTTGACAAGGTTCTTGACCTTTTATAAGCTTCCTGCAGATGTCTGTAGTCATGAGGTTGTTGTGAAGCCAAGTAGGTCTGGTACAGTGAGTGTGTTGAGAGCAGCTGACCATACTGGCCAGCAAGGGGCAGTAAAAATATGACTACTGGTCATATGTATGAGAAATCTCAGCTGTAAATACCTATTGTATATGCAGTCTAAATGTTTGTTTTTTTTAATAAATAAACAAATAAACAAACAAACAACAAAAAAAAAACACACTCTTACAAAAGCTTTCAGATAGTAGTGTAGTTTTAACTATAAAGCCAGGCTTATAAAGGCACTTTCGTGCATATTATTCCCATAAAACTCAAAATTAGGCACCCAGATACTTTTGAAAATATTCACTTCAATGACTTTATGGACTCTGGTTAAACTATAGCTATTTAAATTTTGCAGCTAATAATTCTATTAAATAGTATTTAATAGATTAAGTAGAAGATGATATTTAACTTGTTAGAAAACAACCTTTGTTTCCACTCTCCTTTACCTTGAAAGTCTGTCTTAGAGTGGAAAAGTGTTTTGTTGTTGTTGTTGTTGTTTTTGTTTTTAAATTATTATTCCTAAGGAAAACAATCTACAACCCTTGTTTAAGAGAATAAAGTAATAGAACTGAAAAAATATCCTAATTTCCCTAATGATACATAGAACAAAAAATCCTTTTGTGTGAGAAAATAACAATGTGGTAGCAAAGAAAGCAAGATACCCCTCCTTTCCACTGCACAAGGAGGTATGGAGAGCATCATAAAGCTCCAAGCTTCCACAGAACTTTCACTTGGCTCTTTTCTTACCCTTCCTATAACTCTGACAATTATAAAATTATTTCAGTGGATCTCTGGATGTCACTAGCCCATGCGACACCTCCTCAGTGCTATTAAATTCCTGAATGATTGAAAGCACCCAGGGGAGTTAAAACTGCAGTGAAATAACTTTTTACAGTATAGTTTAAAGTATTTTAATATGGATGCATAATAGAAAAAATAACTAGCCCATAGGTGCAGCAAAATTGTCCTAAATTGGAAGAATGCAAATTTCAGTTGTGCTCCAAAAGGGAATCTAACCTGTGTACTGCACTAGCTCTTATGAAGTCTTTTTTGAAAATCAGCCAAAGATTATTTTTATTCTCTCCCCTACCCTCAGTCTCACCATTCCCCTTCACCTTTATCTTAACACAGTTCCTGGATGCCCTGTCTTAGATAACAAAAATAATAAGATGTCTATGTTTCCTTTGTACTTTCTTGTTAAACAATGAAGGATCTAATTTCACTATTTCTGCTGTCTGCTGTGAATTTTTTTCACACAGCTCTAGATGGCAGTGCTGATGAACAGCTAGTACATTCAAGCAGGGCAGATTTTACTTGGTGAACTGCTACAATTGATCTGGAGTCCTAACCTTTCCTCCACTTACTCCGTTTCCCACTCTACCACCTGCAGCCCTATAAACAGAAAAGACTTGCATGATGGAAGCCATCTGTACAGTAACTCATCTCATCAGAGTGCTGAAGAGCTGTTCTGCTCAAGTGTTATCAATGTCTTCCAACTCACTGTGTATTTTTCTTACTGCTAAAAACAATCCCAAGCATTTCTTTTGGCAGATTAGTATGGAATTCAAGTAGCAGATGTTCAAATCACTTTTTTTTTTTTTTTTTTTTTTTTTTTTTTTCATATTGAATCTCCATAAAGATACCAAGATGCAGATCTGTTTCTAGGTCTAAGTGTATCAGTTCAACCATCTCTGATCTATAGACAGTAACTATGATGTAAGGAAGCAATTGTGAAATTGTGATTATATTATCTGAAAATATATGTTCAATATTTTCATTATGTTTAGCCTTCCTGGGAAATGAGAGAAAAAAAAAAAAAAAAAAAAAACCAGCTGATTTTTTTCCTTTATTTTCCCAACAAATAGTGAATCAATGTTGTAGGAAATACCTAAATAACTGTTAACAGTTTACTGCTGAACAAATTTCCTTCAATCAAAAATCTACCTAATGTACTACAAGTAGAAGCTTCCATATGGCATTCCTCAGCATAAATTCTGCATGGAAAAGTGTCCCCTGAAGGTATGATTGAAGTTGTCTGCTAGAATAAAATCTACTGGATTAGCAGAGATGCTAATTTTCTTGCTATTAAATGTGTCCCCTTCCTTGCAGATATTGAGGCATACACACAGACATCTCATTATAGTATTTTCCAGAATAAATAATTTTAATTACATTTATACTAGTGTGGTAATGGTGCCAGGGAAGATTCTCAGGCATTTGAATATGTTCATCTGCACTGGTAATTCTTAGGACCTACTTAAGCACATTTTGGCATGTGTTGACTGGTATTTCCCAGTCATGATTTAGGAGCTAGAACCTTCCAGGAACCATAGACAGTTTGCATTTAGATAACATGTTTTAGAGGCAATGAACTTTACAAGCATACAAATTTTTCTATCTCAGCTAGCTTTAGTGCTCCAATATATTTTTGAACAGCTTTAATTTGCTAGTACAGAAATAGCCTAAATGTTCAACATCTTCTTTCTGCAAAGAAGTACATCATTGCTTTCAGACTAGAATTTTTGGAGCAGGCATGGATACTGTAGAATCCAAAGGAAAAAAAAAAAAAAAAAAAAAAGGAGAGAAACGAAGGAGGGCAATGGAACTTATCTATTTATACCATCTCATTCTGAGAAAGTCTTACTGAGCCATGAGGAGTATTTTGGATTTTGCAATGAAAGTTTCACATTTAAGAACACCAATATTAATATTGATTGAATTTGACACTTCATAGAAAAACTTTTATACTTGGTCAGAGAAAGTTTTTAAGTTGGACATTCTGGGTATTTACTACATGATGGTAGGTGAAATACATAATCTTTGTGAATCTCAATTTATCAACAATGAAATGGCCATAAAATTAATGTTTCACAGTAATATATGTCACAGTAATATAAAAATAATCTTTATTCCTGTTCTTTTTAATCTTTAAGATTCCTTTAAATTAAAGGAATTTTCTAGCATAACTGCTATACTTGTTTTCATCATATTTGTTTTCAGTTATCCTGTACAGTTACCCTATAACCCTGATAACGTATCAAGGCATAAATGAAGACAATTTGGTGGACACACTTCAAATTCTACCAGATCAATATGCTTCAAAGCATGTCAGCTGAACATTATTTAGACCAGTTGCTGATCAGGTTTCTGAAAGGGAATTATTCTATGATGTCAATAGTCAAATAGAAACTTGCCTGATAACCGTGTGTGGTGATGGTTATAAATGACAGAAGTGCTGGTACTTTTTTAACTTAATCTACTCAAGCTAAAAGCACAGATGTCCACCTCAAAAATAGAAGAATACATTTTATTACGATATGAAATCCATGTACAGAATTCATAAATGAAGAAATGAAACTACTATATAATACAAAATGTAAATGTAAATAAAATTGATAATTTTATACATTACTTATGTTTAAAAGTCACTTCTGTCATGTATTTAGCTCATAGGAGAGGTCTGACACCCTTTTATCATTACTGCCTAGAAAGCTAATACTTTTTTAGTAACTATTCAAAGCTACTCCTAATTAAAGAATAAACTAAAAGGAGGATATTGCTTCCTTCCTTCCTTCCTTCCTTCCTTCCTTCTTTCTTTCTTCCTTCCTTCCTTCCTTCCTTCTTCCTTCCTTCCTTCCTTCTTTCTTTCTTTCTTTCTTTCTTTCTTTCTTTCTTTCTTTCTTTCTTTCTTTCTTTCTTTCTTTTTTTTTCATTTTTTTTCCAGGAAGTTCCTGCAGTCAGTTCCTGCAGCTATGAAAACTGTGATGTTTTGTTAGACCTGAAACATTGTAAGTATGTATCACTTTTGATAACGATTCTGATAGGAAGGCTTCTGATAGCTGATGAGGACTCCATAATGAGAAAGCAGAAACTAAAAGGAAGATATTTTAGTCTTAGAAATGCAATGACTAAAATACTGTTTTACAATAAAGGATGTATTGTAAATATATATATAATTTATATAATATATAAATAATTTATATAAATATAAAATGATATATATATTGTGCACCTTCTGTAAGTTTGTATGCTTGTACTGTAAGATTATTCATCCGGTTTTCTTTCTATAATAGTCTAACTAACTGAGAAAAAAAAAAAAAAAAAAAGTTGAAAGGAAACTGTGTAAACAGTCTGGAAAAGCATTGCCCTCTTCCCTGACTATTTTGACTGTTAGTGTAGAAGAAAAACAAAACAAAACAAAACAGAGCACTGCAAATGGAAATCTTGACAAGATTTTTAAGTTTTGTTTCAATCTGTATTTACATTATTTTTCTTGTTTAGTGATTGGTCATTGGAAACTACAAGTAGTTGTTCTGGTTCTTCAAAGTAAGATCAGTATCAAACTAGCTTTCATTAGTAAGGCACACAGCTCCTCCAGGAAATGTAATACTAGATGAAAAAGTAAGTGATTTGTCCTATATTGTGTGTTTGCTTGTCTGAAATATGCACACCAGGAGGCCACATTAAATATCTTAAATTATTAATTTTTTATCAATTTCTGTGACAGTTTTTATAATTTCTTAATCTTGTTTTATCAGTTCAAGATTTTCATAAATCAAGCTAAAATTTTCTGGTTAAAGATAATGCTCATTCCTTCGTATTCTGCCCTTGCTGGCTAACAAGAATAATTGGTCTCTGTCCTCTTACAATATTCCTTTATGTATTGTAGACAGTTATTATGATTCCCCAGTGATCATTATGTTTAGGTATTGAACATCTGCTCAAGAGTTTATTGATGCAGCAGATAGTACCGATATCTATTGGGAGTAAGAGAACATTGCAATGCGTAGCCATTCTGGGAATCCTACTTGCAGGAAGGTCACTGTAGTAAATCCAAGACACCTAAAAATGCAAAGTTCTCATCATGAATGCTAAAAGGTATATATTTCTTAATGTGTGAATTAAGTCTTTGCAAAGCAAGAGGAATGATTTTTTTAAAAGAATATAAAACTGTGGTAGTTATATATATATATTAAAAACAACAATAATTTTCTGTATCTATATTTAATCATTATGTTTTCATGGTGTCTTAAAGCATGACATAAAGTGCTATGTTTATTCACAGAAATTTTGTTTGAATTCCCATGAGTTTTTGATATTTCTATGATAACATCTATGCTTGAGAAGAAAATATTACAAGCCTGACAGACATTTACAAGCAAATCACTCATTAGTAAAATATGGTATTAATTATAAATTTGTCTCTTTTTTTTTTTTTTTTTTTTTGATCCCTACTTTGTCTCAGAGTAATTTTCAGGTAAGAATCACTTCCTTTTAAAGTCTACAGGAAAAAAAAAAAAAAAAAGTTTTCACCAGGATTATAAAAAATAATAATAATTAAAAAAAAAATTACTTCAGGCTAAAAGAAAATCCCGATCTACAGATCATTTCTCTTTTATTAAATAATTAATGCCAGCTACACCAGCATGCTTATATCCTCCACAGATAAGAAATAATTAAGTTAACACCAGTAAAAATGATATGTATTATCTCAATCAGTGAGAATTTTTAAGTGGGAACAGGGGGAATGAAACCAAAAGAAAATAGGCCTTTGGGCTTCCTGAATTTTAAGTGAAAGGCACACTCACATAGATGGAAATCCTATTTCACTTTAAGAGCTTTGTATCATGTTATAATAACCACTGTATCTGCCAGTAAAATAATGATGTTTCAATGGCATATACACTCTACCTTTATGTTTTTTCCTCAGTTCGCAACAGTGTTTTGTGAGCACAACAACAAGTACACAGTTTGGTTGAGGGCTACAATAATAGTAAAAAATTAAAATAAATAAAGTAAAATAAAGTAATAAAATAAATAAAATAATAACAATAATAATAATAATAATAAACATAAAAAAATAATAATTAAAAGATATCTGCTATTGTCACTCAGCATGATATATGTAAGTGGAGGTTATTATCTCTGTTACTTTCTCATGCAGCCCCCAAAATTCATTGCCATGTGCTGTAACTGAATGCTAAATATTGCTGTAGCATGTTTATATACTGATGGAGTAGTGTGGTGTCGTCTTATTCTTTGAAAAAGCTACTGGCGGATTATCAACCAGAATACTGAAAGCCTTCCAATTTGAAAGAATGCGGTGGGCTAGCTGGCACGATACTTATGAAAGGGGTATTCATACTATGCATATTGCTAAGCTGCCCACTGTGAATAAGAGAGAGAACAGAAAAGTGTTATTGAAGCAAAGCCTAGAAAAAAGAGCATCAGGGAGATGGGAACAATGAAAGACAGAAATGAAATGTCAGAATAGGATCACAAAAGCCTGAAGCCCTGTAGCAAGCTTGGCAGGTGGACACATGCTGCTGCAGATTGCAGCAGCAGGACAAACCATGAGGATACTATACATAGTTGGCAAGGTTGTTAGAATCCAGTTGGGGTAGATTAGGAGCCCTGCAGAGAAAGGATTAGCAGCTATGAGCATAGTTTAAATAGCAGGAAGTTGGACTGAAATTCTACAGTCCACTAACATCTATACTTTGTCTTTCTTCCCTGTTGTCTGTGGAAAAGATGAAAATTTATAAAATGAAATTTTATATATATATATATATATATATATATATAAAATGTTTTTAAGTTTTGTTTGGATATGCCTGTCCAAAATAAATTTCTTTTCTCTTCTCAACTCTGGAGACTGAGAATTGCCTCTGTAGAAGAAAAGGAGAGAAAGGTCCAGGTGTTTTCACTTTCACCGTCTCTAGTATCTGCAACATTCAAGAAACATCATGGAATCAAGTCCATTCAAATTTCTGTGGAAATACTATAATCAGGAAACACTCTGCTGATTTTCACCTGAGTTCTCTGTGTTCTTATTTTACCCACTTTCTTACAGATATTCTAGTAATCCAGCATGTAAACCTAGATGATGGAAGCTTCAAAAATTTCCAGTTTTCTGCAAATTGGTTAACCTTCTGCTGAGGTTTCAGATTTGAGGGATAGGAAAATCCTCTGCACTACTTCACCAAGGAAGCACTTTGCACTGAAGCTGGGGGTTGCAACATAATCCTCTCTATTTCTATTTTAGTCCTTATTGTCCCTGTCTGGAAATGGTATGAAAAAACAACTGTAACTAAATACCTCCAATGAGAAAGCTGCCCTTCAATTCTGTGGGACAGAAAGGAGGAATGTCAGAAAGCAGGGATTCTCATTTTGTACTCAGTGATCCTGTTTAAACTCTCAGGCAAAGCCCTCACTGCAGTGTATATAACAAATCAAAATCAAACTGGTAGAAATAAATGTATTTATGTATCTATTTATTTATCCATTTAATTTTTTATTTATTTTTTTTTTATTTTTTATTTTTTTTTTTGCTAAGAGGACTCACCCAGACAAACTATTACAGCTAGTTATGTGATCTGTAGTAGAAAGATAATAACAGTAGTGTTTATACTGATTTCATGAGGCATATGGACTGTATTGTCTGGCTTTCACTTATTACTTAGCTCTTATAATAAGAGATCACCTCAAAAGTAAATAAATAGAAACCAGCGTGTGTTCAGAGAAGTACTAATTTTAGCACCTGCTTTTCCACTTGCTCTGAATTATGATCAAAAAATAAATATATAAACTTTACTTGTATGGACTTTTAGCTTGGATCTTTTCATTACAATTGAACTATACTGGTGAACTCTTATATCTGACAAACCTATAATTACCTAGGTATATTTTTCCACATTTTACTACTTGAAATTAAATTTTAAGTTATCCTAATAATAATTTCCACAAATGCTACTGTCCATGTACTATGATTTTATTTTGGTTTTTACTCTTTCTTTTACATTTCTTTCCATAAAATTATTGAACATAGATGTGGGGGGGATAGTGTTGAAATAACAGAGAAAATGGCAAAATGTTCTGCAACATCCATTTTTTCCCTCCACTCTCTGACACTCTGAGACACCATTTTTTCCTCATCCCTTTATGACCTTATATATATATATATATATTTCTCCAGTTTATAGTTACTTCTTCTTGGTCTCATTGCTCTGTTAACAATATAGTTCAGTCTCATCAAAACAGAACTTGTTCAAGTCTTCCTTCCTGTGTAACTATTAACAACATCAGTTTCCTTAGAATCTAAATGTCACCTTCAACATAGATGTCTTGAAGTCCATGTGCTTGTACTATCTTGGTCTCAGGGATTCTTTCAACATGTTTTTGTATGTGAAAGGACATGTAGTTTTTGTTGTTGTTGTTGTTTTGTTGGTTTTTTTTTGTTTGTTTGTTTGGTTTGTTTTGTTTTTGTTTTCCCAAGTAACTAATATTCCTGAAGCTCACTGGTTTCAGTTTGGATGATTATCGCTTTTTTTTTCTAGCAATGGATTTTTCCTTATTCACATATATTCAGAGTGATGCTGCAAGTAGCATTTTAGAAGCTACTAGATTTCTCTCCTTTCTTTCTTTCTTTCTTTCTTTCTTTCTTTCTTTCTTTCTTTCTTTCTTTCTTTCTTTCTTTCTTTCTTTCTTTCTTTCCCATTTGGGAAGGGATCATCAGGAAGTGTCTGTTATATTACATCATTACCATTTATTTTTTCTACCTTTCAAATAATTTTTGTTTGATCTGATACCAACGAGAGACTTAACAGAGGTAATCTTCCAGTGAGAGTAGCATTGGTCAGAGTTGTCCCATTGTTCTAACACCACCACCAGCACTGCC
>CM021767.1:78979065-79008008 GCA_011076525.1 Nettapus auritus | reverse complement strand
AGAGAGAGAGAGAGAGAGAGAGAGAGAGAGAGAGAGAGAGAGAGAGAAAGAGGCAGACAGGGAATGGGTGAGAGTAAGTTACTGCCTAGAACTGAGCAACTGCCTCTGGCACAATTGCTCTCAGAAAAAGACATGTCCAAGCTGGTGTGCACAACTCAGTGATCATATGAAGGATGAAAACAGAGGCAGAATTGGCCCAGACCAGGATAGCCCCGTGATCATTATTTGATCATCAGCTCTGGTGGAAGTTTCCTCCTGTACTGAGGAAGTTAGCTGGCAGGCATGATGCTTGTAAATGGTGTTTTCCAACAGGGACATTGAAACATCCATGAAAGAAGCTGTTGCTGTATATAATCTAGAATTATGAATTATATTATTTTGTTTTGTTTTGTTTGTTTTTCATAATTCTTTCCATACTTCTATCCAGCCTGCTACTCAAAATGATTAACCTAACTACCTATTTCAGAAGGTGGAAGAAGACCAAACATGCACTTTTCCAGAGGGTTATGTCTTTCATTGTAGAGCACAACTGAGTATGATTCTCCATTTGCAGGCTGCAATAGTGACTATTGGGTATCTTAGTTATCTGGCTCTGTAGTATTGTTACATGACAGTAATTTTTGTGCCACAGAAAACTCATGAGGAATTCCCTGCACTGGAGGTTTCCCCAGCCTTGTGTAGAAGTATCATATAAGGGAACTCTGAGAGTTCAGAGACTAAGTGATTTATCATATGACTATATATATATATATTTAAAGCCCGATAAGGCAGTGATTTATTTAGAAAAAAGGGTAGTGAGAAGGATTCTGACAAGGTTTATGTGAAGGAAGATTTTGAGATTATAAACTCATCTTGATCCGACATACAATATTGGAAGTATCAAAATCAGAAAACGTTCCCTAAAATCTGTCAGATAAGAAGTAATGCAAAAATGATATATATATATAATCTGAGGGAAAAGAGTTTTCCTTTATTTTGGGGAGCTTTTGTTATAATAAATTGACTAGCTAACTTTTTTAATAATTGATTGTCCTGGTCTCAGTTAGAACAGGGTTAATTTTCCTCCTAGTAGCTGGTAGAGTGCTGTGTTTTGGATTAGGATGAGAAGAGTGCTGATAACATGCCGATGTTTTGGTTGTTGCAGAGCAGTGCTTGTACCAAGCCAAGGACTTTTCAGCTCCTTGCTCCTGTTCTGTCCTGCCAGTGGGCAGGCTAGGGGTGCAGCAAGAGCTGGGAGGGGACAGACACAAACTGGCCAAAGGAGTATTCCATACCATCTGACGTCATGCTAAACAATATATAGGGGTGGCTAGCCAGGATGGGGGGGCCGGCTGCTTGGGACAGACTGGGCATCGGTCAGCGGGTGGTGAGCAATTGCATTGTGCATCACTTGTTTCATACACACTATTATTATTATTATTATTATTATTATTACTATTATTATTACTATTATTGTTTTCTATCTTAATAAACTGTCTCTATCTCAACTCTAGTTTCACTTTTCCGTTTCTCTCCCCCATCCCAGAGAGGGAGGGGGGAGGGTGAGCGAACGGCTGTGTGGTGTTTAGCTGCTGGCCAGGTTAAACCACAACACTGATATTTCTGAATTACATTTTTATGAGAAAATTTCATTATACTTTCTTAGAAAATTGTAGTGAATTGTAACTCAGTCCCCACAGACTGTTAAGAAAAGTGCTAGAATTCAGTTAAAATCATGAATTTTTTCACCTCATTAAAAATATCAGTAACATTTCCCCATCATCATTAAATAAAAAATACATTAACCTGTAAAAAGAGATATAATTTTAAACAAAGAGACTTCTAAAGATGTTTTTATACTTGCTGTAGTTCAAATGCTTTTAATCTGCACCTTAGAAATAAGCAGTACTTATATATTATCCATTTGTCTATTTTTCTTTGTAAATTTATTTCCATCCAAAATTTGATATTATTCATTTCTTCTTCTCTTTCCTCCCCTTTTCCCTCCTTGCTTAAGTTCATACAGCTTTTCAGTCCTTGAGAATCATTTTGAAACCTATGAGAGATGGCTGCTTGCAATATCTTCCCTGATTGTAGCAATTTGATGTACTCATTCCCTGTGTAGAAAATTCATTTGACCAGAGAGAGAGAGAGAGAGAGAGAGAGAGAAGACATCAAGTGGCTTAACTGAGAGATGAGGGTAACAGTCTTCAAATATACCGAGTGAAACAGCAGTAAAGGAGTACACTGCTCACCATGTCCAGTGTGGCTAAGATGAGGAAAGTTTTTGAATTAGAACATGGAAAATACCAGTTCATTATTAAGGTAAAAATACAAATGTCTAGATAAACATTCAAGTAGGTTGGCAAAGGAGGGTATGAGATCTATCAATGGAAGCTATTAAGAAGATGTTTAGGCAAACAGTTTTCAGGAATGTAGTCACAATTAATTGATTGGGATAATTTTAGATGACATCTTGGTGTTGTTGTCAGCTTTAATTTGTATACGTCTATGCAGGCTGGCCAGGGAGGTTGTGAAGGGCACCTAAAACTTCCATGAGATGTTAGAAACCAGTCCATCCAAAAAAAAAAAGTATGGAGTTTGCCTACAAATCTACCCCAAAATCATTTCTTATCTGCTTTTCTTCAATGAAAATAAAAAGTCATGTTTGAAAAATCCAAAATATGTTATGAGCTATTATGTCTAGAGATTATTTTTTCTTCATATATTCATACCATGTATCATTACACTAAAGAAGTGTGTTCCTAAATTTTATTCTGATGTATATTAAATAGTACTTATTATTATTAATTTCATTTCAAGATCCATAATTACTTTGTTTTTGCTTCTTGTGTCTGGAGCATTTTTTTTATTTCAGTTTCTTTAAATTTTCTTGAAAAGTAATATTTTCTCAATACTAAGGCATATAAAAGCTGATATCCAACTATAACTTATTTGATAACTATATATATGCAACAGGCAGCAGATAACTTCTGATTATCTGTAAACACTTAAAAACCCTGAGTGCTGTTATTTGCTGCCTACACATCTGTAAAGTACTACAGTATTGGAAAACTACAGCATGAGGTGTGCTATGTTTCCTGATGTACTTTTTGCTCAATCCTTTTAGGATTAGATTTAAAGAATGTTTTTATACATTGTACTAAGAGACATAAAGTTAATCTCCAAAATGACTTACTGTTCTGTATACCTGAAAAATACATTTATCGCAATAAATCAAATATTAACCACCTTCTCTGTGAATAAACTTCCTTCACAGAAAGACTAATAAATATTATTCCACATGCACAGCATCATTACAAATACAGCTTGTTCATTTCCTTCTGTTGTGCCTTCTATTTCTTCAGATTTCAGGCACCAAATAGATGACTATGATTTTTGTTTTTTCACTCAAAAAAAAAAAAAAAAAAAAAAAAAAAAAAAAGGACAATTCATTTTTACATTAAGGTTTTTCAATATAAGAAATGTCAAAGGATTTCAAATAATATGAAGCTCCATTACTGAAATATTTTCACTTGCTTGTGAATCATATGTGCACATACAAACAAATAGCTATTTTCACAGATTTGAAGTCATTGAACAATTTCAGTATCCTCATATATTCAAGAAAAAAAAAAAAAAAAAAGAATCACAAGCTGCTATGGATATTGCTTGAAATACTCAGTCTGTGCAATTTTGAATAGCAGCTATCTGATAGGCTGCAAAAGCACATGACATTTGTCTATCTCCTGTCTGGATTAATCTCTCTTTCACTTTACAGTTCCCAGTTTTCACAATTATCAGCTTCAATCTGCTGCGAAGACTGTAAAATCTGCTGCTTTGGCAGCCATTCCAGTCAGAAAGCTTGTTCACTACAGTGCTCTTAGGAAAAAAAATAGCTTTGTGAGCACAGATCAAATGAATATATGTGAAATGGGGAATAAATGAGAGTATATGTCTGGGATAACACTGAGGTGCCATAGTACATCTCGGAGTGTTGGCTGAGTTTAAGCACAGGAGTGGAGTTCCTGAGTCCCTTCTCCACTCATGACATTGATGAATCATTGAATCATGGAATGGCTTGGGTTGAAAGGGATTTTAACAATCAACTAGTTCCAACCCTCCTGCCATAGGCAGGGATGCCACTCACTGCATCAGGTTGGCCAAGACCCTATCTAGCCTGGCCTTGAACACTTCCAGGGATGGGGCATCAATGACTTCACTTGGCAACCTGTCCCAGTGCCTCACTACCCTTACAGTGAAGAATTTCCTCCTAATGTGTAGACTAAATCTAACCTCTTTCAGTTTAAGACCTTTCCCCCCTTGTCCTGTCATTATCTACCTGAGTAAAGAGTCCTTCTCCATCCTTTTTATAAGACACCTTTAAGTATTGAAAGGCTGCAATGAGGTCTCCCTGGGGCCTGCTCTTCTCCAGGCTGAACATCCCCAGCTCTCTCTGCCTTTCTTCATAGGAGACATGTTCCAGCCCTCTGATCATCTTTGTGGTCCTCCTCTGGACCTACTCTTACAGGTCCACATCTTCCTTGTGTTGGGGGCCCCAGACCGGGATGCAGTACTCCAGATGGGACCAGTGTGAATGTCCTCAGTCTTTCAGTGATCACGGAACTGTAGGGGTTGGAAGGGACCTCGAAAGATCATTGGGTCCAACGCCCCTGCAATTCAGCAGATTCATCAGAGCAGGCTGCCCAGGTAGGCATCCAGATGGGCTTTGAATATCTCCAGAGGAGGAGACTCCACAACCTCTCTAGGCAGCCTGTTCCAGTGCTCCGTCACCCTCACCGTGACCTACTTTGTAAAGTGCTTTTAAAATCTATACTAAATCAACACTGGGTGCTATTATAAGTATAATGGCTATGCAAGCAAGAGTAATGACTTTGACACTCATCTCTATCTGTTAACATAGAGCTGGATCTACCAGAATCTGTTTTACTAATAGAAGACATACAGACACCATTGTCCTGTATTTAATATAAACATCTTAAGTCCAAAACATTCTAAGTCATTTGGATTCTTAATATCTGATTAGGCAGCCACAATAGAACAAACCAACCAAACAAACAAAACCCATTAAACTCAGGCTAGTGACTTTACAAAAGATAACAAAATAAAATAATAGATTTTTCTAAGACCATAAATTTCAACGAGAAAAAAAGAATCTTAAAAAACTTGGAGAAGCAGTCCTTTCTTATAAATTCTTGCAACAAAGATATAAAGACAAAAGATTTTGAGTTAGCATTAATCAAACATTAAAGAAGTCAATATTAAACATATATCAGGTTTTCATTGCTTCTTTAAAGCGAAAACTTACCTTTAAACTGGCATTCAGTTGATCTTCCCCTTACAGACCACACAGATGTAGAAATCAGGTTGAAAATATTTATAGACCTTTGTACTATTCTATTATTATATCTTATGCATTTTAAGATTGCCAAAAAAAAAAACAAAAATTAAACGCAGAAAAGAAAAACATAATGATTCTATGAACATACACTCAAAGAAGCACAAGAGATTGTGTGTATTAAAGCAAAGCTGATGGATAGACATTGTAGAACATGTGACATCAAGATATATGAGGATTTCAATTTTTTCTAATTACTTTCAAATACTTATACATAACTGCTCAAGTGTCCAAGAAGCATTCTTGGTATTTCCAACTATTTGTATTAATCACAAGCATCGCAGGCCAGGCTGATCAGACTTGAGTAGTTGCTGTTTTTGTAAAATAAATTGTTTACTGAAGTGGCTTCTTTGTAATGAATACAGATAATTTGTAAATAAATAAATAAATAAATAAAATTAACTAAAGATTAGTAGAAAAGGGAAACAAACAAACAAACAAAAAAACTCAGTTACTAAAATACACTTTGCATTTTCCTTAGTAAGTGTAGTATGAAGTAATACAGAACAGAGCTATTCCAAGTTCATCAGTGCCTGGGACTCATGCTAATAAAGCATACATTAGTTTTTACAGATTCAGCCTTAACACAGAGTGACAACACAAAGTACTCTCTGTTGTGCCCATCTTGGGCTTATGATCAGGTACAATTTTAAAAGATTTTTCTCAATATAACAGATTTACATCTAGAAATCTCTAAAGAAATAAAATAAGGTATGAATAATGAACCATTCTCTGCTTAGCTGCAACTTTTTCTTTCATACTTGGCAATTGGACTTGAAGATATAAAAACATTAACGGAATGGAAACCTAGAGCACACTTAAATATTAAACTTTGCACATTTTGTCTCTTTGGAACTTTTGGAAACACCTGTGTGCAGGAGGAGCACAAATGAAATTTCTCATGTAGCACCTTGCCGAGGCCTATCTGCCTCTTGAGAAGAATATTAACTCACTCTGAAACATTAAGCCAGAAATAAATAAATAAATAAATAAATAAATAAATAAATTCTGTGCTTCAGCTCTATAAGCAGAATGTGATAAATGCTTTCAGCTTCATTAAAATTAAGAAATCTATTGGAAAAATATGTCTTTTCTGAAAATAATTATAATTTTTTAAGAAATAGAAATAGTAGCAATAAATGTATTTATTTAGAGATACCAAAATTTTCAGCAGCATACTAAACATCGATGGCTGATCATTTAAAGTACAAAAAATCCACTCAGATAGCAATTCTTAGTGCCTTTCCCCACAGTGCCCTCATGAAGGTTGCGATTTTTTGACAGACTTAATGCATTTTATTTGTAGGTGTCAGTAGTTAGGCTATAATGAGAGCAATATGCTGCTTCATGAGGAAAGGTAGAGCATACACTGCTACCTTTTCAGCTGCAGATATTCTGTGCAAGAGGAGCAGGATAGGAATGAGTAAAAGCGTTGATTTCATTGTATGTTTTTTTCTGCAATTTAAATAATAGAAAACAAATAAATGGTTCTTGAGAAAGGAATGCAGAAGAATGGAATCAAGAACAAAGGTGAGGAATAATTAGGTTGAATGCTTAATGTAAATTAAAAAAAAAAAAAAAAAGGCAAAAAAAAAAAAAGGCAAAGGCAAAAGACCAATGCTGATTCACTCTCAACAATAGAATGAGAGGTCTTTATTTCAATGATGTCCTTTCAAATTTTATCCATGCCAATGTGTACCAAGGACCAAGGATTAAATGCTGGAAAATGCTAAGAGGTCAGGCCACTGACAAATTTTGCCCTAACTGTTGTTAACAACTACTGACTAGCTCACAGATTTGTGCAGACTGAATGAGACATTTAAAACTCCCCAAATGTTTGTATATATCCACAGGATAAAACTGTCTTTTACACCAAATGGCATCCTTGTTAGAAGATAGCCAAGAATGGAATATTTGTTATTTATATCAGTAATTGTTTCCAGTAGAGTCTGTGGTTTATGGTTCCTGTTAATATTAACTGCTTGTTTATTTGTTTGTTTTGTTTGTTTGTTTTTCCCCTCACTTCTACTTTCCTCCAATTCAGTCTGCAGCCTGTTTTTGGCTCTGTTGTCCAGAAAGAGGTTATTTTCTCTTTTCATCCTTCCTCTCGACCCCTCACTCCTCCATTGAATCCCAGCCATCTTCCACCTGCTATTTCTTCTTTCCTCTGCCAATCTTCCCATTGACCTCTTACTTTCCTCTGACATTTTCTTCTTCAAACTACAGGTATGCTTTAAATCTCTACCTCAGTAAAGCCCAAACAAACCCACCAAATAACAGGAGATCTGCCTTGGCTCTGTTAAATTCTCTGATTGTTACACAATCCAAACCTCATATTCTTTTATCCCACTTCAGGTTGTTTAAAGAATAGGCTATATTTTTTCACCAAAAAAAAAGCAACTTTAGAGCACAATGAAAAATTGATTAAACATTTGAATACATGTCAACTCACAGTTTTCCCAGAATAAATAAATAAATAAATAAATAAAGTTTTTAAAAGTGTTCTGATATTTAGTGAAAATCCCTTTTTAAGCTTAAACTACTCAGTTTATTTACCTGAAAAATCTTGCATTGATTATATATAAATTAGAAATATATATAAATCTATATAAAGAGAGAAATATATATATAGAAATATACATAAATTAGAAAATTTCTAGGCTTTAAAGTTTATTATAAATGCTTCATAATTCTGTTAGAATCATTCTGATTGACAGTGAGTTACAAACTGACTTAAATGAGCAAATACTACTTAGCTGATATTCAAAAAAAAATACACAAAACAAAACTAAAACTCAGTTCAACAGAAACTTCTGTATACCACAAGGATATCCAGGATATTCTTTTTAATTTAATTAACTTCAGGAACAACGATATTCTGTAGGATGAATGTTCTCTTTGCTTTAGTCTTCTGTCAGCTATTCACTTGATAATAACAACCAGCAGAAAGTGTACTAGGGAGTGGCAGTGGTCTCATTTTAGAGAAATATGAAACAGGTTGGAAAAACATTAATAAAACTGAGGAGGAAAACAGCCTATGATGTCAACACAACCTTCATGTCCGTAGCCTGCATTTATTAAAAAAATAAATATACACTTATGTCACACTCTTGTCATTAACATTTAATGTGCAAAGAGTGGGCACATTCTATATTTAATTAAAACACAAAATTATGACTTCCATCTGCACATGCAGACCTGGGAAGGGGCTTAAGGTGGACACAAATTTACATCTGGTATTCAAATACTGGTATGTGTGTGTGTATGTATTTTGACCATATCAGATATCACATCATTCCTCTAGAGTAGAATAAATATGATACTTTATTTATTAATGTTTGGAGACATTTTCAATATTTGAGATTTCTCAGGCACTTTTACAGGGTTTAATTATTCCAAAGAGCTCAGTTTTTTAGGTTGAAGAGTTCTCTTCAGTCATTTACTTTTCTTGGTTTTATTTCTATTTTTATTTTTATTTTTGGTTCCTTTGGAAACACACAGAGAATACTCTTCTTCAGCACTGCTTTTTCTCAAATTCTTGTGTTCTACATTTGATACCAAGCAGTACAGACCATGTTAAATCCATACAGAAGTCTGCAAGCTCCTTAACCATATGCTATTTTTAAAGCAGGTCTCCTGTACAAATGCTTTTTATCAACCAAATCTTCCTCCTCTTGGTTTGTCATTCTGCTTGTTCACACTGGGTTTAATCCTGGTGCAGTCACTCTGCAGCCACCAAAGGCACCATCTGCTGCTTGCCCTACTCAGGTTTCGATCAAGCAGTAAGTAAATCCTTCAGAATAGGGAAGGATTTCCTGGACACTAGCCAAATGGCAACATACTTGGTCATTGCATGGAGCTCTGTGTAACACTGGGAAATAATGTGCCTTTTCAATATCTTCACTTGGAGGTAAAAGTATTACTCAGTGAAAAAAAAAATTAGTCATTGCCCACCACAGAAGTGGTAAAGGAATCTGCACAATGTTTTGAAAAAAGGTAACATCAAGTTAATATCAGAGTGGCAAGATTAACCCCATCCATGAAAACAGAAAGAATGGTTTTATATTATGCTGACCACCCTGCAGTCCCACCTGAAATATATCTTCTGATAAGGGAAACCCAGAAAGACGTTAATTCATAATTGTTTTCTTGACTACATGTGAACAGTCCTGAAAGACTGAGTAGTTGCAAGAAGGAATCCAAAATGCCATAGGGATACAGATTTTGTGATAGGTGAAGGGAGCCATAGACACTAAACTAACACAGGCTAGTAAAACTTCACAGAGCTTGCTTCTGCTGGGATGGGGATTGCTGAACAGTGATGGGTCCCAGTATATCACCAACCCCTCTAATGGGGGTGTGGTAGGTGCACTTTATGGTATATTTTGTGCTAAACCCTGCAAAACTGCATTTGACATTGCTTGGGTTACGATAGAGGTTAACACAGTTGCTGAGTAAGCATAACTACTGGGACTTAAAATATGTGAAGACCATGACAATTGCTGAACTAACAAACTGCTGAGCCAGCATAATGAGTAGAACATAACAAAAATAATGCAATAACTGTGTGGATAAGACAACTGTAAAAGAAAGAAAAGGGAAAGGATGTCTCTCAGCCAAAGAGATGTGATCTCTGGTCTTTGGAATGAAACAAGCTGAGAAGGAAGTGCCCTGTGGGTCATAAAGTCACAAAGGGGTAAAAGACAACACAGAAATCATTGAGTGGAATCAGCAGAAGAGAATCAGCATTGCACATGCCAGGGGCTGAGAACCATCTGTTGTAAAGGTGAACATTTTCTCCATATCACCTTGACACACTGGGCAGAATGTGCCTGGATCCCCTGTGATGTGTATGTGACGTCTAAGTGACAATAAAGGAATCTTGCAGAGTTTATTATGTTGGGAGAACTTAGGGATTCAGGCAGAAAAGGGCTTGTCATAATCAGAACGATATATTGCTAATGAATGTATGCTACTGAATTTACCATAAATATCCACTGCCATTCATATCATCTCATTAATTATCCTATAAGTTTGTTGCAAAGTTAGATAGGTAGAAAGATAGGAAGATAGAGATATATATGTATACATACACTCACTGTCATGTTTAGGTTATCATTATCTCATTGTTCTGTTGCTATAATTGCCCATAGTAGTTAGTTGATTTTGGTTGTTCCACAGTTAAATACTGCTATCTCTAATTATATTTGCTGTTGTTGTACCTGCACTTAGTGGATTTTCTATAAGCTACCAGTCAACATAAGCTATAAAATGATCATATATGCCTCCTCAGCAGCTAGTCTCCTTCCTCATTGGAAAACGTACATTCCTGTGGTTGTACTCATCTTTGGGAAATTACAAGGAGGTAATGTACTGACATTGTTAAACTGTTAGCCTGGATTCTTATACCTCTGCTCCAGAACAACTAGCAAAACTACTAAACCACCAAGCCAACTATCAGAAATGCTTGATTATGTTTCAGTGGATGGCATAGGTTGGAAACCATTCTCAATTGGCAGTTTTGAAGTCATCATCATGCTTTAGCATGAAGGGAGTTTAATTATATGATCACAGACTTCACTGTGTCTGTTGGCTTCAGAAACAAAGAAGAAAGTCCAGCTCACTTTATATAACATACCCAGCCTTATGAATCTTTGTGTTGGGTCTGTTTGGGATGGAGTCACTTCTCCCTGCTGTAGCCCACACAGTGTTGCACTCGTAGCTGGAACAGCACTGGTATCACTCCAGTGTTGTGTCTATTGCTGCATAGTGCTGGCACAGAATCAGGACTCTCTCCAAGCCCCAGGAGCCAGCAGGCTGGGGGTGGGCAATTGATGGGGAGGGGACATCACCAGGGCAGCTGACCTAAACCGACCAAAGGGATATTCCATAACACCTGATGTCACACAGCAATAAAGGGGGCTCTTGTGGGGGAGGGATCTCTCTCTCTCTCTGGCTCTCTCCTGAACAACCGGTATGCATTTTGAGGCCCTGCTTCCCAGGACATGGCCGAACATCGCTTGTTGATGGGAAGTAGAGAATAATTTTTCCTTTCTCTCTGTGCTTCCGCGCGGCCTTGTTGTTTCTTTTGTTACATTCTCTCCCCATTCCCTTTCCCTTTAATTAAATCATTCTTATCTCAAACCTCGAGCTCTTTGTGTTGACTTTTTTTCTCCCCCTCCCCTTTGAGGAGGTGGGGAGTGAGAGAGCGGTTGTGGTGGAGCTCGGCTGCCCATCCGAGTAAAACCACCACAATCTTTATTACTCATGTCTATTAAACTTTCAAACACAGTTCTACACTTTGTAGAAGGGCAACTTTTACATTAGAACAGCAGCTGCTAGTGAAATGAAACTTTTGGAAAAAATCCTTTCATCAAAACAGAAAAATCAATTGATTTTTCTGTAAATATATGTTCAGATACTACAGAATTTAACAGAGAATGATAGCTTCTTATAAGGCTATGAAAGATCTTATAGAGTAATTTAATTCTGTATCATATTCAGCATATTCTAAGAGTCATAAACATAGTATATATATATATTTGGCTTTATTATTAAATTGTTACATTTTTATCTATGAGATTTAATATTGTCCATTACAGAGAACACACACTCATTTTTTTCACAGTTTTTCCTAGGGATTTTTTCATTTGTTTCTTATTCAGATTTTTTTTAAAAAGTTGAAAAAATATGCAAAACAGAGCACATTGAGCCATCCTTTCAAGCGTAAGCATAATATTTACTCTTGAATTAAAAAATAAATAAAAAAAAAATAAAGAACATCGGCATCTCTAATTTTGAGTTTATATGAATTTGAGTCATTAAGCTTAAGTCTAGACTCTGAATGACTTTTTTTTTCCTTGTCAAGTGGTTTTAATTGGATCATATTTTTATGTCTTTACAAAATGACTCTGACATGTTACGAGCTATTTTAACAAATATATATATATATATAAGACATGATTTTTCGCTATCACTTCTAACTTCCTTTTCTTAATAGACTTAAAGAACTATTTAGCACTTTAAGGACTATTCCTCTCCTCTTCTGTGTCACAGACAAATTTCAAAAAGAGGGGGAGGAATTCCCCCCTACATCTATTACAAAGTTAATTGCTCCCTTGTGGGATAAGTCACCGAAATGGGAAATGTGATAAGAGACTCTGAGTTAAAGCTCCAAGAGCTCCCATGGATGCTCATTTCAATCAGCAAAGGTTTGAATATGCTTTGAGGTTTGGATATGTTAATTGCGGAAAAATGTTGCCTAAATCAAAATATATCAGGGTGAAAGTACAGAAAGTTCCCCCTTCCAAGAATGGGCATTTCAGTTAGCAGCCATGTTAACACCAGCTGTTCCTGCTGTGTCTGAGTCCTCCTCATGCCCCTTAAGGAGTGCAATATTAATGTCTGTATTTAGCCGGTTCTCAGATATCTGTATTTGCACAAACATCTATTTCTCATTTCTTCATTTCCAACACAACAACAGTCAATACATAACCAAGGTACTCTGATTTTATGGTGCCTGTTATAAAGCAATATGCTAAATAGGGAAAAGTGCAGTACTGTCACAAAAAGCATTAATAATTTCTGTCAGAAAAATAGATATGCATAGTGTTATAACTAAAGAACAGAAAAAATATATTATAGATACAAATATATTATAAAAATAATAATTAATGAATAAGTAAGAGTTTAAGAGTTATTTTTCCTTTTTTTCTTTTTTTTTCTTTTTTTTTTTTTTTCTAAAATCAAGAGGTAAATTCAGCCACATTTTCAACAAAAACTCTGCAAGTATAAGTTGGCACTTCATTACTATTTAATAAAAAATATGATTCCAAGTTATAAGTAAAATGTACCTCCTAGAGCTGAATTTTCAAGTAAAAAAAAAATATATATATATATAAATATATATATTGCATGATTCATGACAAAATCATAAAAATAAGAATACCGTAGGGATGTTGCTTCTTGTTTAGCCAAAATTAGGATAAATATTTCGCTTTGCTCTCACAAAAATAAAAAGCAGGTTCTGCTCTGAGAGTCAATTTTGTAATTCTTAATTTTTCTTCAACAGTAATTTCCGTAACTATATCAGAAAATAATTGTTCTTAAAATGTGACTGCAGAATTTATTCTTTATCTCTTTCATTTCTTTCCATTTAGTTAGCAATTTCTTCTGAAACTACCCCTGCTTTCCATCTTCTTTCTAAAGGCTTAGGGAAAACCTGTGTCTTTGCCATTTTCTACCACATCTGATATTTTATTTTCTCAGCTCTATCCAAACTTATGCATTAACCTTAAAACATGATTTTGTTCATGAGGCAACTCTTTGCTTACAAATTCATACTAAATGGCCAGTGGTGACATTTGGTCAACACAGGACTTATTCTTCAACCACTGCATATGGTTAAATTTACAATTATGTTAACTGAAGTTCTGTGTATATATTAAAGGGAGGCTGCAGGCCTAACCGAATTCCTTTCTCGTATATTCAAAGTCGCCATAGGTTTTATTTATGACACTGCTGTTCTTAGTGTCTTTGCCAAAAAATAAAAATCAGTCCAACACAGTTGTCATCTAAAAATAAACACCAACAAGATCTTCTTCCTGCAGGCTTTAAGGTCATTCTGTTACTCGGTATGGTTCATTGATCACTTCTACCCCCTGCACCTTTCCAGATTTATTGGAAATCTGTTCAAAGCAGAATATATCTTACTGCCCACTACTGTAGAAACTGCTGCTAAAAGCTGAGTAAAAGATTATCTTCTGCTCTCTTTATTCTTTGTCGGCCAGAACCAAAGAAAATGTTCCCAAGTCTCTCAGCCATCAGCTTAAAACAGATGAGCTGGGAATACAGGTTGAATACTTTCTGCTGCTCTTCCTTTGGACAAGTTCAGTAGTTCAGAAAACACCTCGGGACCAATTCATGTCAGTGTGCGTCTGTGCTGCTTCTTTCATTAGCCTGAAGAGTCTCAAAGTCATTTAAGTTAATGATCTGATTATAAATAAAGAACAGCACCAGACACAGGTCAGACATGCTTGCTTTGTATTTTTCTTCCTTTTAATATATCATGGTATTAAACAGCAATTTGAAGAGAGAAACCACATTGCAACTCGCAAGAGAGATATCCATCTACCTATTTACTTCCTGATGACCTAATCATATCATGGCATAGGACAGTTTAAACACTTGTGTACACATATGTAACTTATTAGAAAAAATAGAGTTTCATTCACATTCACTCAGGTTATGTCCCCTTTTCACACTAAATTCAGATATACACACAAAAACACAAACATATGCAGGGAATTTTACTGGAAGCTCAGTAGCTGGAATTTTATCACTGAAGTTTAATTTATTTTTTCTTCCTTTCCTTTTTTGTTTCTTTAAACTCGAGATTTCTTGCAAGACTAATGTATGTGCACTGAAGCCAGCAGTGTGTGTTGGATTAATATAGTGGCTCACACACAGTAGGATCCTGAGGTCTGCAGAACTCCACCGAAACAAAGGGCACGCCTTCAGGCTGTCACTGGGAAGCAGCATCCGAAAAGGGACAGAGGCTCAGTACTTTGAAAAAAAAAAAAAAAAAAAAAAAAAAAAAAAAAGTGAAATATTTGAATTCTTTTGATTTCTACTGCAAAGACACATCTGACAAAACAAATTTGTGTCAGGCTTTTTAAAAAGTGTTACCCTCTTCTTTCCCGTGCTGCTGAGTGAGTCAGCTGAGTGCCCTTTCCCCATCTGTACCTAGTTCCTCTCTTCCCTCCCTTCTCCATTCATTTTCAATGTGAACATTCACCTGCTTTTGTCCTCATGTATTTACTGTCAAATGTACAATTGGTGTAGAAGGCAATGAGCATGAGCCCTAATAACAGAAGACTCTTCCTCACCCAGAAAATCTGATAGGATATTCTCTTTAAACCATTATCTGATTAATAATAGATAACATTACCAGGATGTATATATATATATATATACTTTTTTTTTTTTTTTTTTTTCCTCTACCTCATCTTCCTCCTTCATCCCTAAGGAGAAGATACACTGAAGCAGCAGAATTCCGAAAGGGAGTATTTCTCTTTCACTAGACATTTAAACACTTCTGTATCAAGCAGCCCCTCTCATGTTCTCCAAAGACATCCCTGCCTTCATGACCTCTGTAGCCTTGACCCAATCAATTCCTTTGCTCTCTCCACACAAACTACCATGCTGTCCATATTGTGAAGCTTAACAAAATAAATACAAGGGTGTTTGTAAACAGCTAAGTATAGGTATGAAAGGTATTTCTGCCCAGCAGAATGGTGTGCAAGAATCTTTTCTGACATACTCATGCTCTGAAATTAGGTAAAAGTTCATTATGAATTTCTCTAATAAGAAAGTCTTAAGGCTTTTTCCTGCTATCATCACTCTGTATTTAATATTTCAGTTAGGGTGAATTTTGTCTAGCAGTAATTAGTGAATTAGGTGGGTAAGAGAAGAAATGCTCAAGTAACAACTTTATTCCACCATGTGTAAACTGAATGCAAAGCCATTTTAAATGAGGAATGATCTAAACTTTGATAGATACACACAAGCAGCTGTCCAATTCCTGCATACACCCTACAAGCAGAGTGGCAGCCTGGATTGTCTGGTGGATTACCTACCCTTCATCAGAAGCACATAAAAGTGCTCTGTGTGATTTATTTTCTTAAACTAAGTAAACATCATCATAAACCCAGGCCAGAATATTCTCAGTTCCTACATACAGCTGGGTTTTCTTCTCAGCATGCAGTAAATCGAGCTCAAATTTGTAACCCAGTCCATCAAATAAACAGAGATATGCCCATCAAATTCAATTAAAATAATGACCAATGTCCTACCACTTAAATAAGATCTATTAACATTTTGTCTTCCCTTAGTGCAGCTTCCACTTTGCGATGCTGGCCAGAAAGTGTCCATCGGTTTTGTAAAATAGATGGTACTTTTTAGTTTAGTAGCTTTCCTAGGAAATCTAAGATATCTACACACATTTTACAGGTAAGTGTTTATCATTACAGAGTCAATTCAGATTAGATGTTAGGAAAAGATTCTTCACTAGGAAGTTGCAATGGAACTGATTCCCCAGATCAGCTTCCACCAAGCCAGCTGGAATTCAAGACGCATTTGGGCAACACTCTCAGACTTATGGTTTGATTTTGGGGTGGTCCTGTGTCCAGGAGCTGGACTCAATGATCTTTGTGGGTTCCTTCCAACTCAAGATATTCTGTGTTTCTGTGATTACCTGGAAGGGGTTTTTGCCATCTCTTCAGTCCGGAGCGATAATATCTTTTATAAGATAATCTGTAGCCTCCCATACCAGATGCATTTAAGTCTCATACCATTCTTAGATTTTCCTGATAGTTCCATAAAAGTATTTTCAATTACTTCTTTTGGAGAAGCTATTGCAGGCTCTTCTACCTTAACTTTACAGTCAAACCAGAAGGGAACTAGTGCTTCCATAAGTATTGAAAAGAAGTAAAAGAGAACTTTTTCCTTTCCCATTATTTTTGTGGTGATTGTTACACATACACACACACACACATATATATATATATGTTAAATGAGGCAAAGAGTAAAGAGTATGGCCAGCTCCTCCACCCACTCTGGTCCAACACAGCTCCTGCCCAGCCTGGTTCCTGGGACCTGGAGTGTCTGTCCAGGCTGGGGGTCATAGCTGCAGCTTTCCCTTTTGAAGGTTCAACTGGTAGCAAAGCTGAGCACACATCCCAAATACATAGGCAAACAGATAGAGACACAACACTGACTTGTCCAGTCACACAGGCTGCCCAGCCAAGGCTGTGTTCAACATCATTTACACACAGGACTCAAACAAACACAAACACAGACACAGAGAGACCCCTTCCTTCTCTCTGGCTGGTAGAGACAGAAATTCACTAGTGCAGACAAACACACAGCACTCTCTAGGTTCACAAGCACACGCACATTCATGGATCCCACCAGTACTGTCATGGCCCCTGTGTCTGTCCAGCACTGCTGCCAAAATCCCAGCATCCCTTCTTTGCAGTGCACACACCTAATGGGAGAGAGAGTGAAAACACACAGGAAGAGAGTGAAGAAAAAATTAATGGGGAAAAAAAAAGAAGACAGGACAGGCTGCAGTGATCAAAAACAAGGCTCAGACAAACAAGCATACTGACCAGGCCTGCAACCTACCTTTTCTACCTATACTTCTCTTTGTTCCCCCTACTTCCCCTGCACACTCGGGTGGGTTTGCAGAGCTCTGCAGTTTCACACCCTCACAGTCTGGTCAACCCTCCTCTCCTCCTGGTTCACAATCTGCAAGGTTCTTTCTTCCTGGAAATGGCAACTATACTTCTTTTTTTTTTTTTTTTTTTTTTTTCCATGATCTGTTGATGTTTAGGGCCTTAGAGGTTGAACTGAATTGAAACCCAGAAATTCCCATTGCCATCTATTACATGAATATTTTAACAATATAGTTGGTGAATCGTGTCTCTTTCACCTCCGTTCTTATTCTTCTTCCTGTACTACAATGTCTGTTTTTAGTAGCCTATTTTTAAAGTGAAATTGCTTTAAAATAAGTTCAAATAGTCTTTTAAGATGGGGTTTAAAGTAGGATTTACTGTAGACTTGGACTATCCCAGGCCACACATACCAAATTTCTTCCTAGTTAGGGTAAATTGTAGAAAATGCAGCTTTGAAGCCTCTCAGACAGAGAGGTTGACTGAAACCCAGGTCTTCTGAAATGAATGTTCTAACCACTGACCTTACATATAAAAGAAGAGTGTTGAAACACATCACATCTTACAAAAAGTGTAAATGTTCTCAGAGCATACCTACTTGACTGAGCTCTTCCAGGGTTCCTGGTAAAGTTGCATCTAATTTATATATCCAAGACTGCTTATAACAATACAAAGATGGCCAGCTTTTTTTAAAAAATGGTGGCACTCTTGGACAGCCACAGAATGAGATTTTGCTTTTATTTTTTATTTTATTTTTTGAGGAACTCATCTGCTGAAAACTGAGTCATTTTCAGAGTTCAAGTGTTAGCTGAATAAAAATAAAAATAATAAACAATAAACAAATAAAAACAACCAAGCAAACAACCAAACAAACAACAACAACAAAAAAAATCTGAGCTGAAGTTCTAAGGATGACAAAGAGGAGTTACTGTGCACAAATTCCGCCTTTTCTGGAATTTCACATGAATTCACAACTGCAGGGAAAAAAAAATAAATTTTACCCCCACAATATTGTTTTTCCCACAGGTGTATTACTTTAACTCCCCTTACATAGGTATTAAAATATAAACCCAGATTTCTACTTCCTTACATTTCAAAATCTGATGTGAAAGAAAAAAGACCACCTACAAAACATGCTGAGGATCTATAACAGTTTTGCAGCTAATGCTTTTATCCAGACATGACTGAACTTCATGCCCTCCCCAAGCTCTTCCCATCTGCTCAGCGAAGCACAGGGTAAGAAAACATGTCACTGCTGTAAATTGATCTTGAACTTGCCTGTCTCATATCCAGCCCTTGCAAAAATACTTAAAGCCTTAACTACAACTGTAATGTACTCAGGTAAGAAAGGATATTGATTGAGACAGCCAAAAAAATCTGGTCATTTTCTTCCTAGAGAGAATCTGGAATAATTTCACTCAAGTTAAAGGTGTAAGTCCTGATTTACATTAGTGGGAAAAAAAAAAAGTAAAATTTAGCCAAGATAATTTCTAACTTCATAACCATAGTAGGCTGGCTCAGGATGTCTTTGGGTTTTAGTCATAAAATAACATACAATGTTGTTCAAGACAATGCAATCGGGGCAGCTTTAAGCACTGCACTTGACTTTTGAGTACAGAAAATACAAGTTATTGTGCATGGGGGATCTTTTATTTCATCAAGATTGCTAAAAATATAAAGGGAACTAAATATACTCACACTAAAATTACCTCCAAAAGCTCATCTAAACAAGACTTACACAATATAGTTAGAGGGAAACAGCAAGTACAGAAAATGTCTACTCTGATTTACTGTAAATCTCTCCCTGGGTGATTTTGATGACTCAAGACTTGAAAAGCTTAGAAAAATATATATGACAGAGTCAGCTGTTGTTAACTCTATAAATACAAACAATAAATATTGTATCCCCCCACTAGAAAGAAAGCAATGCCTTTGTGTCATTACATTTACAATGAAAATATTATCTTGGAAAGGTAACATAAACTTTTTAAAGCTGTCTACTAAACGTGTAGTAAAGATAGGAATATAATCTCAAGAAATATAAAATCAGAGTGCTCTACCTTTCTCATAATGCTGATGAAATAGATTTTATTATTATAACTTGAATTGGAATTACTACATATTCAATGCTACCTAATTTAGTGATTACTGAAGATGGGATATATCTATATAATGGGATATTTTTCACTAATTTTAGGAGTCAAATTTGAGAACAAATGAGTGGCTTGAGTCAAGCGTGGGCAGAGGGAATAATAATTATAATAAAAGTGGAAGTTGAGAACATTTTGATTCTCTATTTAATTTCTTCATGCTTCAAGTAATTTCATTTGATGAAGAAGTTATATGGTATGTATATCTGGTATTTTTTTCCCACCCAAAACCTTTGGTTTGTATCTATTTATTTATTTATTTTAAATAAACAGCATCTGTTCATGTTCTGTGAGTGTTTATATTGAGTATTTATATTGTAAGATCCTGATCCTTAGAGTGTAAGATCTTTCCAGTTCTTACATGTGTGAATAATTTCAAGTTGATGAGTAGAATTAAAATGTTTGCAGAAATATTTATAGGAATAAGGCCTAAATCCAATTCGTAGTAACCTGTGGAAAAGGAACTCTGTCCTGACAGAGCACTTGTTTGTGATGCTACAGCTTTGCTAGCTCACTCCCAAGAAACTCTTCTTATGTCTGTTCATGGTTTCAGTTTTGATATAAAGTGAAAGTTGAATTCCTTAGAAAAGACAAGAGCCATGACATGTACCATCAAGGGCATTTTCTTCCTTTATTGGTAGAAAAGATAGAAATTATTAAGCAAAACAAAATTAAACAAAATTCTTTCCATACCTCCACAGACAGACTGAAAAAGAAGAGTTAATAATTGGATACCAAAGAACCAACTCTGTTGTTGTGATAGGAAAAAAACTCTTAATGTAAGTATTTAAGATATAGCTTTTCATATCCTAATCACTTAGAAATACTCTAAAAACAGGTATCTTACAGGTAAACCTGACCCTGAGATGTAAATGTTAAAAAAGGACAGGCAAGGTCAAGGGGAGCCTCAACCACCACTCTGGATTTGCATTTGAAACATCAGTTTCCAGCTTTTGTGTCAGCCTGGACATGGCAGCCCACACTGCAGGAGACAGAGGCAGTATGAGGGCCCTGAGACAGGGCAGACTGGGGAAGTCCCTAAGAGTAGGCATCCCAAACAGTCCTTAACATCTGTGAGATCTCTTTTCTACCTTGTTAAGAAGGGTGGAAGAGTGGAGGGAGGAGGTTGGAGAATAGTGTGGGAATAGGGAGAGAGTGAGAACAAATTGGCTGCCTGCAAAGTTGATAGACACCCATGGGGACTTGTGTTTGTCTTTTAATTCCCTAGGCACTGGTTGCATGTGGTCATACGCTAATCTTAAGCATCTCTGGGCCTTTCTTGCCACGCAGGCAGCTGGGAGGCAGACATCTGCACTGTGAACTCACTGTGTGAGATGATTATCTCACCTCCCTTCCCCCCTTTCTTGATCAGCTCTGTCTCTGATGAAGCCATGTGTGCGTATTTTCAGGGATGCCTGCAGAGCTTCCTCTTCCATAGGAAAGTCAGAACTAATCTGAGGAGTCTGGTTCATGGGAAGCTTTGCAGATATTCCCACAGAGCTAAGTGAACATATGACTAAGAATGAATGGCCTGGTTAATAACATTATTTTGGCAGGATTGTCCGTGAGAAAATTGGTAGCAATAGTTGTTACTCTGACTTTTGCCAGGAAACAACAATTAAGGGCAAAACATGATATACTTTAGGCATTGCCAGGTTATTTCCAAACCACTGTCTTCATTCAGCTTCTTCAAATGCATCCAGAAGTCACATGTGGTTCCCAAAGAGCCTGCCCCAAAAGTAAAATAAATAAATAAATAAAAAGTTCATTTAATTTTGCCTGAGTGGGAAACATACTAACATACCTGAATACCAAGTCATCTGTGATCAGAGCTACATATAATACCCCGGATTCAGGGTATTGAACTATCACAATCACAGATTCACCAATAACGCATTAACCAATATGGATCTGGTTGGATTCAGAGCACTGAACTACCATGGTCACGGATTCACCAGGAATGTATAACCGTCCTTACTCTAGTCTCATCCAGTGAGAACTATCATGCTTGGAACAATGCAGTTAAGTGCAATTTATTACAGCAGCAGGTACACAGGTTCTTTGGATTGCTGGCAATAGTTACTGTCTGCAAAAGCAAGCTAGCATGCATGAAATACACAGGTGCACAGCCTGGAAATTAATACATTAAAATGCACAAAGACTTCATAGAGATTTCTAAGTTTCCACAGAGACACACAGTATAATTAAGTGTTCAAATCGCACCCAAAGTCATCCCAATGGGGCAGGGGAAGAGAGGCTCAGCCCGTCGACTGATCCCAGGAGTCAGGAGGTCCTCAGGATGGTATATTCCCTCAGGATGGTATATTCCCTCAGGATGGTATTTCCCCTGATGGTGGTATCTTCCTTGACATCCCCTCTCTCTTAGGCCAATTTATATTGTTTTATATATTTTAGGTGGAGCTTGAGTGACTCTAGTCAAGCATATCTTAGTTATGATTGGTGAAAAGTTTTCCTGTCTCCGTTTAAAGTAATAGGCTCCGAGAAATTCAGAGAGCATGCTCAGTGTGGGATGGTCGCACCTTGGAGGTGGGTAGCTTTTGGGATGGAGGTATGTTTTGGTATTATAATGATATTATAATGAGCAAAAGTACACCAGATTACAACATTTTTCAAAACCTGTCAGGTCATTGGCTCAGGGTAGCAAAAAGTGCGGCTTATCAGTCTTGGTGTGCACAAGAGCAAACGAGCCCCCACCTGGTCACAGAGCCTAGCCGTGGTGTCTCCATTCCACTCTACGCTCCGTGCTGTTCCTTAGAGCCAGCACACCAGGTTCCCCCATTGTGACAGCATCTAAGGTTAGAAGCCTAGGGAATGCTCAGGTAATGCATCTATGCTCTACCCTGAAATCCTCTTCAGTGCTGCACATTTTCTTTAAAATGTGAATGTTAGTTTTATTTTCCTAATTACTTTAGGCAATTGCACCACACCTGGTGAGTGATTGCCTTTGCATCTCTTTTTTTTCCCCTTCATTTTTCATTAATTCGTTAAACTATCTTTACTTCTACCAATGAGTTTTCTTGCTTTTTCTTTTCTTATTATCTCCCTATCTCACTGGGAGAGGAGGGAAAGTGAGCAAACGGCCGTGCAGATGCTTTGCTTCTGGCCAAGGTCAACCTGTCATGGCTTGTATGACACTTGGTCACAGTTATGGTGCTTCTTACCCGACAAGTATTTGGTCTGCTTGCATAGTACTAATCTTACAGCCTTGTATGGCATGTCAAAACTGTGACTCAGAAGTGGGGAAAGAGGGAAAAATTCATAACATTCTCCCATTCCTTCAAGATGACTGGGAGAATGTGGCTAGGCACATCCTCAAGAATATTTTGTTAGTTCATGCAGATAAATACCTATTTGGCTTTTCTCTATCTGGGTGCTTGCATGGCCCTACACACTGACTGTGAGTACCACTTCTGGCCTCTTCAGGTCAGTCAGGGTTTTGTAGTTTTATATGGTATCTCCTTGTAAGGCAAAGGAGGACTGCTTTGTATTACTGCTGCATTTGACTTGCATTTCTCTGGAATAATTTGGATCAGTGGCCTTTCTCAGACCCCAGTCTACATGCAATTTTTAGTCTTTGGATCATTCCACTTGTGTATACTCTTCTACTGTCAATGCATGCTGCTCAACGTAGCACTTCCTAGGCTGCTAAAAGCCTGGAGTCAGCAGCCATCACTCTACACCATTAATTTTTCCTTTTACTCCTTCTGACTGGTGCTGTGAAAGCAAATACTGCAGCTTCCTCCCCTTGCTTCCCAGGCAGCTGTAGTTCTTCTGAGAGGATAAATCTGCCAATAATTTTTGTTGGTCCTCAGCTATCTGATTTTCTTCTTACAGATACTCTTATGAGCACAGTAGAATACCACTGAGAGACAGTATTCCTTACAGCACCATCACAATGTTGAGCTAGTGTCAAGGGAACATGAGTGTGTATCACATTAGCACATTTGAGCACTGCTTAAGCCCTTCAACACTCTCCTGAGAAAGTAGGGTTGTGCTTTTGTGGATTTTTTTTTTTTTATATATAAATATATTTTTAAAATTGTGTTAATCTCCAATAAACTGTTGCCTTTTCACTATCTGGAAAATAATATAATCATATCTTTTAAAAACAAACAAACAAATATACAGTCTGCTTCACGTAAGTATCACAGCATTTGCTACCTCACATTTTACTGTATGTCACTGCAGCTACAAATTTACAGCAGTCAAGTGGCACAGAAGAGAATCAAAAAGCAAACAGCTTATAATGCAGCTTTGCAACTCATCACAAAGAGTAGCATTGACAATGGATGGCAGGGCTGGGTCAAAAGAGGTGGATGGGAGAGGTAATTACACATAACTTCCATTCCAAGACAGCTGATTTCTCAAATAGATGCAACTATGCCTCTTTGCTTTTAAAATGCTACCTAAAGTCAGAAACACTTCTGATTCAGAGGGTAAGGACATAGTAAAATGTACCTTGAAATGTGGTAAAGAATCATTTTTTAAAAGACAGTAATTATCATTGTAATTTCATTGTCGTTAATTACATTAAAAATGAAAAGTGGAGAGTTTTTATTTGTTCTTATTCTCTATTAATCCTTAAGACTTTATTCTCTCCTCTTAAAGAAATTCTTTGTCACTCTAAATGCTAAATCAATGCTACAAGTGCATTGTTATTTGTCTTCCCTTTAAGAATGTATATAGCACTACAAACATGCTATATTTTAATAATAGCTATTTTGCACTGTACTTCAAAGTAATAGAAATGGACATTCTGTAGCACACATTCAACTGTAATAAAATAGATTCATTATTGTACAAAAAGTATTGTGAGTCTGAAAATATGTTTTCTTCAGAATATTTAGGAGAAAATAACATATAATTCCTGTACATAAATTGGTAGAAACAAGATGCAATCACAGTAAGTATGCATGCCCACTAATAGGAACAGAAAAGGAAAGGACATGATGAATATGCTTGCAATTTTCAGGTCTCATAGATAAATTCTATCATTCAGAAATGAAAGTTATTTTTCCCCCTTAAAAAAAAAGTAAAATAAATAAAATACAGGTTTGTGTGAACTGTATGGTAGGTCCTTGCTATAGGATACCTCATAAAGTAATTGGAGTAATAAATACTCTACTTGCTTATAACTAAATCTGATACAAATGACAGTAGGATATGACTAAATTAAGTTAACTAGGACAGACACTGAAGAAAGGGATTGTTGTCTCATAGCAAAAACATAGTCTGAGCTTTTGTAAGGCTGAGGTCTGTTTGTGATTTGTCTCCAGAGAGTCTGGGGAGTCTTAGATAAAATGTATAGAGTCATTTTTAAGCGAAAGATGTGTACTTGTTTAGCTGGCTCTGTTGTTCTTATCTGAAAATTGTTGTGGGATCATATATTTCAAGTCAATGAAACTTAGGCAACCATATGCTTTCAAAGGAAGTCTGAAATGTGATTACAGAGAGGTGCAAAGCCCATGATTGCCAAATCATTTGTAAACCACTTTATTGATTGTTTCCACTTAGTTTTTAAGTTATTTTCATTTTGCACAATTTTCCACACTTCACAATAAGGTTTATGAGAGACAGGACAGGGTATATATTGTCCAATCATGATATAAAACTGAAACCATTGAATTCATTGACAATAGATTTTGTGGATATCAAACATTTTCACAGATTCAGAAAGCAACTGGATACATTCATAGAAGAAAAATCCATTTGGAACTACCAAAAAGAAAGACTATACAATCAGGTGACAATTCCTTGCACCCTGCTAAAAACTGGGTTTGCATAAGGAATTATTATCCATATTTATCCTTCCTCTGCTAAGCAATGTTACGGAAAAAGTAGATGGACTGTGGATTCAGCTTGATATGCCTATTTTAATGTTTTTCATTACTGAATGACTAATTCATGCATTCAAAACATTCTCATCACAACAAAATAATGAACTACGTGTATTTTTGAACAGAGATAAAAAGAAATCAGGTTAAGAATACTGTAACCAAGTCAATAACATTCATAAACTTGTTTCTGTTTTCACTCAAATCACATTAAGAAAAGGCCATTACTTCAAATTGCTGTAGCTTCCAGAGAAACTGTGATAATCCAGTAGCCATATGAGTCTCATCATATAGTACAATGCAATAAATGAACAAAATCTCTCATAAAAAATACAGCTATTGCAGACTGCTGATTCCTTTACTATTCTGAAAGAAGATATAAAAAATGATATTTTTTTTTTTTTTATTTACTGTTTTCTAGAAAGAACTGCAGTAGTGTATTGCTCCAAATCCTAAGTATAGTGGGTGTGATATAAAAAAATAATAACAAACTTAAGGCGTATAGACAGAGAAATAAAGAATTTCTCTTTAAGAAAGTCCTGGGGATACAGCTTGCTGTAATTTCAAATGGCAAATAGATGTCTTTATATTTTTTAGCTTTATACCAAAAATCCTCTCTTTGTGCAATTTTCCTTTCCATGTGGTAGCTTTCCCCCTTCGATTTAAAACCTCAAACTTCCATGACTCAATGGCTCACTTAGTGCTTACACAAATATTTCACACTTATGATCAGCATTGCAAAGATTGAAGAAGTGTCTGTCCACAGCTTTATCCAATATCAAAAGTTATTTCAATGAAAATGGACTACAAAATTCATTCCCACACTTCTCAACTAGGTCTTGCAGAGATGGCAGCTTTTGAACAAAAGTATTATAAAACACAGAAGGAACCCTTTGAATTTTGCTATTTAAGGAAATTGTCTGTAGTATAAGAGAAATTCTCATCTGAACCAAAAGATTGAAATCGCTCCTTACCTTTCTCTCTAAGTTGATAACTGTTTATAACATTCAGTTTAATAATACATAGATACCAAATACATAGAAAATTCTCTGCAATATGTTTCAAGTTGCCAAACTCAGTAGTCTGACAGAGGTGAGGTTGCCACAGTGCTGTGTTCCTAGGTCCATCCAACAAGGAGGATGAGGATGTATCCTTGGTAAGCACACACACACACCACACTTCCACAATATGCATATACATACTCACATATCTGTCCACACAAATTAACAGAGGCTGAAACATATGGACATAGACAACAAAAATAGCCTAATCTTGTCCCCATCTCTGACAGCTCAGAATGGAGGTCTGCCACAAAATGGTCAATTTATACATACATACAATATGGATGCCTCCAGTGTCAGGCCTTAGACTCTCAAGCCTGTCCAGTAGCTAGACCTGAAGCCCCTTGTCTTCCAGTTACCACACACATATGCAGTATGGATCACTCCAGTAGCTAGCTTTATTGTACCTAGTAGCTGGCCCCTGACTCACCAGGTTTCCCAGTTGCCTCATGCACAGACACACACACACACACACAGGTGGGCCTCTCACCTGATCCCCAGCCCTCACAATCTCCCCAGTTGCTGGCTTGGGCCTCCAGGTCTTTCCATTAGACAACTCTTCTCTCCACCGCTGCTCCAATACTTAGCTCTGAAGACTCTGTCATACTCACCAGTTTGATGTTTGCTAGCGATCACATGCTGACATGTGCACCAACACATTATGCACTCCCTCCAGTCTCTTAAATTTCTGGCACCTGAAGCACATAGATCCTATGACTTGCAGTCCCTCTTCTGGCTGATGGCACACAGACCTCCATGTAGATACATACAGACTGAAAAAAGGCCCCTCACCCAGGAAAATAGTCACAAATTGAGTTTAATGAGAAAACAGGACAAAATGAGGTTTATCAGGCACAGGGCAGAAACGTATATTGATCAGCAACCTGAAAATGGCATATTTTTATCCCTTTATTTCTTAATTCTTGTGCCTCCTAAAACCACCTAGATCTCTTCTGTTGCCTGCCTTTTATTCCTCTTCTAAACATTCAATAATAAGCATTGTACAATCCAAAAATGCTCACCACTACATCCCACAGTGAGTCCCATATGACTGCAATATCCACTCTCAGACTGCAAGGTGTTTCAGAAAGCCACCTGAAAGTTCACTGATGATGATGGGTCTCACTTCTGTTCCATGGGGCTGATCCCCTCCTGGGATGTCCTGGGAGGGATCAAGTCAGGGGGCTTATTTCTCTGACTGAGTTAATGCGGATTCCCTGCATAGTCTTGTGCTTCTGGTCTTCCTCATGTGTGAGGAGATGAACCTTTAATCACAAAACCTGACACTATAAATCTGTCTGAAGTTGGTTTAGCATGTTTTGCAGTCAGATCAGGACAATGCTATGCATAATGCAAGTCTGTCTGAGCAGGGTCAAAGGCACATTTTTAAGCTCTGTGTGCTCATATTTCAATCATCTGTTACTTTGGGGCAATCTCTATTTAGATAGAACTAGAATAAAATTGTTCAGTTTACTTACCTGAAACACATCCCTTGCACCTCAACTTTGTAATTTATGTTCCTGAAATAAGTGGGGATCTTCACCAGGTAGAAGGAAACCAGAAGGAAACTGAGAGCCTCAAGATATCACCTCTGCCCAATTAAGTTGCTTAGTCTCTTTTTCTGCAAGCCTAGCCTTTAGATGAAAATTGAAACAAAGATGGAGGATACAGTCACCTATGGCACTTCAGCACTGAGGCTCTGCTGCTCAGCTACAAATATGTATGAAGAAATGGAAAAAAAAAAAAAAAATACAGCACCTAAAACCAGATACCTAAACGAGGCCAGAATTATTACAGACTGAAACAGCCACCATCTCTCTACTGATAAAGGCAATCCAGGGTAATAAATTTAGATATAAACACTGTAGAGATCAACATATAATCTGATGAATCTCACCTTATTAGTTAGATGTGCAATATAATAGAACTGGATGTTGCTATAAAAACCTTCAAAGTCACCTACCTCTGAGTACATGTAATATATATTACTTGCCATAAGAACTGATGCACTAGTGACTTAAATTCAAGTGTTGGTCAAGTACCTAAGTAAGGTATAATGCATCTATTTTGATAGATACATTATGAAATTCAGAATTCTGTAAACTCAGCAACTGTTGAATGTTTTTGACTTAGTTTCAGAACAGGATAAATCTAAATCAGAAAACTCCAATCTAGAATATTCAAGATTTTTTTTTTTTTTTGTGTGTGTGTGTGTGTATGTGTGTGTGTGTGTATAAATTTTTTTA
>CM021767.1:78938906-78978965 GCA_011076525.1 Nettapus auritus | reverse complement strand
GGCTTTTTTTTTTTTTTTTTGGTCATTTTTAGATGATTTATTAATTAAAATACATCGAGACATGGTCAGAACAAAACAACATAAGAAATCATCATATTACATGGAAAAAATGTTTTTTTTCCAGAGATAATTTTTATAAGCACTTGGCTACCACGAACTCCTGTGCTATTTTTTTTTTTTTTTTCATTTGATGAGCCAGGCCTGACCTAAATGTAATGTAGAACTGAAACAAGGACAATATAAATTAGGATTTGTGCTCATAAATTCCTGTTCATCACTACTCAAATGTCTTATTTATTTGATATGGTCTGCAGCTTACTTTATGACCCATTTTTAAAGTTGTGTTAACAGTCCATCTTAAGGCTTATTCCTTTTTATCCTCTCCCCCTCCCCCCAAAAACAACAACAACAACAACAAACAAACAAAAATATTTTTGTGGTGGTTTAGTTTGGTTTGGTTTGGTTTCCATCATTGGTATGCCTTATACGTTCTGCTAAATGTTACAGTTCTTGTTGCAGTTCCTGTAAGACTGATTTGGCAGATGTCAAGATGCAGTCAGAGCTGAGAGCCATGATAGGAACGTATTTAAGGACACGTGATAGGCTGCATGGCTACATGGCAGCATCATGACATTTTATCCGGACATTGTATTTGATACACACAGAGGACATCTGTGGTAAGTGTGGCAATGCACAAATAAGTGCTTTGAAAGAGAATGACAGGTAAAATCTGATTTCTATTAACAAATAGGGAAAAAAAAAAAAAAAAAAAAAAAAAGAGTAATCAAAACCAAAAGAATAGATTCTATACCTTGAGATCAATTTCATCCTACATTAAATAAGCTGTATCTATACTATACATACAACATTTAAAAATACTTAAAAATGTAGATTATGTCTGTCAGCTGCAAGGTTTAATTCCAGAGAGTCCCAGCCTTTGAAAAAGCTTGAGTCTTCCTGTCTGATATACTTTCAATGTAAACTTGTTCTATGTGCAGTTCTGCTGACATAAGTCAGTGGCAGTGTCTAGGTTGCTAGTTGACAGAAGCAAAATCAGGTATCAGTCATTCATTTTGGTCTAGGTTTCCTTGGTTTCCTTAAGACTTATTTATCTTTGTTGTTCTTAATTCTCAGCAGGAAAAAAAATAAAAAAAAAAAAAAAAAAAAAAAAATACTGATCTACCCCAAGATTCTTCTAACTAGTTAGAAGTCGTGTATTCAAAATAAAGCATTAGTATCTCTCATTCATACAGTGCATGGAATTTTGCTTTAGAAGACTCCAGAGGGAAAAGAATGAAGGATACAACAGCTCAGTGAGACTCACCATTGGCTAACTATCTTTGTACTGATGTTGATCTTCTTACAGATGAACTCTGATGTTGTCACTGAGCGGTTAAAGCCACGAAAGAGCCAATAGTAGAGGTATGTAGACTTTCTGAGACACCATTATCCCAAAGCTGGTAAGATTTTAGACAAAAATATTTCTGGCATTCTGGAATGCACATAGAGAGAAAGTGAAGAAATATATTTGCTAATAGGTTATTTTTCTTAACAGTAACTTGGATTCATGGCATTTAATCAAACTATGGTTCTTATATCTGCTAAAGATATATATAGAAAAAATATATATCTTTTATTTTTGGCATATATTCCTCCTGTATCTGCATACTGCAGGTCCTTGAATATACTGGGCCTATTAAGGACATACTGTATCTAAACATAATAAAACTTAAATTTAATTAAGTAAAAATATACCACCTAAATCTTTTACATCTTTTAAAATTTGGACCTTGTCATATAGCAAGAAACACTTCTTTTTATGACCAAGAAGGACAAATCTGACTGCAAGCTACATTTGCGTACTACATTTGTCTTTTGCACTAATTTCTCATTTAGTGTTTACATATATTTAATTCTTTTCAGCCTTGGAATGAGTAGGCAGTCAGCTCTGATTCTTCATTTTCCTGCTCAGTCACGCAGTCCCTCAGGAGATGATCTCCAGAGCCCTCCTGCACTAGTAGGGTGGTACCCCCCCCCATGCCATATTCTCCACTTATGGAGGTGTGGTGTACAGCATAGCATGTCATATATGAAGTGATAAAGAAAACTCACCAAAGGAAGGAGCTGCAAACAGAAGCAGCAAAAGAGGAATAGCAGCACTGTATTCTTCCAGGAGACGGCCTGCAAATTCTGACCACCGTGTATGACATGTATTGTCAGGTCCAACATAAAGAAAAAGGAGATATAACAATTTTCTGTAGAACACAGACTTAGATAATGATTTTTATCTAATATCTCTGGCACTCAAAAATGTTACATTATAGTAAAATTTACTGGGAGTTTTCAGTTAACTGTCCTGGCAGAGAGAGTTAATTATATCAAATATGCCTAAGGCACAGGATGTTAGAAAGTTTCTTTAGTTTCTGAAGTTTCTTTAACTGCTCCAGAAGTCTTAGCATTCTCAGGATTTTTTCACTATTGGTAACGCCAAATCTTTGGCAGGGAAAACTTGCTTGTAGTTTATTTCTTCAAGTTGTTTGAAGTTGTATTGCCTCAAGAAAATGTTTGCTTGCAGGTTCAATGGGAAAAGGAGAGTACCAGTCAAAATGGAGGGTAAGAAAGTAAGAAAGACAAAATTTAATACTATAGTAGGAAGAGCAAACCAAACCTGAAAACAGCACATCTAAGGTAGTGAAATCAGGTAGATATATATCTATATATATATATATATATAAATATAAATCAGGAATGTTCTAATTAAGAAACAAAAGAACAAAGAAAAAAAAAACATAAGTAATGTGACACCTACAACTTGTAGAACACTGTTGAGACACCAAAAAAAAAAAAAAATAATAATAATAATAATTACAGAACCTGGGATACTCTAAATTATAGAAAATCTGGGTATAAGTATAACAGGGAAAAGCTGAATCCTACAACATTTCATCTGAAGTGGAAATGTCAGAATTTGTCAGCAATAATGCAAAAAGAACTGTTTAATAAATATTTGTTTTCACTAGTTATTATAGTAATAATATAGTAATATAGAAATAATTTTGATTTCAACAATAACATCCAAAAACTAACCTCAGATATTTCAAAGAAACATATTTAATAATTTAAATATTTTTAGTAATGATTAACATTGACTATTCAGAGAAGGTAAAAAAAAAAAAAAAAAAAAGAAAGAAAAAGAAAAAGAAAAAAAAAAAAGTATAAGACATCAAAAACAAGTAGAAGTAATCAAGCTGTATATTTCTGACTATAAATTATCATCAGATGATTTATATGCTATTCACATTTCTTTGTTTTGACTTGAGTTTCCTGAAAATGAAACAAATTAATAAACTTTTGATCTCAGTGGTATGTTGAATCCCAAAATCTCAAATACATTGTTTCAAGGTAATTCCTATGATAAAAATTTGCAAACTAGGATTAAGCCAGTCTATCTGTCTGTTGAAACAAATCTAATTAGGCTGGGTCTTCTTTTTATAAATATAGGAATGATTTCATATCCAGATAATATGCTTAAATTTTATTGCAGTCATACCATTTAGTAAAAAGTATACACTGGAATAAGAATGACCTAAAGCAATTTTCCTAACATTGAAATAATTTCATAGCTAGTTTGAATGAAGTTGAAAGGACTATTACTACCATAACCTCAGAAACAAAACTTCTGAGTGAAGATCCCACTGATACTGGATTATGGGATAAAAGCAAATGTGACTCTACATATTTATTTTGGAGAGGCTGTCTTTTGACCCATACCTTTATCTGACTTACTGCTCAGATCTAGCTATACCTAGTTATATCTAAAGATGTATTAAATACTAAATGTCCATATTTGAAGAAGACAGGTGGTTATGACTGGAAGTGAACAGTAATAAAGAGAAATAACATGCACCTGTTCTAGAGAGGACTCATTCAGAGAAGTACATAATGTAGCTCAAGCACACAGTGCAGCTGGTGCTCTATAGCAAGAACTCTGTTTATACCACCTAGTAGATTACAACTCTTAATAATGAATAGATTTATATGCAAATACCAACTTAATCTGGCAATTAGGAAAATAGCCTTTTCAGATTTATATCTGAATCTGGCAAAGTAAGGAGAGACATATAAAGGCATAAAATTTGTATCCTTGACTACTGGCTAATGATTTGCCATTAGTAATGTCAGATGATGAAAAATTGAAATTGCAATAAATACTACTGTGATAATATGTGAAAGAACAAGTGAAAGGCCTTTGTTTTGTTTCCTATAGTTGTTGTTTGCTATTATTTATGTCACTATCAGGTGGTTAAGCACATCGTTCTGAGATAAATTAGATGGTTTAGGATTTAGAGATAGATTGTGTAATCTACTAGTGTCTGTTAAAGGTATGTGTGAGTAGGGAGCGGACACCCCATAAAAGTAAAGTAGCCTAACACAGACCAAAAGAAGCTGAGAAGCTTCTTAATTCTTTATATGCTCTGGAAAGGATGATTGCCTGATCACATCAGTAACACGCAGAGTACATTTTCATCCTTGCCATTTCTGTAGTGCTGTTTGCTACTTGCAACCCTCAGGATTCCAGTAATTTCTCCACATCCTAAGCATTACTGATTGTAAGTAAAAGGTAGGTCCTACACTGGATACTATGAATATCACACTGAATACCACATCTTATTAAACAAAAATGCGGTGATTCTTAAGACATGAGTGCACAATCTAATTTTTGTACTGAATTTGAGATCACAAGAAAGAAGATGACACTGCTATTTATTTATTTATTTACCATTTGTCATGTAGCATTCTGTCAAACAACAACCCTGTGGTGAAAAGGACAATATAAATGCAAAATAAAAATCATCATTGCTCAGTACTGCAGCTGTTCAGAGTTTGTATATTGAGGAAAATTGATTGCCTTCCAAACTAGTCCTTCCTTAATAACTAAATAGTGTGCAAACACATTCCTTTTTTAGTCCCATTGAAAGCACTTGCTCTACCCGGTCAAATGTTTTAAAGACTGAAATTTATTTAGACCATTTTGGTCTAAAACTTTTGACCTATTGGAAATAACCTTTATTTTATTATATTTATTTTTGTGGGTAAAGACAGTTCTGGCTTATGAAGGGTTCCTTAGCTCAGATTTTTTTTAGTCTAAATGAAGTATAGCAAAATAGACAGGCTCCAAAATAGTTATCACCTAAACTATGGGATACATACAGTCACAACATGGGAAGACATTGGACTTGAATTTAAGGCCTAGACTTGCAAGCCAATTACTTGACCATGAAAGTATTGTTCTTTCACCATTTCTCAGACAATCAGTTACACTTTATTTAAATAATTGTTCTCACTGTGCTTGAGTGTAAGATAGTTTTATTCTGCATTTCAGTGGTTAAGGTGCTCAAATGGACAGCAAAAAAATGATACAAAATGAATTTATGAACACAGCAGTAAAAGAAAACTATAATCACTGAAGAGTTTTTTTTTTTTTTTTTTTTTTTTATATATATATATATATATTAATAGAAAGGATTTTTTTCTTATTTATTTTCTACCATAGCTCTCTAATAGCTTAAACATAATTTTGTCCTTGTTTATGTTACATATCTGATGCATTTTTAAAAAGATTAGTTGTACTCTCCTTCAGCTTCTAATTCCATAGGCTAAGAATTGTACACATTTTTCAGATGAAGTCTCGCCACTGTCATCATAGCCATATTGCTTCCCATTTTATAGTAGAAATTTGTGTTAGTCCTGTTCATCCTATTTCTGAGTGCATGTGATGATATCCTGGTTCTCTTCTGTACTCAAGTCTCCCAACTCTGCATCACTATCTTTCAGTAGGACAATAGCAGAACTGTTCATGTGGAAGTTAGAAGTTTTTTAAGACCAATATGAGATGCTCTAAAAATAGCTTCTTTCCAGCCTCATTATTTAACTTTCAGCCCAACCTCTTTTTTTCTTCAGCCGCTCCTTACCCCATACAATTCTGGAAATAATGTCCATTTTGTCCAGTTAAACTAATAGTTCAGAGGTGGAACCACTTATTTATTTATTTATTTATTTATTTAATAATTGTATCAAACATAGATTAGATCTGTATTTGCCTTGTCTAAAGAAAGTATTTATTGTAAAAGATATCATCTAGTTACCTACAATTCACCTTTGGTATTGTCATGTGATATAACATCACATTTTCCATTTACCTCCATATTCTTTCATATTGTTTCAAATTTTGTTCAGTTTTGCATGTTATTAAAAGACTGACCTCGACATGTAAAACTATCCCTATTAAGTTACTCTGCAAATATACTGTACCATTACAAACTTAATAGACCAATTTAAATCACCAGAAGTCTTATATTCGATTCTCAGTTTTGGTGATCAGATTTCTTTTTATTTACTTGCTTTGAGATTTTTGAAATTAAAATTGAAATTGTGGGTGTATGAGGTAGTTCATGTTTTGATTTTACCATTGTGACTAAGTCCTTTTCTTTACACCCTTTCTTGCTTTCTTGGTACTTTTCCTTTCTATTTTTATTCAATATGTTTTAAACTCATTGAAAAAATATGTAGTTACATATAAGCCTTTCTGATATACATATATTTTAAATCTGACTGTCTCATCAATACAGAGTGGCTTCATTATTTCTTGTTTTCTTATTTTCTTATTCCCCACTCCTATCCTTTGCAATTAAATTATTCCTTTTTTTTTTTTTTTTTTTTTTTTTTTTTTCCTGCATTAGAATTGCAAAGCTTTCTTTCAGCTTGTAGAAACATTTTTAATTCTGTTAGGATAGCCTAAGTTACTTAGAAAATCAAGATCTAAGTTATTCTCAGTATAAAATACTACCTTTTTTTCTCCTTCCCCATAGTTTGCATCTTTAGACTGCAAGCATTACATAGAATGTTTTCTAAATTCTTATAGAGTCTAGCTAACTGTAGTTTGCACACTTGATAGAAGTAAGTAATCATTAGTATATGACGTGAAAAAGTTGTTTATAGTAGAATGGGGCTGCAATGTGTTCTCTGTAAAAAATAAAAAATAAAAATAAATAATCTGCAATAATTATTTATTTATTTATTTATTTTTTAAATTGGAAATCCACTGACCTAGGGAGTTTGTATGCAAAGAAGAGCTTCCCTATTAGTCTCAATCAGTACATAAATTATTTGTTCACCTAACCATAAGGTTAGGTAGCATCCATGTTAAAACTCTATCAAAAAGTAGTTACTAACAAAGATGTATTTTATATGACTGCATAACAGAATGGATGCTCTGTGCTAAATGATAGAAATCTGTCTTCTCTGAGGCAGGGGAGTCGATCATTCAGAAATCATGTATAGGGAAAGAACATTACAAAGAGATAGCCATGGGTCACTATTTTCAAATGAATTTTATAACTTGAGTAACTTTATGATTTATTAGTTTTATAAAATACAGTATTCTTTAAGTTTTGAGACTTCCTCAGCACTTGCTCACTCTTCTCTAGATAGATCCTTTGGCATTTAAGGTGTCCACTGTCTTTATTAAGCTCCTGCTCCCTACGTATTTCTTATATTTCTTCAGTTACAGGCCAGTCCTCATCTGATATGGGTATATGTGGTAACACTGAAGTCACTGAGTCAGTTTAAGTAAGGAGCTATTTCTAATGGTCCTTATATGATCAACTTTCTATGCTTTTGAGAACTCTGCTGACTAATGAGTTCAGTTGTGCTTTATGTACATTTGACAGCTACCTAGATAATGAATGTCAATACATACATAAAATCTTGAAAATGTCCATTTCTGCAGTATTGCTACTCTGCTACAATGTGAGGTTCAGTTTACACCTGGAGAAGCTTTGAATCCCACTAAATTTGGTTTATTCATCAAACTATCTCTGACATTGTCATATATGTCATCAAAGATTACGTGCATAACAAAATAGGACTGAACACCTGGCCTCAACCTTTAGGAAAAACATATGTTTAAATATATATTAGATGTAAATAACATTCCAGTGCCTAGACTGTCTAGTGCAAAGATACAGGCTAGCAGTTGTGCAGTCAGGTCCGGGAATAAAAACTCATTGACTGGTGCTATGAATAAAGAAGAAAAGTCTTTTCTAGCATGTGGCACTTCTGAGTTCAGAAAGAATGGCTAAATTCAGCTATGAGAAGGTACACAAAGCTGCAAGTTGACTGCAATAAACCATCCGTGAGATGGCAGAAGTGACATTTTTTATCACTTGGCAGTGTCAGTAAGGTCATACCCTATTATATAATCAGTAACTTATGTTATTTAATATCTGTATAACTGACCACTTTTTTTTTTTTTTTTTTTTTGACTTATCCATGCTAATTCAATATTTTGTTTTGTTTTGTTTTATTTTGTTTTTGTAGCAATAGAGTGAAAACCAAAATCTACTTAGTGTTTTGTTATATAACAGCAGAATAGAAGAAAGAACTGAAAGTAGTCAAACCTAAAAGAATATGAGGGGGACCTATCTTGGACAACTATGGACAACATCTACTATATCTTTTTAAAATAACTTAACACATGTTTCCAAACCTGATTGTTTCTTCTGCAACTTTCAGTACAAGATGTTCAAGATATGCTGAGTTTAAAAAAAATAACTTTGCTCCTGTTACATGGGGTGAGACAAGGATCTGATTAAAAAGATATAATTAACTGAAGCAGTTACAGGAGTATTTTTGTTTTCTAGCTTAAAAATAGCAGTTAACTGTTCAGCCAGGTACCTTGAGTCTTCCCTTGTTATATTAAACGCTAACAATAGAGCAAAGGGTCACAAATCATTGCTCTCACTCAGCTGGCTGTGTGCAGGTAAAGGAAATGCGAAGTACTAGAGGAAATAGTCTTTAGGAGCAGGTATGGAAAACTTGGATAAGATTTTTTATGTTGTCTAGAGCCTTGCTTCGGGAACATTCACAGAGGCAGGTTTTTATAATCACTTGTTCTAGATGTCAGAGACAGGATTTGACAAAAAAAATGTGACCTCATTGCACATACACTAAGTCATTCAAGTGAAAAGTGCTATAGATGAAAATGCCTTGAAATGAAAACTGCAGCTTTCCTTAAATAGTTTGAATCAGTGAAAGTAACTATAAAAGAAGGAAGTAATTCAGATTAAAGGCCAGTCTGCTTTTTTTTTTTTTTTTCTGTAGTAGCATAGAACATTATGTTTAATATGCATTACATTCTGTTTTCTTTCATGTTCACTGGCAATTACACTTTTAAATCTGTTTATTTTGTACAAAAAGTTTGATTAATCTTTTCATAATTCTCTGCATGTTTCTGTCCCACTGATGGAATCTCTTCTTTGGTTCATTTATGATCAGTAAGTTCTCCTGGATATTAATCAAAGACAATGTAACCTAATAGGGAAATTTCCTTGCCACTGTGCCTTCAATAAATCCTATATCCATCAAATTTCATAAACCTACTATGATATACATATAGCTATATTTTGCCAGTAATTAAAAGTAGTAAGGCAAACATAAAAATGCATGAATTTAGCCTTCCTAATACGGATTTCTCTTAAACATACCCGTTAAAAATATATTACATTTTGTATGTATCCAGAAAAAAAATAAAATAAAATAAAATAAAAATAACAACAACAACAACAACAAAAACACATTAATAAATCAAAGTAGTCCATTTGGAACATCTCCTGCTTACGCACCTTTTTACACGTTATATGTAAATATATATATATATATATATAAGTATATATATATATATGTTTCCAGGATATATATTTAATCAATACATCAAAGATGTATTATTAGGTAAATTATTTAGGTAAACAATGCTCTATTGGTTTTGAAAACTAAGTTATCTATGGCAGTGGTATAATTTTCCAAGGTCTTGTGGCTCTAATTTGGAGTATGCTCATTATCAAATCACACAACAATGAATTTAAACGAAACATATATTTATATGCATACATGTAATACACATAATCAAATGAATAGTTAAATATCAGAAAACTTGTTTACTTGCAATTAAAATTTGGAATAAAAGTTATAAAAGTTTAAGTGTACCTAAATACATTAAGAAGCAGGCTTGGAAATCTGAAGTCAAGTCTCTCTATTTTGATATCATTAAGTCATTTTGGGACTAACATTTGGGACTAATCAGCAATGAGTTACTCTTCATTAACACTGATATCAGTAAGATCACTCTCATGCCCTTTTAGCTTCTGACTGTGTTCCCTGCCGAAGTAGTAATGGATGGGATAAACAGCTTCTGAGCCAGGTTTAAGTAAATATTTTTTCTTTGAAATCTTCATTTAGTTTAATGTATGTTTGTACACATACACACATATAGTATAATCTCTTTCAAAATATATAAATATTTAATATAACTTATTTTGTACTTTCACATTTGAATTGAGCAATGGGAATTTTCTTTTGAATTGAAATTTTATTGATAACAGTATGTGCTTATCAGTTCAGGAGAGAAAAGTTGTCTCTTCTCCCATGCTCTTACAGCTTGCAAAGAGGTAGTTGTTTCAAATGTTATTTTTTCTAGTAGACAGCTCATTAGATCTCATTACTAGTCAGCAGCTGTCACAGAGAATAGATTTCAAACTTATGGCAATGCATCTCCTCACAAAAGCTTTCTCCAGGAAAGGGGAAACAATTTATTTTGCCATTAACCTTGAATGACATTATATGTGGCTTCATTTACACGTTTTGATCTGCTGAAGAGAATTTCAGAATTCAGTAGTTTAAACGTATTTTATGGCATTTGTTCTTTTTAAAGTGTTGATTTCTGCTAGTGGAAAACTGCAACCCAATAAATGAAGTTTTTTAAAAAAAAAAAAAAAAAAAATTCATCTACAAATTCTATTATAAAAATGTATTGAGGCAACTCCCATTACTAACGGCACAAACTAAGGTTAGTATGTTATATTAAGGAAAGAAAAAAAAAAAAAAATGTCCAGGAAATTTTGGTAATGTAACTTCAGAATTACTACTCTTATTTTTTTAATTTTTTTTTTTTTTTTTTTCTGAACAAGTATATTCCAAAGGTTTTACTTGTGAAAATCTAGAAAGAAATAGAAAGAAAGCAGAAATGTTTCTAGAAAACAGTAGAAAGAAAATAGGGACTGTTATTTGCAAAGCCAGAAACAATATACAATGATCCTTTTACTTGTTTGTTTGTTTTTCTTCTTCATTTTTTTTTAGAAAATATAAAATGAGGAATTTCACACAGTATTGCATGTCCAAATGTTCTCTAACCTCTGTCTTATCAAATATTTTGCATCCTTAAGTATAAACACAAGTTAGAGAGCATTAAAAAACATCTTCTGAATAACGGTGACCTTATTAAAATTTGAAGGCCTGAGGGTGCTTACAGAAGACAATAGCTTCAATGAGAAAAAAATCCAGCAGGTTTTCAGGCAGTTTGTTATACATTTTCTAAGAAAATGAAATAGGAAAGATCTGATTTACAACATAGTTTGTGACTCTGACAACTTTTTTTTTTTTTTTTTTGCTTTCTCTTTGATTCTTAGTATCACAGTTTTTTTTGTTTGTTTGTTTGTTTTGATAAAAAACTTAATAGGGCTTTTGTTATTGTTTCCTCTTGCTATGAGGCATATATATGCACGCCAAATTATTGTCTTCCACAGGAGAAAGATGTTCTGTTCTATTGTCAACTGTTTTTATTGTTAAACAAATGGTTTCTAGTTTTACCATCTGTCACATTTGGAATATTTACAGTGTGTAACTACAAAATTCTATGAAATATTTTATACTAAGTACAAATCCTGATACCTATTATGTACAACCGCCAAAACATAACATAAAATAGTATGGAACATTAATGCAAGATAGGATACAAAAGCTACATTTTAGATACTGAATATGCACATTTGGATATTTTATATACAAAAAAGTATTACCTATCTTGACAATTGAGACTCGTCTTAGGGTTGAAAAGAGAAAGTAAATAATAATAATAATAATAATAAAATAAATAAAACATATATGAAAGCAATCACAATGAGTTCTTAAAAAGCAATGACAATGCACACATTACTTTATTTAGCCTAACAATGACAACAACCAGGACAATGAATCCTTATAGTTATATTTATGTTTCATCTACTTTGTCCTTGTTTTGAGGATATGTGACAGTTAGATCCTGCACCACCCTTGCAAATTTGGGGCCTGTGGTCTCTCACCCATATATCGGGTTTCCTTCCAGTTGGCTGCCAGTGACAGGCCTTGCAACTAGAATAAATTGATGCCACCTGAGGATGTGTGCCAGCTTCCTGAGTTGTGCTTTGAGGGCACTGCAGAGTGGTATCCAAAATGCTGATGTGTTGTTAAAGTCACCATAGGGGAATTCTTCACAACCAGTTTTATGCACCTAGAAGTAGTTTTGTAAATTTGAGCTAGTCACTGTGAATTCTGTAATCAATGGAAAGAAACAGAGATCTCCAAAATATGATTCAGCTACCTCACAGGTGACTCATGATACTTCTGGCTCTGTATGCCAGAATATTTATAGTGAAAATACTAGATGGCAGGAATATATCATGGCTGTCTTATTTTTGATTTTTTAAAAGAAATTAATGAGTTGGTTTAGTTTATATGAGAATACTGTTCCTGTGGTAGGTATTAGGAATGTTCTTAGATCATCAACCAGATACAGGATTTAGGTAGAGAGATAACCCTCTAAATTCCTGACAAGCTAGATAGGACAGCTTGCAACCATGAATGTAACAAGTCTAAGTAATACACTGAACATATGGATTCCTGTCAATACGCAGTGACGGCACATTTAGGAACTCTACAGGAAAGTGTAATGACATCTGCAGAGTACAAGTGCTTCCACAGTCAAGCGGACTTGAGATCACAACTTTGAATTCAAGCATGTAAGTCCCTTTCTGATATCTAGATTTATATGATATGCCAAATATCACCAAGGCAATCCAAGGCAGGGAAAGGATTTGACTCAAGACCTCAACTTCTGAGCTAATATTTAAAATAGTCTGTAAATCAGTCTTTCTTTTTGACAGTTCACTATGTGAGAATGTAATTTGTTTCTAAGCAAAACATGTTCCAGATGGTTTGCATTTGTAACCATACTTGAGGGAGAATTATGAATGTACTTGTTTGGCTTCCATGTTAGAATTACATGATGAAATACTTCTCATTTATGAGTGTCTGGACCTAATATTTTCACACAGCTTTTACTTTCAAAAGTCAGATTCATACCCTCCCCCCCCCCCCCTTTTATTTTTTATTTTTTTTACCCTTAGTTGCCCTTGATAGAAATTGTGTTGCATAGACACAACAAAAATGTCTGAAACTGAATGTCACCACATTTCAGGATTTTGTGACTGCTAAAGAAGCTGATGCTGAATGTTTCAAAATGTTAGTATTTGTGGGAATAAGCTCAAAAGATTGAACTGAAAATATGATGAAACAAAATAAGGGAAAATGAACATATTTATACATATATATATATATATATTCTGCAAAATATATGGCATATCCCGAACTAAAACAGTTCAACTAGCCTTCCTGAGACATCAATCTGTAAAATGAACTCCAAAGGCTTTGAAGCATCACATTTCTGTAATTAACTCCTCCAAGAATATCTCATGATTCAGAACAATATAGCACCCTAAAATGCTCTGCACCATCTCTTATGGTTATCTGTTGTCTTTTGGTTGAATGTGGATATCTTTTTGGGTCATATGCATGGATCATGGAACTAGATTAGGAATTCAGCTAAGAACTAGATTGGAATAAGCTTGACTGATAAACATTTTCCTTTGAAAACCAATCCAGAGTTCCATTTAAAATGAAAATAGTACATTTAATTAAATAAGATAATTTATGGAGCTTAGGTGTCTTTGTTTTTAATATTAATATATTATAATCTGAAGATGTGATAAGAATTATGGTTTTGTGTGCTTGTTCAGTTTGTTTGTTTTTGAAGTGCTATTTAATTGTTTTACAGTGTGTAAACAAAGGATGTCTTTATTTTCTTTGTCACAATTTAAGATTTCTTTGTAGAGATTGCATTGTTTCTGAAGCCTTTTTCAAAATTTTAATTAAAAAATCTCTGATAGGATTAAAATAGGCATATTTACATTGAAGGAGACAACTGAGAAGTACCTTTAAGAGCATGAGAGGTAGAGCAATAAGAATACCATTTTTACAGTAACCATATTTAGCCATAGTGCAAGATGGCAAATTTCAGATTGATGAGGAAAAATAATGTTTTTTATTTTACAAAATTAACTGAAAATTCATTGCAAAAAGACAAAAAGATGTCAAGATGTCTACTGAAATTGGGGAAAAAAAAAAAAAAATAAGTGAAACAGTGTTGGCTGACTCAAAATGTTGGCTGACCCAGAATATTGGCTCAGGGAAGAAAAAAAAAAAAAAAAAAGTCTCCACATGAATAAACAAACAAACAAAACAACAACAACAACAACAACTTTCATAAGGCAAGGTTCATAACCAGAAGGCAACTTCATAAGCCGAAGTTAAAATAGCCAACAAAGCACTGATTCTGTCTTGCTATTTATCATCTTTCTCTAAAACATCATTTCATAGAATAATAGTATCATAGAATATCCCAGGTTGGAAGGGACCCACAAGGATCATCCAGTCTAACTCCTGGCATCACACAGATCTACCCAAATTTAGACCATATAACTAAAAGAACAGTCCAAATGCTTCTTAAACTCTGACAGGTTTGGTGCTCCCTGGGGACCCTGTTCCAGTGCGCGACAACCCTCTTGGTGAAGAACCCCTTCCCAGCCTAAGCTGATCCCATCCTGAATCTCTCCTGCTGCAGCTTGACCCCATTCCCTCAGGTCCTATCACTGGTCACTAAAGAGACTAGATTGGTGCATGTCCCTCCACTCCCCCTCGTGAGTGTGAAATGTGTAAATTTGATTCGTGTCAGTATGGAATAATACTAGGGCTGCATATAACCTTCTACCAAAGAAAAACAGAGTGAGTAGTGTACATAGTTCTTGTATCGTGAGAAAGAAAGGTCCAGCTATTCATGTAAATAGAGGGTTTGAAGGATGAACATTGACCCGAAGATCTCGGGTCTGGGAGATAAGAACGAAGGAGTTTTTTTTAGGAAATTGCTGACTTTTGCATGGGACGCTGTGCAAGCCTCAGATATTTGAATACCACCAAATAAGGAGAAAGGAGGGAGCTGAAGGACAAAGCCTGGGAGGAAGACTACGAGCCTTCAGCATGAGAGACCCCCAGAGAGACCACCAGAGACTAATACGCATGTGTCCGTGAGAATTTTGGACTCCGGAAACTAATTATACTAACCCTGCCTTTTCTAGGAACAGTGATGAATATGTATTCATTTAGGAGCATAAAAAGCAGCTAATTGATGTAACAGGTGTGTGTCTTGGTGGAGCAGAGACTCCCGGCGCACCCGGCGCTGTTTCCTTGCCTCTATTCATTTAATAAATTTTAAACTTTGATTTAAATCCTATTTGAGACCCGATTATTTATCACATGAGGAAGCTGTAGACCACAATGAGGTCTCCCCTCAGCCTCTTTTCCAGGCTGAACAGGCCAAGTGACCTCAGCCACTCCTCATATGTCTTACACTTTTGGCCTTTCACCATCTTTGTCGCCCTCCTCTGGATACTCTCCAACAGTTTCATGTCCTTTTTGTACTGTGGTGCCCAGAACTGCACTCAGAACTTGAGGTGAGGCCGGACCAGCGCAGAGTAGAGTAGAACAATCACTTCCCTCAGCCAACTAGCAATGCCATGCTTGATGCATTTGTGCTCCTACTTCTCTTCACATCGTGGATAAATAACTTCACACACCACACACACACACTCACACACAACCCTGCTTATTCATTTTATTGTTTAATTAAACTTTAGTCACCCTAGGACAAGGTGACCATTTTTACAATGACTGAATAGCCCTGGTTATGATTGAAATCTGTGGCTGTTATGGCATACACCTCTGTCCTGTTATTGATGATTGAAACTGTTAAAGAAGAGCTTATACATTGCATAGTTCTTCCAGTGGCTGTCTTTGAAAGTCTTTTTTACTCTTTTAATATGAAATAGTTGAAAGCTGTATAACTAAACAAAGGTCTGTGTGCAGCATTTGATGCAGTAAATTAGCAACATATGAGATCGAAAAACAGTAGACAACAGTAGATGAGCTCCTTAAAATAAATTGCTTTCTATGTAAGCACTAAAGATGTAGCAATGATGACTTTTTATTAAATATATCGCAAATAGCATGCAATGTTTGATTTATTTTTCAGGCTATTTCAAAAGAAAAACACACCATCATGTTCCTGTCACAAACTTTCTCTCCTTTGGACAGATTCTCAACTTGCTTTGACAGGTATATATTTCTGTATTCTGTCTAATTAATTACCATTATTATTTTTTTTTTTTTAAGCTACTCTCGTGTATTCTGATAATTGTTCAGGCTTTGGCTAGATATTAACTTTGTGGAACTTACTATATTTGACTGTAGAAAGTAGCAAAGTATTTGCAATTTCCACATTAGTGTTCTTGTCTTTGTATGCAGTTCCAGCTGTCTCAGTGGGGAAGAGCTGGAAGGGGAAAAGCCATTAGTTCTAATTGTTGATGTGGGTGCTAAGCAACATTAGGGTCTTCTGATGGATATCATTTTCATCTTCTCTCTTCCCAAAAACTTCATACAAACTTCAAACATGAGCAGGTCCTCAGCTGGTTTTCTGACAAATAGTTCAGGATCCATTGGATCCTGATAATATGATAATAAACATATGGCATAGGTTTAAAAGATAGACCAAGAATGAAAATAACTCCTGTTTCCCTAGCCATCAACACCTCTCCCCCCACCTCCCAGTGAAAATCCAGAAGAGAAACCTGGGTGAGGTTTGGGTAAGATTTTTGGAAAGCACTATTTTGGTGGAGAAGTTACAATTTCTGTACTGTTTATTATCAGTAGATCTCAGCTTTCCTTTGAGATCTCTATTTTACAAAAGAGGAACTGAGGCACCATAATATGACCTTATTTGTCTAAGGTCAACACTGCTGCTGAGCAGGAAATAGTTTAAAACCTTCTCTAAAGCACCTCAATGACTATGAGCTGAAGAATCCAGGATTAACCTGTGCTATTTGTTTGTTTGTGGGGTTGAAGAAGGTGTTAGGGGCTACAGTCAAGCATCAGTTTAGGCTTCCCTAACATTCAGTAAGCAATGGAAGAGTTCTTAACAAAGTGTTCTAAGAGTTCCAATTAAAGACTGCATTAACTGCACTCTTGTGTTGCAAAATATTTCATTCTGCCAACTTGGACAGTCATCTGTAAGATACCCCTCCTGTAGGGACATTAAAAAAAAAAAAAAAAAACCTATCAACAAAAAATCAACAAATGGAGCATATTCTTGTACCCTAACAGGGTATGATATTCAAGTCCAAAATGTTTACCTAGTTTAGAAAACTTAAAAACAAGTTTCTGGATTCCTGAAAGTCTATTTCCAGTGACAAGTATTGTTGTATGTCTTATTTATTACCTCTTGCTTAAGTTGTGCATCTCTGTATAAACAAGGTGACTTGAAATGGAGGAGGAAGCAATTCAAATATGTGTCTGCCACTTCCTAAGCAAGTCTCGTATGTGATTTTCTACTCCATTCTGTCTTGGTTAACTTTTGTCAGTGTATACACACCAATTTAGAGACAACTGTATGCATAAGGGGTGGCCTGCATGGTTAGCTGGGGCTTATTCATGAGGTTTAAAGGTGTGGGTAGAATTATAAGATACAAAAATATTTCAGATGCTTATCAGAATAAAATATGTAACCACTGGACATAGTCATAGAAACTTAGGCTCCATGTGATTCTAAGCATGAGCAGGGAGGGCTAGGATGCACATTAGCAAGAGCTGTGTGTTGGTAAGGATTGCTTGTGAGAGGTGCTATAAGACTCATGTGCATCCAGTATTTCTTTTTGAAACCTCTCATAAGTTTTTGTTTTGTTGTGTTTTTAGATGAAACTGAATTCTTGTTCTATTTCTGAAGGAAAAGTAGAGAATTAAGAACTGTGTCACAGCCTCATGATATAGGGTGTTGTGTCTCTGGTTAACTGAGGTTCTATCACAAAGGTAATTAAACTGCCTGGTCAGTACAGGGAATGAATAAAACTCTGTGCTTTAAAAATGTTTTAGCTTGGATCATGCAACTTTATATGTATTCTCAAACCATATTTTTTCCACCTTCTACTCCAGAAAATTATTAGGGGAAACCCAGTTTTAGCAAAAAGGGAATAATCAATATTTTATTAGGATTAATAAAAATGACTAATATTATATTGTTGCATAATGAAACTTGAGCCTTGTATAATCACTGTACAAAATACTGCCTAGATTAAATTTTATGAGTTCAATGGGGAGAGTTGCACGTTATAGCTCGAGACCAAAGGAGTTCATGTAAAAACAGAGGAACAAGGTCATACAAAATGCAGGAACCTACATGCCCAGCTGTTACCAATAAAGTGTCTAGCTCTTCATTTTCCAGCCAAAATGATGGAATTAAGATTTAGATTTAAATCATTTTAGGTCTGTTGCTGTTAGTGGAATTATGATTGCTACCAGTGCAGAACTCCACATGCTTAAAGTCTCTGTTTATTACTAGTTTCTGCACTTGTTCTTCTTCTAATTAATGGATCTTTAACTTATGAAGGCCTCTGTTGCAAGATAAATATGTGATATTAATCAATGGGATTTGCATCAGAGAGGTGTGTTACATGATTTGTTTATGTAAATAACAGAAGAAGCGAACATTCCAAGGGCAAACAGTAAGTGATATTTGATTGGAGATATTAAGAACAACGTGAAATGCTATTTAATAAACTAACATCATGTGACTTCTAGTGCTAGATTAAACTAAAAGGTTAACGTGTCATTTAAACAGAAAGATGGAACAAATAGCATTTTTATTTACAGTTTATAGATAGGAATGACATTTCTGCCATCATAGTTAAAGCAAAATTACTAATCATCCATTATCATTTGAGAATGGCCTGGTATCTAATGAATGCATGTGCTCAGAGATTCATTTCTTTGATAATAAATTATTATTAATGTGTAGAGAAAATAAATGTATTTTTACATGAAGAATGAATTTGTTCTGTGATTTCTTATATAAATGTGGTTAAGAAGGTAACAATTTATGAATCCACTAACTAATAATGGCAGTCTTGAGGAAAAACACAGATTTTCTGGAAATGAACCAAACTTTTCCTGTCTTCTTCTTTAGCAAGGGCAGCAGGGAAGATTTACTACTCCAATCTCCTCCTCATTTCCTTTCAGGTCATGTCTTCTTGACCTCTGAATAGATATTTCTTTCACACGTTCTATATGCATCATTTTAATTAGTCATATGAAATTTAAAGAACCACAGTAATTTAAATCCTATTTAAATATTATCATAAATAAGAATTTACGTAATGCAGAAGGCTTTTGCTTGAGGCTTTGATGCAAGAACGAAATCCTTTTTTCTTCCATGTACTTATTAGGTACGTGTGTCGATCTGCTCGAGGGTAGGAAGGCTCTGCAGGAGGATCTGGATAGGCTGCACCGATGGGCTGAGGTCAACTGCATGAAGTTCAACAAGGCCAAGTGCCGGGTCCTCCACCTGGGGCGCAGCAACCCCAAGCAGAGCTACAGGCTGGGAGATGAGTGGTTGGAGAGCTGCCTGTCAGAGAAGGACCTGGGAGTGATGGTTGATAGTCGGCTGAATATGAGCCAGCAGTGTGCTCAGGTGGCCATGAAGGCCAACAGCATCCTGGCCTGTATGAGAAGCAGTGTGACCAGCAGGGCGAGGGAGGTGATCGTCCCCCTGTACTCGGCTCTGGTGAGGCCGCACCTCGAATACTGTGTTCAGTTTTGGGCCCCTTGCTACAAGAAGGACATGGAGGTGCTTGAGCGAGTCCAGAGAAGGGCGATGAAGCTGGTGAGGGGTCTGGAGAACAAGTCTTCCGAGGAGCGGCTGAGGGAGCTGGGACTATTTAGCCTGGAGAAGAGGAGGCTCAGGGGTGGCCTTATCGCACTCTCCAGCTACCTGAAAGGAGGCTGTAGCGAGGTGGGGGTTGGTCTGTTCTCCCACGTGCCTGGTGACAGGATGAGGGGGAATGGGCTTAAGTTGCGCCAGGGGAATTTTAGGTTGGACCTTAGGAAGAACTTCTTTACCAAAAGGGTTGTTAGACATTGGAACGCGCTGCCCAGGGAAGTGGTGGAGTCATCATCCCTGGAGGTCTTTAAAAGTCGTTTAGATGTAGAGCTTAGGGATATGGTTTAGTGGGGACTGTTAGTGTTAGGTCAGAGGTTGGACTCGATGATCTTGAGGTCTCTTCCAACCTAGAAATTCTGTGATTCTGTGATTCTGTGATTATGTAGTCAGAGAGCAGAAACACTATTTTCCAGTTTAAGTGACCAAACAAACTTAAGTGACCACTCACGCAACAGGGTAATTACAAGTAAAAATATGGTATTTTCAATGGCATAAATATGTTGTCCCAGGAGCTCAGAAAATCACTGAATTCCAACTCTTCACTGATTCTATAGCTTCTGCAGCCATTCATCTAGCAAGGCGCATTCATCCCTCTGCATCAGTTCAGAGCAATGATCAATAAGGTGAGTGACTGTGCATATAATTTTATCAATAAGTTACATTTCCACATGTAACATTTTTGATTCCCAAGGAAAACCTTGGGTTTCTTTCTTGTAGGGTCACACAAACGCATACAGCCATCCCTCCCTTGTCCACTAGGTTCTTCACAATCACTAGCATTGTGCTAATTGCTATTTGTAGGACTACTGCCCTTCTACTGCAGAATATTAGCAATAGAGTCTATGATGGGAAGTACCTCTTCGCTCTTGGAAGTTAGTTGACCAAGATAAACACTCTGAGGAAACAGAGGTCTTAATAAAATTGTTTTTAACATGGCAGCGTATCCTTCCTCAGTTTCATTGAAACAATCTTACTGCTTACTTCATGATGCAGATCAATTATATCTTTAAGTTGAACCAGATGGAGTAACAGCCATTTTGCCTCAAGGTAACACTACAACACAGAGACTGTTCAGAGAAATCTTATCCACTGTTTGTGATAAAGAAAAACAGGAATTTAGGAACATAAGGATTGCAGTCTTGGATTAGATCCAGGTTTTGTCTAATTACATGTCCTATGACCAACAGCAGAGTTGTCACAAGTGTGACAATTTAAAGTTATTCTGTGCTACCTTGAATAGGTAAGAACTTCCCATTCTTCTGATGAACTTCTCTGATATTATTGTTCCCAGCTAGATTTCAGGCCCCACAAATCAAGAGTTATCACCTCCAGAGCAGAAGCAGTGTAGGGTTGAAAAGAGGTTTGCACTGTGGATGTTCTGAACTAGAACAACTAAGGCAGGTACTGACACATACTCTTCTGGAATATGATGCCAAATTGAATTGATGTACAATTGAAGGTAGTGCTATATGATGGCTTCAGATATTCAAGTATCATGTCCCTGTCACTTGGAGGGGGAACATGCACTCTTGGATGGCTGAAAAGGCCAATATCTACCCTGTAGTGTGTAGTGCACTGCTGCAAGGCACTGAAGTTAATGTTTGTTATGATTCCAGTAAAAAGGGTAATTGGCTTCAGAAAGCTATTGCTTAAAATACTATTTATTGGAGATAACATTACAGGGAAAAAGAGGATATACTGCATCCCTAACTGGAGAATGCAGTACATAGTGCAAATCTCATCCATAGGGAAGATCAACAGCATTTTGGTCTTTAGAGTTCTTAAACAATATTCTTAAAAGAGGATAATTCTATTAAACATTTTTACTGACAAACAAAAGGAAAATCACACGAAAACATGCTGTTTCACTCTAAGATAAATACAAAGACATACAGGTGGTCTAATTGCTGATTCAACTGCCTACAAGCTTCTTTGTTACTATTAGCCAGCTAAATATACCCTGGAGCCAAAAGATATACACAGCACATCACACCCCTGTGGGTCAAGCTATGCATGAAGTATAACACAACATAGCACAAAAAAGTCTCGTACCTTCTTGGGTGAATCACCAGTTCCTCAATGTCTCAATGTTTCCATGTCTCCATGTCTCAATGTCAACATCTCATCAGTCTTTCAGTTAGGATCATTATCAGCTTATCTAAAATATTTCTACAATCTGCTGCATTGCTTATTGTTCTGGAAGCAAGTGTTTCAAATGCTCAAATAGCAAACAATATTCTGTGTCTTCATCTCTGTGACCTTGACTAACTGTTCAGCATATTACAGCTGTTCTCCACCACAAAGGTAGCATACTCCACCAATGAGAATTCACTATAGAAAAATGAGCTGAAAACAGAAACGTGGTCACATTTTACTGTTCCTTGATGCGTACTGCTGCAGACTTCATTTAGGCATATGTTAGTCCTGTCTGCAGTACATACATGGAGGAAACCTGTCACTTTCCCTGTCCCTATTAGCCTTATCTTGGCCTGTAATAACTGCCTAAAGTCTCATACCTACTCGAAATAGTAATTAATTATAATTCCAAAGCATCTGGATATATCTATATCATCTATATCTACATTTATATATCTGTAGGTGTATATAATTCTCCTTGTTCTAACAATCTTTTAGTTTATCCCTCTGAAGTAAGGTACCAGTACAATATATGGTCATATACTATGTCTCTATAGAAGTTGTAGATGTCCCATCCCTGGAATTATTCAAGGCCAGGTTGGATGGGGCTCTACACAACCTGATCTAGTGGGTGGCATCTCTGTCCAGGGAAGGGGGGAGGAACTAGATGATCTTTAAGGTCTCTTTCAACACAAGCCATTCTATGACGATTCTTTGATTTCTACACGTGACACTACAAGATTTGCTGAAGAATTATCCAGTCTCATTGCTGTTGTAATGTTATATCTTTGCTATTTAGAACCTACCTATGCAGTATGATTTTCCACCGAGGTATCTTAAGAGCCACTACACTTGAAACAAACAAACAACAACAAAAACCCCACCTCTGTCTAAGGTTCACAAAGGATCTTGATCTTGACAGTTTCTGTTCAATAAAGTCCTGAAGATGCCATTTCAAATGTTTTAATTTACATTCCACGACATCTTATTAGAAATCTAAACTTTTCAGATGCATATTGAAATTTTTTTGTTTGTTTGTTTGTTTTTGGAAGCCTTCCATATTATGTATTTATTTTTTCATCTTTCTTTTGTGTAGTTTTAATTATATTTGTTATTCTTGTCATTCCCTAGAATATCATATATACAGCTCTTCAAGGCCCATTGAATAGCTATATGTTTTCACCTGCAAGATTATTGGCATATGTCCAAGCTGCAGTGAAAATAAGAAAAGTTCAGAAGCTTACCTTTGTCCTTTTGTTAGTTTATATCATAATGGATTCCCTTATTTTATCATTATTTGGCACTGTTACAAACCTCTTGATAATGAGATGCTCAAAGATTTCTCTATTAAGTTTGATGAAAATGCCAATGCAGGTTCTAAAAGCAGTCCAAGTTTTCTCCAGTAAGGATTTGAAAAATTAATTACTTCATATGTGTGAAGAGAAGATGCTCATTCTGATAAGAATCATTTTTATATTTAAAATGTTTCAGATTTAAATTAAGCATACACCCCAAAATAATAATAGATTCATGATCTCTTAAGTGTACTGATTATTCCCTCTTTAGTAAAATGTTGCCAGAAGGTGACTCTAGCAAAATTGCAATGGCAGCTTACCCCAAACCATACAGGTCCTAGTAATTTGCAAGGTATGTCTTATTTCTGGCATGTGTTTTACTTACAGAGGTATGAGTTAGTAGGTATTAATCGGACTATGACAGATGAAGAACAATCAAAAATTTTGTATTTTTTCTTTCAGAAACAGAAATGAAATAACCTTGCATGTAGGGAAACAGCCTTACCAGCTTGACAGAATTTGAGATTTGTCTCAGGAAAATGAACATTGAAATTAGCCCTTGTAGTTTCTCAGCTGACTACCAAAAAGTTGACATTTTTATGTAGACAAAAGTTCATCATGAAAATTTTCCACATTTTCCACATGCAGCTCATGTGTGATGCAGTCTTGCATATTCCATATTTTCAGGTATTTTACTGAAATGTAAGTCAGAACTAAGTATAAAAGGATATAAAAAGAAAGCCTCCAAAGGAGAAAAGATGGCAAAGAGTCTAAAGGGGAAGATATATGAAGAGCAGATGAGGTCCCTTGATTTGTTCACCTAAAGAGGAGACTGAGAGGACGTGTCGTGACAACCTGCAGCTTTGTCACAAGGTGAGCGGAGGGGCAGGCACTGAGCTCTGCTCTCTGGGGACAGTGACAGGGTGTTAGAAAAAATTTCTTCACTGTGTTTGGGTGATTGGAATAGGCTCTCCAGCAACAGGCTATCTGTTCAACGAGGCATTTAGACAATGCTCTCAGAAAAATGGTGTGATTTTTGGGTGGTCCTATGTGGAGCCAGGAGTTGGACTCAATGATCCCCATGGGCCCTTTGTAACTCAGGATATTCAATGATTCTATGATTCTATGATTTTTTCTCAGCCTATATATTGATATCAACTGAAACAACAACAACAACAAAAACACAAACAAAATATATTGGAAATGCTGCAACTACATATTTTGACATTCTCTGTTGATTTGTTCATAAAAGATTAGGGTGCCAGTTTTCTTTTTTAGCATTGCTCAAAAAAAAAAAAAAAAAAAAAAAAAAAAGTTTAATAAAATAAGCATGTATTTATATTTTGTTTGGGTAAGAATTTTTCTGAATCTCAGGAGAGTAAAATGTATGTTATTTTCATGAGAGCTGTAATTCAAATCAAGGACATCTTAATTTTATTAGCAACAATTTGTCTAGCTACAATAAATCTTGACTGATCAGAGTGTACCTATCTAACTAATACACTTTTCTGTACATTTGCCAAAACTGCAGAAAGATAGAATATCTTATTTTATTTGAATAATATAGAATATTTTTATGATATATACAGGGAATGAAAATTATTCTTCTTTTCCAGTGTAAGGACATGCAGGTTTTGTTTGGTTTGTTGCTTGTTTTTTTGTTGTTGTTTGTTTGCTTTGTATGTGATCACTTTAAATAAGTGTATTGATATAGGAAATAAAACACATTGTAAAATTACCACCAATCCAGACCTTTCTGTCTCCATGACAATACCCACTGTCACATTTATCATGCAGTTTGTGAGGGAGTCTTTCATTTCTACCTAAAAGAAGTAGGGCCTTATGATTGACTAAAACATTCTCCAGAAAGGATCATCTGAGATATGTGAAACTTTAAATATTGTTTCAAAACAGCTGATACTAATACTAAGAAGATCATTTGTCATCCTCATTAGTGGGATAACTATAGTGTCCATTTTTTGTAGGTTTCCTACCAACCAGTTCTTCACACTTTTCTATTTTTAGTACTGTTGCTACTTTAAATTTACATTTTTCAAATTACAAATTTATTGAGTTTTGGTAACTTAAAGAAATTAATTTTAATATTAACCCATAAAACATTTTAGCAAAGTTTTTGATTCTCTTTTATTTCAGATGCTTTTTTTCACTGGTTTTAAATACTGGAGCATTAATAGTACAATTTATTTTGCTTTCCTAATATTTTTTACTTCTCTAGATAGCTATTAACTACTTAAAAATAATCAAAATATTAAGTATTTTTTTAAAAAAAACAGGATGTATTTTAACTTTAGTTGCAGTTATTAATTATTAATAATAGTTAAAATATATTTTACTGTACTATACAGTATACATTATATATATTTACAATATATTTGCTAGAATTAATAGTTTAAATATATCCAGGGCTGAATTTAAACCTTTGAAATATTCCATTCCTAGAATTATTTTTAAAAACTAACCAAACAGGAGAAGAAAAAGAACAAGAACAAGTAATTATCAAGGTCTTATATAATTTCATTGCTGTTAATTTTCTTTTACATCTGACAGAACATCTGTCTTCATATACTATTATGATTTTAAATCTTTCTCTCTTTATGATATGTATGCATACACATCCAGAAAAACTGTATGTAACTAATAAAATTGCTACCTTCACCTATTCTGGCCAACTTATTGAATCATTATTGTTATTATTTTTCATGTCCTTTTTTTTTTTTTTTTTTTTGAGATGAATGGTTGAACTGAAAAATCAATTATTCATAGAGCCTGAATCTGGATAGATTAAATGTACTTCATTTCCCTTGTCTAAAAATTCACATATCAAAAAAGATATCAGATTAATCAGGCATGAACTACCTTTGCAGAATGTATGTTGTATTTAATCTCATTTTCCATGTTCTTCCATTTCTTTGATTATATTTTCCTTCAAAAGTTTGTCCAGAGTTTTCAATACTGTTGATTAATGTGACAATGAATCTACACTTATTCAGATTGCTATTTTCCTTCCTCTTAAAAGTATGCATTGTGTTTTCCCATCTCCATTTTACATACAGCACTTTCCAGTATACTACTATGCAGAGCATTAGTTCCTTTGAGATCTTTTATGTGTTTTGCCAACTTAAATTCTTTCTTTAAATATTTTTATTTTTTCATTATTATTTTATAACCACACTATCTAAAAACTCTTTGCTCTCATCCCTGGTATGGAAAAAAAAAAAAAAAAAAAAAAAAAAAAAAAAAAAAGTGGATTAGTCATTTAATTTTGAAACTGTTCAAGTAAGGCCTTGTTATATCATTAAACAAAATTGTTAGGTTTGTCAGAAAGAGCTTACATAACATTTGAATTAACAACTCTGGTTCAAAACGTAAGGCTATGAAAGAGGTAGGCTAATGAAACCTATTAATACAATAGAAACTGGAGATATGATGAATATTAAAATATAAATAAATATACATTGAAAATATACTGTGAGAAATTGAATGAGAGAAATTGTTTGAATTGCAAATAAAAATATTCATTGCCAGGCCTACTGCCTAAAGACAGTATTTCCTGCAACAGTAAGCTCATCAGAGAGGAACAACTCAGCAAAAGGACATGGATTTAGAAAAGAACTGAGGTTGAAAAGGAGAAACTACTACTGCTAAAGCTACACAAAGGCCTGTGTGACTCAAGGTTATAGAGGTAGAAATAGAGATACTTCAAACTAGATGTGATTGTTGTATGTGAACATAGCATGGGCATTTTCTAGAAGATGGAAGGGAGAAGAAGGAAATAATCCATAACATGTAATGGAAGAAGGACAAACAGAGTAGACTATGCATGACATGGTTTTTGTTTGTTTGTTTGTTTGTGTTTGTTTTTGTTTTCCCTGAAGAAAATAAGAATGTTGTTTTAACTTTCAGAGTGGTATGCTGAAACATTTTCCAGTAAGAAATGTGAAGGGAAGTATCCGTTCAAAATGAAGTAGCTGATGAAATGTAGACTTATAACTAAGTATGAGCAACTCATCCTACACTAATTCTACTAAAGGAGGTACACTTCTTACAGTGCAATATAACTCATCCAAAAGTAGATCAGCTAGGTCAGAAGAAAGTGTTTGTTTTCCCCCATCAGCTATAATAGGAGTCTAAAGTCACTGGTACATCCTTTCTTAAGTATAATGAACTACACTCTATGTGACTGCATTTGTCTCTTTATTTGCAAAACTCTGACACACTCTAAGTAGATTGGGGTTTTGTTTATTCAAGAAAATTCTACTATAAGTTACCCTGGAGTGCATGGAAGATAGCTTCCTGACTCAGCTGGTTAGTGAGCTTACCTGGAGTGTTTGTGGGGGGGGTGCCTCACTAGACTTGCTGTTCACAAACAGAGGACTGGTGGGAGATGTGGTGGCAGGGAGTTGACCAGAGTAACCATGACATGGTAGATTTCTCTATTCTTGGTGAAGTCAGGAGGGGCTCAGTAAAACTGCTACTTTGGACTTCTGGAGGGCAGACTTTGAATTGTTCAGGACACTGGTAGGGATGGTCCCTTGGGAGTCAGTCCTGAAGGGCAGAGGGGTCCAGGAAGGCTGGACGCCCCTCAAGAAGGAAGTCTTAAAGGTGCAGGAGCAGGGTGTCCCCACCTGCTGTAAGATGAGTCGGTGAGGAAGACTGGCATGGCTGAACAGGGAACTTTTGCTGAGTATCTGGGAGAAAAAAAGAGAGTCTATGTCCAGTGGAAGAAGGTACGGGCAACTCGGCAAGAGTACAAGGAAGTTGTACTCTAGTCAGCATATGCAGAGAAAAAATCAGGAAGGCCAAAGCCCAGCACGAGCTCAACCCAGCCACTATGGTTAAGGATAACAAAAAATGTTTTTACATATTAACAGCAAGAGAAGGGCCAAGGAGAATCTCCATCCTTTACTGGATGCAGTATGATTACTGAGGATAAGGAATAAGATGAGGTTCTTAAAGCCTCCTGTACAACTTGTCTTTATTAGACAGACCACTTATCCTCGCGGTACTCAGCCTCCTCACCTGGAAGTCTAGGATGGGGAGCAGAAGAACCTTCCCTTCAGTTCAGGTGGAAACAGTTAGAGACCTGCTGCTCCACATGGATTGTCACAAGTCCATGAGACCAGATGAAATCTGCATGAGGGTATTGAGGGAGTTGGTGGATGTGTTTGCAGGACTGCTTTCCATCATCTATCATTGTTCGTGGTCATCCAGAGAGGTCCCGGATGACAGGGGACTTGCTAATGTGACTTCCATCTCTAAGAAGGGTCGTAAGGGAACTACAGGCCTGTCAGCCTGACCTTGGTGCCAGGAAAGGTGATGGAACAGGTAATCTTGAATGCAATCACACAGCATATGCAGGATAACTAGGGGATCAGGGAATCAGGCCCAGTCAGCATGGGTTCATGAAAAGGCAGGTCTTGCCTGACCAACCGTATCTCCTTCTATGACCAGGTGACCTGCCTAGTACAGTCATTAAAATTTTGTGAAAATTTTGTTCATCTCATTGCCCAGAGTTTTTGCCTGTTGTATCCACAAGAAGTTTAAATATGTGTTTTTTTCTTGGTGCGTAATACCATGCACAAGCTCTTCTTATCAAAAATAAAATAAATAAATAAATAAATAATAATAATAATAATAATAGTAATAAAGTTTTAGCTTTCAGTTATTGATACTGTTTGTTAATGACTCTCTCCTATTAGTCCTTTACCAGTTGAACTGTACTGATTTACAGTGTTATTATATTTGGCCCAGCTTTAGCTGGAACTTGCATGATGATAGCATTTGTTGCTCTGTAGCAACAAAGCTTTTTAAAAATATGTGTGCAGCTGCACTCATGCAACATCTGTCTTAAAATAGAAGAGAGACTAGAAATGTTCTAAAAAAAAGTATAATTTCAGGATTATTATTATTATTATTGTAGCCTTTATATAATAATGCAAGTATCCAGAAATAGTATAGAAATATTTGGCTACTTGTATATGATTCTACTTTAAATAGATTTCTCACACATTTAAATTTGCATCACAACCCTTTCTGTTTCCTAATACTTATTCTCTCTTATACAGATGTTTACTTACTCCATCTTGGGTATATACAAGAGTTCTGCCTACAAGTATATACAAGTGTCTGCCTACTGCTATTCTAAAATTGCCCGTTAATATTCTAAAAGTGACAGACGAAAAGGTGTCAGGATCTTAGTGGTCATTGGAGGTAAACAGGGAGCTGACAAGATAACTTCCAAAATCTGGATCTCATTATCCAGTGAATGTCTCTGTTGCTATTGGTCATTTACAAACAGTTACTGTATAGATAAAAGCCTTATAGAATAGATACATTTTTAACCTGCAACTATGTTCTAAGGAGTTTAGTTATAACTTGAAGAAACGTAAAACCAACTGATTCTTCATGCTCATTTATTCTTTATCCACTTGAAATTATACTTCCCACAATGGCACTTGTGCAACTCAGATTCATTTGTTGTGAGTAAGGTAAATAAATGGATATCATTTGAAAATATCACTATGTAAGTGTTTAAAAAGGGCATGCATTCAGTTTATCTATATTTTGTCCTCCAGGCCTACAATTCTGAAGGAGGGAGAAAAGTTAATTGAAAATCTACATTTTTAGCAGTGTTTCTGAGATACTTCTATCTGTCTAATTTTTTTTTGGAAAAATAAAATTACATATTGCTTTTTAAAATAGAAAAGGCTTACAAAGTTCAATGTACTTTCAATGTACTATCATGTACTTACTTCAACAAACAGGAAAACTAGTAAGAGGACCAGAAGAAACCATGAAAATATTCAGCTAGACAGAGTAACTGATGGAAGGCAAGTCTGGTACATGCTGTGAAATATGGTCTCCATTAATCCTAGGAACCTCCAAAGAGAGGTGAAACAGAAAGTAAAAAAAAAAAAAAATAAAAATAAAAAAAAAAATAAAAAAAAATCCTTGCTGGATACTACTTCAGTCTTGAATGTTAATATCAAAAGGAGCCCAATTAGTACATCACAGAAATTTGTAGTGATTGAAATACAGGTCTAAATGAATCAAAGAACATATTAAAAAAAAAAAAAAAAAAAAAAAAAAGGACGAGTAAGAAAGGCAAAACAGACAGAGGCAACCAAAAAGAGAACAGGATACAGAAACCACAAATACTGAAGAAAATATATATTTTTTTGCATATACTTTAGGCTTTATTTGCTGTAAAATGATAAAAAAAAAAAAAAAAAAAAAAGTTGTATTTATTTTCAGAAGTTGAACCAAAAAAAGAATATAGAAAATGTATTAAGACTTAGACACATTTATTTTAAAGTTATAAAACTGGAATGGGAGCTAAGGGAACAATGTAAGCATTTCATAAAATATAATAATTCTGTGGTTAATTAGTATTTTCTAGTATACAAAGAAATAGCGCTCTCTTCATTTTAGTAGTTCTTTGGTATAATTTTATAATATTACCACATTGCTAAACAGTTAAGGGAAAACAAATCAATAGTCACATTTTTTGACAATGTTCTTTATTTTTCAGGATATTAGAGTAACCTTTCCTATTGCCTTTTTTCTGGACACTCTACAAAGTGGAAACAGGGACATCTATTTGCTATCTATGAAAAGTGAAAGAACTAGCCAAGGAATACTAGTGTAATAGTAGCCAAGGAAAGGAGAGAGGAGTGTTGTACAAGTTGTTGAACATGCAATGTAGATAGATGCACTAAATTTCTTGACAGCTGGCTCCATTTTCAAGTTAGACAATTTCTGGACAACATATTTACTGACAACAGAGATGTGATCCCTTTGTCTATTTTTAGTTGTTCCCCACTCAGTGGAAGAAATTCTCCTTCAGTCTTATATATTTTAATGATAATTATTAATTATTGTTATTTAATATTATAATAATATTAAATAATATATTACAAATAATTAACATAATTATTTAATATAATAAGGTCTGTAATGAAAAGCAGAATAAAAAACAAACAGCCAAAGACAGAGAAAATAAGTCACTTCCATGGATTTATTGATTTATTAGATTTCCTTATTATGAGTCTCCACCACAGTTGTGACTACTTCATGAAGTGAATTGTATGGTTTATAATCAGAAACTGCTGTGAATCATTCTCCAAGAGAAGAGAAAAGAAATTAATTGTGGCAAAAGAAATCAGAAATAACTGCTGGAAGATCAACCAACCGGCTAAATGCCTCTGTGAAGTGGTCAATGTTTGATATGTCTTTTGCTGCCTGGCAAAGGATTGTACTATATAAAAATACTTTGATGTGCCGTGTTTGAGCTTATTTGCACTTATTCTTCCATTCTCAACAAGCATTAAAGCATATAATTAAGCAATAGTTCCCTTCCTTCAATTCAAGATAAAGAAAGAACTTGTTTGTAAACAGAAGATCCAATTAGGTCAACAACAGAGGGGGAACTGACAGTTTAGTTGCTGAAACCTGCCAAAAATATTTACTTTAAGGTTTCCTCATGAGCTAGCCTCCTGCATAATGATCACAAATATACTCCTTGTTCATTTGTAATGAAAAGACTCTGATGCTACTAACATAACTTCATGGGCTTGTTTGTTCTCTCTTATTTTAGTCATCTCATGATTCATGCAAACATTCATGTTAAACATGAAAAAATGTTTTCATTTCTAGGTCTCTTCTAAATCCTTTAGAAGTGAACAAAAACATTCTTTTGACTTAAATAATTTCAGGATCAAACTTTTTGCTCTAATCTTAAAGCAATTTCTGAACACATATATGAGGCAGAAAAACAGTACATTCATGAATGATGTGATAGGAAGGAATTATAGGCCTTATGTATGCTCAAGTTCTGTAGGTGCTAGAGAAAAGCTTAATTCAAGAAGTGATTTAGTGTGAAGTGCTTAAAATAACTAGATGTTCTTAACTCAACACTATAAAATACTTGGTTGTGAAGTAGTATGGCTATGCATGGATGTTGTTCAGAACAGATTTACAAGGAACACATAAAAGTCTCTGCTAAAATTGCCTTTAAGATGTTAATGGCATTCTCCAAAGACTTATCTTCAGTCTGTGAACCTCTGAACTGCCTAAGTTTACACTTCTAGACTTTGCCACATGCCTAAATACATATTAATGGGAGTATGCACAACTGTTTCTGACAGTGCTGAGCAGATGAGGCAGCTCTGTACTGCCCTTCCTATTTCCAGCATTATAATATTATGATAGCATTTTTTGTTGTTGTTGTTATTGTTTAATGAATTAATTGTGCTGAAGGAGGTTATTTGCCCAAACACTCTTGAGATTGCAATTTAATAAACATCAGTATGGCTATAGATGTACAGTATAGCTATATGGAAGAAACATATAATATTACATTAAGACCATTAAGCACAAGAAGCCAAACACCTGAGGGATGAATTCAGCAGCAATAAAGAGAAAGGAGATGCAGCTAAGTCCGTAACCATGACCTACCTCATTACATTCATATCATTGGTATTTCATTTTATAATTGTTATTTTAAAATTGTGTAGAAGGCTAAACTTTATTTCTAGCACACATTCTGAAATCTGTCATGTTAATTGCAGACTATAATGGATTTCTTGCCATGATTTTTGTTTGATTTCATGCTATTACCAATGTTATATCCTACACAGATATCAGGTTAAATTCTGCAGTCATAAAATTACTAACTATATAGAAACATTATTAGATGTGAGTCAGCAAAAAAAAAAAAATTATACCACTTTGTAAAAATAATTTGAACTTCATAGGCATTTATTAAGGTAATTTTAAAACATATATGTAAGATGGGAATTGTATTGAATTGTATTGAAACTACTCATGAATTCCCTTGTAACATGGGAATTCATGAGTACTTTCAGAACGTGTTAGAATCAAAATTAAGTAACATTTGGAATTCTGAGTAAATCCAAATAATAATAACAATAATAATTAAAAAAAAAAAAAAAGGAAAGAGAGTATATATATGAAGTTTAAAAAGAGCAAGTGTAGAGTCCTGCACCTGGGAAGGAACAACCGCATGTACCAATGTATGGGGGATGACCTGCTGGAGAAGAGCACTGTGGAGAAGGACCTGAGGGTCCTGGTGGATGACAGGTTGACCATGAGCCAGCAGTGTGCCCTGGTGGCCAAGAAGGCCAATGGGATCCTGGCGTGCATTAAAAGGAGTGTGGCCAGCAGGTCAAGGGAGGTGATCCTCTCCTTCTACTCTACCCTAGTCAGGTCTCACCTGAAGTACTGTGTCCAGTTCTGGGCTCCCCAGTACAAAAAAACAAACAAACAACAACAACAACAACAAAAACCAGCAGGAATATCCTGGAAAGAGTCTGGCCAAGGGCCACAAAGATGATACAGGTACAGGGCCTGGAACATCTTCCCTACAAGGAAAGACTGAGACCTGGGTCTGTTCAGCCTTGAGAAAAGAAGACTGAGAGGGGAGCTTATCGAGGTTTACAAATACCTTAATTGTGGGAGACAGAGGGATTTAGCCAACCTCTTTTCAGCGGTTTGTGGGGACAGGACAAGAGGCAATGGCCATAGACCACAGGAAGTTCCACACCAATATGAGAAAGAAATTCTTCACAGTGAGGGTGACGGAGCACTGAAACAGGCTGCCCAGGGAGGTTGTGGAGTCTCCTTCTCTGGAGATTTCAAGGCCCATCTGGACTCCTACCTGGGCAATCTGCTCTAGGGAGCCTGCTTTGGCAGGGGGGTTGGACCCAATGATCTCTTGAGGTCCCTTACAATCCCTACAATTCTGTGTCTCTGTGATATCATAGCTCTGGCTTATTAAAATGTTTTCTGACATTTGCAGCACATCTGATTATCTCATAGCTTCTATCTTTGATGAAGCAAAATAGTTAGACAAGCTCTGCAATATGACTAGTACTAAAAGCCTGGTGGACTCAGGGTTTGAGTCTCTACCATTCTATATCAAAGTCCTCCAATTTGGGTATTTGTCCAGTTCAGCTGATGCTTATGAAGACATGTCTCCAGATGAAGTTCTAACAGGAAGCATAAACTAATGAAATACTCATTATTTTAACACATTCCATTAAAGTTACATAATTGCCTTAAATATACATGACTGAATGAGGATTTTGGTAAGGATCTCAATATTAATCTCATTTTGCTTTTAGTGTGTTGAGTATTTTCAATGAGCCACCCTGTTAAATTCCTTACATTTAACATACTTTAGTCCTATTCCATCTATTTTTTGTATTGGGTTTTCTAAATTCAATGTTTAAGGCTTGATTCTGTTGCCTAAACATAGGGGGCTTGAGGATATCCTATGTAGTTTCCTCTGCTATTCTGGAATCAGCCCCATTGTGGACTTCTCAGATATCCTTAGCATCTCAAATGGCTTATTTTTAAGCAGCTTGATTGAACCATTGGAGTGAGATTTAAAGTTTGTATTTTTGTCTAAGTCTAAGGAAATAGTTTAGTTAATTTCATAGTCAGTATAAAAAGATAAGGATTTCTTATATTAGGATGCCGAAGCACATGAAATAGATTGTATTCTCAACATATTTATCTTTCTTTATTGGCTATTCAATGTGCCTTTATGTTTATCTCAGAGTATGCATGAAACCAATTTGACCAAACAGCCATGTATATCTGTATAGAAAGAAATTTTTAGTCCCTTTACTACTGATGAAATAGCATGTGATCTTTGAGGATGCAGGTGGTCACATCCTAATTTAGACAGTGACAGCTCACTGTATTAAATATAAAGAGAATAAATAGCTTTTTTTTTTTTTTTTTTTTTTTAATGTCAATTTTGTGTTGCAGAAGAATAACTTCAGTTCTGAAGCATCTAAATTTTAGATTCCTTCAGTAAGTTGTAGCAGTTCCCACTCTAAACCAATGTTTTATTTTTGGTAGTACTGAGCTCATTAAGCTATTAAGAGAGAACGTTGATAAAAATATTATATTCAGCAGCAATCTGAAGATTTGGACATTCTTGTCCCAGTTTGCTCAAGATCAAGTTTAATGAATTTTCAACATATGTAGAAGTACATGGAAAATCAAGTTTTATTTTATAACCATCATAATAATTGCATAATGTTCTGACCTGAGCAGGTTTTTTAAAAGAAGCAGAGACTGGAGGCCAGACACATATTGTAATGATGCCTATAGAGGAAAAAAAAAAAAAAAAAAAAATCCTAACTGTAGATACTATTTAACTAGCATCTGCCAACAAACAAAACAAACAAACAAACAAACAAACAACAACAACAACAAAACAGTAAAACCTATATGGTTTTCTTTAGTAACATTGCAACTGGTAATAATAGATGAAACCATAAAATATTGAAACTCCCGTTCTGCAGCTCTGAATTTTTAAAGACATTATTAAAATGTCATATTATTATTCATAAATGTTTGATTGTGTAATGTTTGCTTTTCAAATTTATGTCTTTTCCATTAATTTTAAGGGACGTGTAAAGATATTATCTCAGAGGCTGCAGTTTAAAGGAAGAAGAAAGTAAAAAGAAGAATCAATCTAAAACCTCCCCTCCCAGCCCCCTTTTATTTATTTATTTTTTTTACTTAATCTGGAAAGAGGATGTGTGCTACATGGCTCTTCCAGATTCCAAATCATTTAGCCTAGCTCTCATTATTTACTATCCCTAAGATTACTGACCAATTATCCCATGGGTATCAAGTAAATGAAGGTGACTTTAGAATCATGTCAGATATACCTGGGATAGCTAGTAATTGTCAAAATACAGTTTTGTAAAGTTTAATCGAGCTCATACTTGAACATATTTAAGCTAAGATGCAATATTGATAATTTTATAATTTTATCTTTCTAGTGTACAAAATTGGAATAATAATTTTAAAAAGTGTTTAATTTTTACTCATCTTTCATTGTGACTCATCATTATAGGAGTGAAGTGAAAGAATATGGTAAAATTCCACAGATATTTTCAAATGGAATCTGCCTGTATTAAAATAAATAAATAAATAGATAAATAAGGGTTTCCTTTCACTATCCACAGTATGTGAATCAGCAGTGAAACCTTCTTGTTCCACTGCCGTGGCAAGTTTTTGATCTGGAAAATTATTTTGAGCCAATAACTATGAACCATTACTATGAATTACATCACAACTAGAAATGATCAATAATGTATTGTACTGCCAGGACTAATTTCTTAATTAAGTCCTGCCAGGCACTTCTCAAAAATAAAATTATCTTACCTCATACTTTGATAGAAGCTGACATAGGGGAAAGAGGAAAAACTATGTAAATAATTTAAATAAATATGAATTTTATAAAAAATAAAAAATAAAAACATATTTTTGAGGAAAAAAATATAATTTATTTGAGCTAATTTCTTTGTGGCATTGACTTTTGAGAATGGTACTCAGAAATGAGTAATGGCAAACAATGTATATGAATATTAATTCCAGTTAAAGTCACAAATTGCATCTAAAATGTATTTTGTTTGAAAGAGTGATTTAATGTAAATATTTTTATTTTAAAGTTATAAATGTTTCAGGAAGAGGAATATCCACTGGAATTTCAGCCTTCAAGAACAATAAAGGCTGCACAATGAATTGATACAGAGTCATAAAAGCAGATGTTGATTTTTTTTTTGTTGATTCTGATTGACAACTAAACTAAATAAATAACTACTAAAGGGTGTACAGTGGATCTTAGGAAAAATGGGGGGAAAAGGTTTTTATTTAATGTACATTAAAAATTTACTGTGTTCAAACCTTTCAAAGAGTAATTAATACATGAAGAAGACTGTTTCTAAATAAATGAAATAAGGAAGCATTTATTTTACCAGTTTTTCTATTAATGCTATTATTATTTACTTCTGTTACCTGATATGTTTGGAAATAATTGTTTTTGAATTTTATTTTTAGTACCATAGAGTATGTTAATATCTGAAAGCACTTGAACTACATACGTGGTACCACCAATAGGTAGACCTCTCTAGATATGATGTGGGTATGTAACAGGACATAGAAATAAACTTTACACAGGGGAAAAACAAAACGGAACAAACCAAAACATAAATTTAAACAATGGCACATGGAACACATAACATTTGTACTTTATTTTTCCTCATTAGGTATCCTATATAAGCTAGTTCTCAGTTTAACAGCTAGCTAAACATCTAGCTTTAACTAAATACCTAATTTTATCGGATAAAGATAAGATCAATCCCATCCTTAAAATATGTAAAGGATAGACAACAATAATTCAGTCCATAACATCTCAGCTTGTACACTCACAAAATGAATTTAGGACCTGTTCCCAGAATCAGACTTCTGATAATCTGAACCTCAGATTTTTAGAAATCTTACTTACAGATATGCAATCCTAATCAAAAGGGTCCACAACTGACTTCTCCATAAGTAAACAAAACAGCCAGAGAAGGGTTGAAAGAAACTGTAAATGGATATCTGTACCAGTGTACAGATTCTCCTCAAAGACATAGAAAACACCATGAACCACTAGTCTGGAAGTGTTTCTGAAAGCAGAAGTGCACGTGTGGTAAATGCAAAAATGTATTCTCAGACACTGGGCAGTAGAACCAGCTTGCTTCAGAGTTGAGTGCATACAAAATACATTTTCCAGAGTTAAAATTTATTTACTGTTTTTTCCTGAACACTAGTCATCAATGGTCAATTAATGGTCAAATTCTGTCTCATATCATATATAAATGTTTTTCAATCAGTGATACTGGCAAATTTTGGAGTTCTTTCCAGAAACTATTAAATAAACCGATTGCCTGTTTGGGGCTATGGCCAAAATATATTAATATAATAAATGAATAAGCTATGTATAAATCAGAAATCAATTAGACATTGTAGTTTCCATGGAAAGATTTTTGTGGTCACAGATCTCTAGCACAGTCAGGCGTCAGAAAACAAGTATTGTCTATGTCCACAGCATGAGAACATCTGAAGCTCATAAATAGCTTTACAAAAGCCACTACAGATTGTCATGTTAGTGCCATAATTAAAGTGATTCACATTTAATTTTTATCTCATTTATTTTATTCTCTTTGGGCTAGATTCTGTCATTCTTATTTGGAATGAACAGTAAATTACATTGTGAATTGTCTCTGTTAAGTCAGTAACATTAGTCAATGAATAAAGCATTACTTGGATAGAACATGATCCATAGACAAAGGAACATTTGTAAATATGTTATTGCTATTTTTATATATTTGATATTCCTGATACCTATAACTGATTTTTCTTGTCGTCTGTGCTCGGGGGGGGTGGGGGGGGGGGCAGTGGGGAAGGATATGGGAAGACTAGTTTGAAGTTTTGGACCACTTTTATCTTTGTGTGTGTCAACTGGTCTTAATGACAAAGCCCCGGAGCACCCCACAATTCTCCAAGCAGTGGAGCTTTTCATTCTCATTTGAAGACAGTAGGCCTCATGATGTGAACAGTTGTTCTGCAGAGTAAACTGTGGCAACACACTATAGGCTGCTGCTGTATCACAAAAATATTTGAAAGGAAATTAACGTTTTAAAAAGACCCTTGCAAGTAAGAAATATCTGAACACCAGACTCTTACATTGATGAACATACAGTCTTTACACATACCAAGTAGTAGTAAAGATATAAAGTTTCAATGTATATATTTTATTCCATTTTCTCCCTGCAATGGCAAACAGCATCTCCAATGGCCATACACTTTCTTTTTTCACCAAAGTTCTAGAGAATCCCCGTTCAGCTAATCTGGCCTTCTTCCCCTCCTGCTCGACTTCTAATATTTTGGAATTACCTGCTCCTGTGCTCTTAAGAGGTGGTACTTAAGAAGTGACCAACACTGATGAAATCTAATGTCTTCAAAAGCACTTTCTCAGGGGATCTTACTAACTAGCTCCAGCTCCCTGAGCAGCTTAAGTTCTGTTCTCCCCATATTCAGCCTTGATGTTTTCCTGGCAGTTTTTCTTCTGTCACCAAACATTTGAAACTTGACTCTTTATGGTCACTATGCTCAAGATGGCTTCCACTAATTAGCACTTAATCCATGAGATTGTAATTGTTTACAGGCAACAAATCTGTCTGGAAGGGCACCTTTATTAGTCAGCTCCCTTAGCACCTCTACCAGAAGATATGTTCAATGTGTTTTAAGAGTTTCCTGGACTTGTTTGTATCAGCTGCATGGTAATAGTTAACCTCTGGCAAGTTCAAGTCGCCAATAAGGTCAAGGTATCTAGAGACATCTCTTAGCTCCTTAAAGAATAATTCATCCATGCTATTATCCCGGCTGGGTGACCTATAGTAGACTCCCACAACAACAACCACTTTACTTGCTTTTCTCTTAACTCTTATCCAGAGGCTCTCAACCACGTCATCACCATGTGCAAGCTCTGTACTGTCCAGTCCCTCCATTATATACAGCATCTCCCACCTTGCCTGCCCTGCCTATCCCTTTTGAAGAGCCTGTAACTGTCCATCATAACTTACATTTATATAATATATAACCACTACGAAACCATTACAAGCTTTTTGTCTGATATGTACCTCATTTATTAGGAATTAAATCACAGAATCACAGAATCACAGAATTTCTAGGTTGGAAGAGACCTCA
>CM021767.1:78904393-78931389 GCA_011076525.1 Nettapus auritus | reverse complement strand
TTTTTTTTTTTTTTTTTTTTTTTTTTTTCCTGGAACTTCAGTCCAAGGGAAACTACAGCTTCCAGACAATTCTCAATTCTGGCTCAGTGTTCAAAACACTGCAATTCACTTTCCTGGGTGTTTTGCGTGCAGTATTTGAGAAAAGCTACATTGTCCACAACATAATTTTATATCTTAAAAACAACAGTGACAACAAAAACAACCCTTAACACAAATTGTTTGATGATTTAGGGATGTAACTTGCCGAGGCGATTGGCTCCAGGGCAGACGTGCTCAGGGGATCGGGACAGGCAGGGCTCTTTTCCCAGCATCGAGGCCACTCGAAGCAGCCGAGGGAGCCGCCACGACCCGGCAGCCCTCGTGAGGGACGCTGATGAGGCGTAGGCAGAGCCAGCAGCGCCCCCTCCCCGGCCACTCAAAAACAGCCCCTGGGGAGCGCGAGCGACCAGGAACGCGGCGAACAGGGTGGGCAAACAGGGAGGGGCGCGGCAGTTGGCGCAGGCAGGGCGAGCAGAGAGGGCAGGGTGATCACGCCCGCCCACAAGAACACCTCACCTAACGGCTGTCTAGCACTAGCTGGGCCACTATGGTCCTCGCTAGGCAGCGAGCTCGCGCCAGTAAGTCTGTAGGCACCCAGACAGACTGCCCACTCCAAAATGCGGCAGTTCAGGTCTCTGGGTGCAGGGAGTGCCAGAGCCTGCTGCTGCCGTCTGAAGGAGGCAGAGACACAGTGTGCGTCAGGTGCGAGCAGGTGGACGACCTGGTCCGCCTGGTGGCAGAGCTCAAGGAGGAGGTGGAGAGGTTGAAGGCCATCAGGGAGTGCGAGCGGGAGATCGACTGGTGGAGCAACTCCCTGCAAGGCTCGAAGGAGAGGCACCGGGGTGAGACTCCCCACATGGGGGTGGACCCCCTGCCCGGTCGCTGTCGGGCAGAGGGAGGGGACCTAAGAGTTCAAGAGGAATGGAGACAGGTCCCTGCTCGACAATGCAGGAACCCCCCCCCCCTCCACACACACACACCTTCCCAGGTACCCTTACGCAACAGGTTTGAGGCCCTGGAGCTTGGGGGAGCGGTGGATGAGGGTGTGGAAGGAAGTTTACCCAGGAAGCCTAGGGCGAGGAAGTCTGCTCCACGCCTCAAGACTGCTTCCACCGAAAAAGGAAAGGAGGGTGATCGTTGTGGGCGAATCCCTTCTCAGGGGAACGGAGGGCCCTATCTGTCAGCCTGACCCTACCCGTAGGGGGGTCTGCTGCCTCCCTGGGGCCAGGGTCAGGGACGTTTCCAGAAAGCTTCCCAGCCTGGTTCGCCCCTCTGATTACTACCCACTACTGATAGTCCAGGCTGGCAGTGATAAAATTAACAAGAGAAGCCTGAAGGCTATCAAACGGCACTTCAGGGGGCTGGGATGGTTAGTGGACGGAGCGGGAATACAGGTGGTGTTTTCATCCATTCCTACAGTGGCAGGGAGGGGTTCAGAGAGGACATGCAAAGCCCACCTGATAAACACATGGCTTAGAGGCTGGTGCCAACACAGAGGTTTTGGGTTCTTCGATCACGGGGTGCTTTACTCGGCACCCGGCCTGATGGCCGCAGATGGGTCCCAGCTGTCCCCAAGGGGAAAACGGATCCTGGCCCAGGAGCTGGCAGGGCTCATTGAGAGGGCTTTAAACTAGGTAAGAAGGGGGACGGGGAAGAAACAAAGCCTGTTGGAGGTGTGCCAGGGGGAACAGTGGCTAGGCTGGGGGAGAAGGCAAAGGCTCAGCTGAAGTGCATCTACACTAATGCACGCAGCATGGGCAACAAGCAGGAGGAGCTGGAAGCCACTGTGCAGCACGCGGGCTATGACTTGGTTGCCATCACGGAAACGTGGTGGGACCACGCTCATGACTGGAGTGCTGCCATGTCTGGCTGTAGGCTCTTCAGAAGGGACAGGCAGCACAGAAGGGGTGGTGGGGTGGCTCTCTATATTAGAGAGTGTTTTGATGTCGTTGAACTTGAGGCTGGCAATGACAAGGTGGAGTCGCAATGGGTTAGGATCAGCGGAGAGGCCAACAAGGCAAGCATCCTGATGGGGGTCTGTTATAGACCACCGAACCAGGATGAGGGGGTGGATGAGGAGTTCTACAGACAGCTGACAGAGGTTGCGAAATCGTCAGCGCTTGTTCTTGTGGGGGACTTTAACTTCCCAGACATATCCTGGGAGCACAACACAGCCCAGAGAAAGCAGTCCAGGAGGTTTCTGGAGAGCGTGGAAGATAACTTCCTGACCCAGCTGGTTGGTGAGCCTACCAGGGGAGGTGCCCCGCTAGACCTCTGTTCACTAACAGAGAAGGACTGGTGGGAGATGTGGTGGTCGGGGGCTGTCTTGGGCAGAGTGACCACGAAATGGTGGAGTTCTCGATACTTGGCGAAGTCAGGAAGGGGACCAGTAAAACCTCTGTCTTGGACTTCTGGAGGGCTGACTTTGAGCTGTTCAGGACGCTGGTTGGCAGAGTCCCTTGGGAGGTGGTTCTGAAGGACAGAGGAGCCCAGGAAGGCTGGGCGCTCTTCAAGAAAGAATTCCTAATGGCTCAGGAGTAGTCTGTCCCCATGTGCCCAAAGACGAGCCGGCATGGAAGAAGACCGGCCTGGCTGAATAGAGAGTGGTGGCTCGAGCTTAGGAGAAAAAAGAGGGTTTATAATCTTTGGAAAAGAGGGCGGGCCAGTCAAGGGGACTACAAGGATGTTGTGAGGCGGTGCAGGGACAAAATGAGAAAGGCCAAAGCTCATCTGGAACTCAATCTGGCTACTGCTGTTAAAGACAACAAAAAAATGGTTTTATAAATACATCAATACCAAAAGGAGGACTAAGGAGAATCTCCACCCTTTACTGGATGCGGGGGGGAAACTTAGTCACCAGAGATGAGGATAAAGCCAAGGTGCTTAACGTCTTCTTTGGCTCAGTCTTTAGCAGCAAAACCAGTTGCTCTCTGGACACCCAGTACCCTGAGCTGGTGAAAGGGGATGGGGAGCAGAATGTGGCCCCCACAATCCACGAGGAGATGGTTGGCAACCTGCTACAGCACTTGGATGTACGCAAGTCGATGGGGCCGGATGGGATCCACCTGAGGGTACTGAGGGAACTGTCGGAAGAGCTGGCCAAGCCGCTTTCCATCATTTATCGGCAGTCCTGGCTATCAGGGGAGGTCCCACTCAACTGGCGGATAGCAAATGTGATGCTCATCTACAAGACGGGCTGGAGGGTAGACCCGGGAAACTACAGGCCTGTTAGTTTAACATCAGTGTCAGGGAAGCTCATGGAACAGATTATCTTGGGCGTCATCATGAGGCAGTTACAGGGCAAACAGGCGATCAGGCCTAGGCAGCATGGGTTTATGAAGGGCAGGTCCTGCTTGACGAACCTGGTCTCCTTCTATGACAAGGTGACACGCTTAGTGGATGAGGGAAAGGCTGTGGATGTGGTCTACCTTGACTTCAGCAAGGCATTTGACACCGTTCCCCACAGCATTCTCCTCAGGAAACTGGCTGCCCATGGCTTGGACTGGCGCACGCTTCGTTGGGTTAAGAACTGGCTGGATGGCCGGGCCCAGAGAGTCTTAGTGAATGGAGTCAAATCCAGTTGGAGGCCGGTCACTAGTGGAGTCCCCCAGGGCTCGGTACTGGGACCAGTCCTCTAACATCTTCATCGATGATCTGGATGAGGGGATCGAGTGCACCCTCAGTAAGTTTGCAGACGACACCAAGTTAGGTGCGTGTGTCGATCTGCTCGAGGGTAGGAAGGCTCTGCAAGATGATCTGGGCAGGCTGGACCGATGGTCTGAGGCCAACGGTATGAAGTTCAAGAAGGCCAAGTGCCGGGTTCTCCACCTGGAGCACAACAACCCCAAACAGAGCTACAGGCTGGGAGATGTGTAGATAGAAAGCTGCCTGGCAGAGAAGGACCTGGGAGTTTTGGTTGACAGTCGGCTGAATATGAGCCAGCAGTGTGCTCAGGCGGCCAAGAAGGCTAACAGCATCCTGGCTTGCATAAGAAACAGCATGGCCAGCAGGTCCAGGGATGTGATTGTCCCCCTGTACTCGGCTCTGGTGAGGCCGCACCTCGAATACTGTGTTCAGTTTTGGGCCCCTCGCTACAAGAAGGACATGGAGGTGCTTGAGCGAATCCAGAGAAGGGCGATGAAGCTGGTGAGGGGTCTGGAGAACAAGTCTTCCGAGGAGCGGCTGAGGGAGCTGGGACTATTTAGCCTGGAGAAGAGGAGGCTCAGGGGTGGCCTTATCGCACTCTCCAGCTACCTGAAAGGAGGCTGTAGCGAGGTGGGGGTTGGTCTGTTCTCCCACGTGCCTGGTGACAGGATGAGGGGGAATGGGCTAAAGTTGCACCAGGGGTGGTTTAGGTTGGATATTAGGAAAAACTTCTTTACCGAAAGGGTTGTTAGTCACTGGAATAGGCTGCCCAGGGAAGTGGTTGAGTCCCCATCCCTGGAGGTCTTTAAAAGACATTTAGATGTAGAGCTTAGGGATATGGTTTAGTGGGGACTGTTAGTGTTAGGTCAGAGGTTGGACTCGGTGATCTTGTAGGTCTCTTCCAACCTAGACATTCTGTGGTTCTGTGAACAGGAATCAAGACAGGAATTTACCAAGGTATTTCTAATACTTTGATAAAACATTGTGTGAGCAGCGTGTGGAGGAGAGAAAAGAGTGAAAAGAGAGGAATATGAACACAGGAACACAAGAGTTCTCGTGCTGCTCAAATTGATAAAATAACATCAATGAGAACTTGTGCCACCGAAAGCGGCAATGGCAGCTAGTAGCAGTATTAGATAACTCTTAATTCTTGTTAAGCAATACGACAGTGGAGAGTTTGTAGATTTCCCAGATCTTTATTAGCAATGATCCTTCACAAGCAAACCACTTGCTGATAACTCTGTAGAGCCTTAAATAACTTGTAAGACCAATAATAGACTGCAGACACAGTCAGAAGTTCTTAATGAAAATAGTTTAGATCAAAAGCAGAGGAATTTTGCTATTTCATTGTCACTGTTATTTCTTTTCCTTCTGCTGCTTTCAACAAAAGTTTATGAAGTGTTTTATTTAGGTGAGAAATGTTCAATTGTAAGCTTAAGCATTTTCTGTTCTATTCTATTCTATTCTATTCTATTCTATTCTATTCTATTCTATTCTATTCTATTCTATTCTATTCTATTCTATTCTATTCTATTCTATTCCACTTGCAGCCTGGGAAGGCGACCATATTTTGGGCTGCATCAGAAGAATAATGGCCAGCTGGTCAAGGAAGATAATTTTATTTAGGAAAATATTGAGAAGATAATTTTATTTCTGAAAATTAATTAGAAAAAAAAAAAATCTAAACATTTGACAGCTTAACCTGGGATGTTTTCATTTTAGTTCAGACAGTGAAATGTTATTTCATCACATAGCATCAATGCTATAGATGTTGATGAAGGTCCTTAAGGAAGTACAAGAGTACAAGTTGATGAAGTTTCAAGATCATTAAATTCTGTACTAATATAGTACAGCTGACTATAAAAGCTCTAGGAGAAAATGTGCTTAATTTGAAGCCAGGAAGGAAATCAGAAGTCATATCAACATCTTGGTAGCAAGGAAAACATCCAGTGATCTCACCTGCAGTCACTGCATATTTCTACAGCAATGAAAAGAAATATTGGGAAACAAAAGTACCTTTTAAATTATTCTATCAGTATAATTTTATTTTATTTTTTGTATTATAGTTCACAGTGTTCATATAGTTCATGTGTTCTGAACTTTTCCCTTCTTTAATGTGTCTGCAACACTGTTTCAGAAGGGATAGGTCCAGTAAATGTCATAGTGTCCTTCTCACATTATTTAGTTTCATATTTGTGGAAAGATTTTATAGTATTTGCGAGCTGAGATGCATATGATCCATTCAAATAACAGGAAATACCTTCTCATGTTTTTGAGAGTATTGTTGAGTTGGGGGCACTTCTTAATGGTTACATTAGGAGCAATAGTTGTGTTTAGTCCAGAAAACATGGTTATGACTAGAAAATGGAAGCTGATACTGAATTTGATTCCTTTCACTTAGACTCATCCAGCTGTGGCAACATCACTAGTGAAAGAAGGGGAATTCCACTCCCACTGCTCAGTAATTTTACTCACGTCTCTGCTATTTGTTCTCTTGGGGCTCTTTTCACCATTTCATTATGATTTGGGGAACAGAAAGCTTGTTCCTTAGCTGTTGCTTCTGCAATTTTTGTTAATCCTTCTGACTGCATACTTCAGCTGACAGGTGAAATATAATTTTCCTGTTTCCGAAAAATTTAAAAATATAAAATTGGTATAAAAAATCAGAATCTCCTTCATGCGTTCAAAATAGAAATAAATAAATAATAATAATAAAAAAAGCTCAGCTCAGCTCAGCTGAGTGAATACATTTTGTTTACAGTAGATTCATGTTTCCCTCTTATTTTGACTATTCTAAATGATCCATACAGAGCTTAACATTCAAAATGAAAAATCACATTGAAGAGAAAAAAAAATGTGTATTTACTGACTTCATTCATATTCATTTTTTAATTCATTGTTTAAGGCATGAAATCTTCTAAAATATAACCTTCAGGAAAAAAAAAAATGTATAAACTAGACTTTTAAAATAATAGTGTTATCATTTTAATGCTTGAAAAGAGATTTGCCAATTTAGTTTTAATGTTGCCTTCAGTTTTTCTACTCATCTTTTTATGATGAACTGTAATCTGCATTCTTGTACTTTCTGTTATTTTTTTTTCTTACTCACTCTGAGTATAATTTCTGAGAGAAGTCAGAAAGTCGTGTAGGGAGAGAAATGTAGGTAAACTAATCTTAGAACGGAAGGAGATTAGGGTTGCAAACAACAGAGCTTTATGTCCTTCCTTGCAGACTCCATCAGTCATTAATGCTTCTGAGGGAGTTCAATTCAGAGACCTACAGCTAAACAAATGGGTACAGAGTGCACTTCAAAAGTTTCATTAGAAACAATTACAGCAACTAGTTAGTCTCACCAATCAACATTTTAATGCTGTGTAAAAAAGCTGTACTTAATCAACATCAACAACAAAAAAGATAGAAATGGGACAAAACTAAAAGTCCTGGAAGAAAGCAGAAGTGAAACTTTTGAAAGACTATCTTGACTGTGGAATTAGCTTTTGATCAAATGAAGCATTTTGAAACTATTCAGAATTACTCATAACTGCTGTGTGATTTCACCTTTTTTTATGTAATTTTCCACCCTAAATGAGGTAGAACTATATATAGTCAATAAGGAAGTGTAAAGGAGATGCAAGATTTTAGAGATGGCAAGGTAGGTGCAGGAAACAGCTAGGTATGGGAAATGTAGCTGAACACAATGTTGGAAAGCAAATTTGATACATTCTGAGTGCTATGCCAAAACTAGTTGATATTAACGACAGGTAGCTACAAAAATATAGTGTATTTATGTATCTATGGGTATACACCCATCTTTAACTGATTTTTTTTTTTTTTTTTTTTTTTTTTTTGAGGGAACTAAAAATGATTCTGTAACAGGGTTGTATGCGTGATTATGTAGTACTAATAAAGAATTAGATAGGCAACTCTAAGGCTATCTAAACCAAGCAGTGAATTAGGCATCCCCAAATATACAAGAACAGGATGATGTCATAGGCCTTGAAATTGCAAGGATAGGGTGATACCAGACATCCCAGACCTATAAACACTATTTAAAAATGGCCAATGACTGTTTAATAAAAGAATTCAGCTTTGAGAATAGAGCAGAACCAACTTTATGAATAATATAGAGAGCAATGAAATGTATCCAGCCTATGTAATACTTAGTAATGTAAATGTAATGTAAATGTAACGTAAAATTTTGAGATAAAGGATGGAAAAAAAAATGTGAAAGAAGAAAGCTAACTGTTAGCAAATTTAAGATTTAAACTCAAGGACATCCAAGAACAAAGAACAACACCCCATCATGAAAACGTTGGGATGCTTATGACTTGCTATAACACACTAAAAATATTAGGTATACCGTCAGGAATTATAGTAGATACTATAACTTTATATGTGTCAGTTGTAACTGTAACTTAACTTGGAAGGGCTGTAATTGGATACTTTGGACTATAAGTGTTAGTACAATTGTAAGGAGACTAATGTTAACTCCTGATTAGACTGTTAAGATTGTAATTAGAAGTCTTAGTTTCAAATATAAGATGTGCATTCCTAAATGAGGTGTTTCATCTAATTGCTGACAGTTTAATTGTAAATTGAATGGAAGAATAACTTAGAAAAAAAAAAAAAAAAAAAAAAAAAAAAAAAGTAATATCACATTGTTAAGATTCTGATCTTTTTGCTTTGTTTCTATCTTTGCACACTTTTTAGAAATATTCGATAAATTGTGATTTATATATGCCACGTCATGTATATGTTTCATGCTTTAAAATTTTGAATTTATTTAAGATATTATTATAGAGACAATTGTGTTTTAATTTACACAGTAGTAACGCTTAGTTTTTTCAGCTGTACTTCTTTTCCTCTGACACCTGATTTTGGCTAATTGCCCTTGTTTTTAGCATGTATAGTTTGTCAGACTTTACATTAAAACCCTGAAGAAAAAAAATGTATGAAAATTCATGTGGATTTTATAGTGACTGACTTTACAAGTACTTGCAGGTATTTACCTTTGAGGAATTAGTTCATTATATATGATATTGGTTATAAAAATATTGTTTAGAATGACGTGCTCAAAGTATTCCAAGTCCTGACAGAAAAATGTTAATACTAATTTGTTAATTTGTTAACATTTGTTAACTGTTAATACTAATAACTAATAAGATCTAAGTTGAAATACATCCGGTTCTGAGCGTGCAAATTTCCAGAAACATAAACTCAAGAGTGGAGTCTTAGAATGGATATTCGTATCACCAGTATAAAGTACATTCTATAATATATATATATATATATAAATATATATATATATCTGAGAGAGAGAAATTAAATCAGTGAAGATATGATTTCTCTCTATGAATACACTGAGGAAATAAAACTCAGAGATGATCCACTGAAACATTAGTCTGTCTGTCTGTCTATCTGTCTATCTAAGTAGAATTCCATCAAAAGAGAAGGAAAGGTCCTAAAGAGCTTTTTGGAAGAGTTGTTTAATGACTGTAGTCAGAAATGCACAGATAATTTAATGATATAAGTTGATATAATTTTGAGTTACATTATGTGACGAAAGACTTTGAAATCAGAGGGTTTCACCAGACCATCCATGTTACCATCTATTCAGTTAATTTCCACTTGTAAGTCAGAGAATCACACAGAAAATTTCCCATCCATAAGAAAACGTAAAATTATCAATGCATTATCATATTAAACATCCATTTTGACTCTAACAGAAGAATTGAATACCATATTTTTCTGCTCCCATTGTACTGAAGCTCATAAGACCAGATCTGCTGACTCTGTTCTAGTAGGCCAGTACAGAAGTAAGGAAAAATAAAGGGGAGATATAAAACAGTAAGGTCAAGCAGGGAGTAAAGATGGACAAATGCAGAGCCTTTTTAATAAGAGGAAAGACCAGAAGAAACTAAAATGGTATGGAAATGGTATGGAGGATAAGCAATGTATTATCGATCTGTTATTATGTTTTTTTTTTGTTTTTTTTTGTGTGTGTGTGTGTGTGTGTGTGTGTGTGTGTTTTATTTATTTATTGTTGTTCCTCACCTGATTCATCAGGTTAGGAAGCTGAGCAGTAGCATGATGTCATCTTCTTAGAGATATTCAGTTATCTTAATAATGAATATTCCAAAAGAAGTATTTTGGAATAGATTTTTATAATCTGGCTATGAAGAGTTAACATCTTTCTTGAATGTTTACTACTTTTTATTTATGTTAAATGAAAGAAGTCTCTTTATCTCGGTCTGAGGTAAGTCTTTTGTGACCAAGTTTTACTTTTATTAGGAAACCAAATTCTTTTTGTTTATTTGTTTTATTTTTTTCAATCGACTATATTTGAAACAAATATATATATATATTTAGATTACAAGAGTCAGAAATGCATTTTCCAAACTTAATAAATTTTAAAAAATAAAGCAAATAAGTAATTCTGTGAAAAAATACTGAGTTGCAAATTCTGTTCTCTTTGGAAACTTTACCATGCAACTGTGATTGACTTTATCTTGAATTGCCCTGGATTTAAGCTTCAACCTTTTGAAATTTTTCTTAAAAGTACAAAAGTTCTTTTAGTATTTATGAGAAAATTAAGTTAATTTTGTTAAAAAATTTTGAAAAAAAAGTATTTCATCACTTTCTTCCACTAAGTGCATATACACAAATTAAAATAATAGAAATATAGATTAAAAATAAAATAAAATAAAATAATAAAAAGAGTAAAATACAAATTTTAAAACTAAGCTTGAATGACAACAGCAGCAGCTCTTGAGTAAGGAATGTATATTGTCTTTTATCCCTGAACTGGACTTTCATTTGGAATGAAGGAAGTATATGTCCATTAAGTTATTAAGAAAGTATATGGCTATTAAGTAATTAAGGAAGTATATGGCTATTACAAAAAGAGATATGAAGGTATTTTTTAGACACTTTTGGTCAGGATGAGCTTTCAATATATAATCAATGTAAAAAATGAAACTGAAAACTAGATACTTTCCCTTAACTAAAATACTGTTATAAATTGCTATAATCATGTATGATCTTGAACTTTATAACTGAAGATTATCTGTTATTTTTTAGTTTCTGTGTTGCAAACGTACTCTGTCCATAGCAATCTCTATCTACTGCGCAGTACATCTATTTAGTTGTTAACACAATAGTTGCTTATTTGAGGTCTGACTGTCTGCCATCAGAGCACTAAATATAAATTTGCTGTTGTTGTTTTATATATTAAATGATGAGCGAGATTTGTTACTATGTCAAATGGTGCATTCTTACTTCTGCCTTGAAGGATATTTATACCAATACTGAATATTTGACTTAATTAGAAGTCATGCGAATCCATAAAATTTCAATATAATTTTACTGTAGTCCTGTTATAACCACTAATAAATGGATTAGCTAACTATTCTGTCTGAATTTGTTTAGACTGTGTAAAGATTCACTAGAACTATGGAAGCATTATTGAATGTCTTTTAGAAAATCCACACCAAATATTATTGGCTGGATGAAAATGATATGGTGATATCAATTGGTACTGTCCATGATCCCTTGCCAGCTTTCTTGCCAGCCCCATAGAATGCATCAGTACCATGCAGTACCCAGGCAATGTTTATGTTGAACACTTCCATCTGAAGAAAATGCAGGAATCCACAGAACCTTGAATGCAATAGGAAAAAAAATGATATTTAAGTACTAATAAATTTCCTTAAATGACAGAAAGAAAGAAACAAACAAAAAAGACTGATGGTTTTATGACAGTTGCTTTTTATTCATGATTTAAAAATATGATCTAGACAGTAATACTAACATGTTGATTTCAAAATTCCTTCTTGTGTTGACATAAACTGAGGAAGTGGATTTGTATGACAACTGTCCGACAGAAGTAAGGAAATAATTTCCTGGAAACATTTGAAAGAAACATTGGCAGCTGCATGTTTGGAAATGTGGCAATAATGATTCAACACATGTAACTGAATATTGATTTTGCTAAGCACCGAACTGCAGGTGCAGGAATAGGCTGGCCAACACAGAGTTATTTGAATCATTTCTGAATACAATTTGGCAAGACAAAAGGTGGTATGAGGAAATCAGAACTTCTAAAGGTACATACATATACATGGAAATGTGAAGAATGTTCGCACCATGGGAAAAAAGCAAACAAATAAAACAAAAAAGTAACCAAAAAAATAAAATAAAAAACAACAGGATACTAAGTGCTGCATTATAAACTCTAATTTCTGTTCAAATGATAGACATATTTTGAAAATGTTAGCATAAAGATACCTTTGCTAAGATATTTTAAACTGTGCTAAGATGTATATATATTTATATTTAAGTTTTCAAAAATGTTCTAAACAAAACATGAGGTTTGTAATGGGAAAGCATTTTTTTTCATTTTTTTCTTCATAAAACACTAATTTGAAAGAAAATATTACTATACCATAAGAACAATATTATTAATAATAAATTTATTCTACTTTTAAATAAATATGTATTCAAAAATATACACTGCAAACATGAAAGATGGAGGAATTACACTGAGTCCATGAAATATCAATAATTGAAAATTAAAACATTTACAAAACACCTTCTATACTAGAAACAATATTTAAAAATAGATCATGAAGTTGATGTCCTAGAAGTCAGCAAACACTAGTAAGAAGCAAGTTGGTTTAAGAACTATGAGTCAAAACAATAGAGCAATAACATTCTGTAGGATAATGTTTCAAGTCATGGCTATACTGCTCTTCTCCAGGTCATCCTTTCCACAGTATATTTTGCATTTCTTAGCTATGTTTTGGCATGGTACTCTCAGTCACATATTTTCCCTTCTATTTCTGCTTTCTCTAGTCTGGCCTTTGGCTCCCCTATTGTTCTCTTGGAAATGATTTTTGTCACTTGGTCTCTCTGATCCACTTTCTTAGCCTCTTCATATCTTTCTACATTATTGGCTTTTTTCTCCATTTGTAATGTTGCACAGTTTCCCACATGGCTTTGATTAATGCACTCTTCCTTGTGTTTGCATAAGTAGGAGTAAGCTAAAGAATTCCACAAAATGTTTTTAGAAGCAACTTAAAAATAAATGTTTTATCTCCTCAAGAACTCTTTAATTTCTGTTGGATTTGGTTTAAAAATGTTGGTCCAGATTCACAGTGAAGAAGACAGAATGTTCTTCCTGCCCCTAGTCCCCAAGAGCCTTTTCCGTGTTGCGCTTAAAGAATTTAACACAATGAAACACAATTGAGTTGGTCATCTTTCCCTACAGAATCTCCTCTTCCAGTGCCGTGATGCAGTCTGCTTTAACCTGTGGCTGGGCACTAATAGATTTCTACTATATGAAGACTACTGTCAGCCTGACTCCAGTAACTTATCTCTGAAAAGGTGGGAGTTATGCTTCTTTTCTCACTATTCCGCTTATTTTTGGACTGTAGAAATTGTATCTAAGTCACAACAAAGAGAATCATTTGTCTCTAGTGCGTGTATACAATGTTCTCCACTTCCCACATTTCTTTTCACCTTTATGTCTCAATCTTCTAGTGTAGATTAAGTGAAATCACAGTTAGCAATGAGAAAAGTTAGTACCTCTGACTGAATATGTTTTCATGGAGGAAAGAGGTAGGAGAGCTAAAATAAAGTCTTCCAAATGTGTGTTCTTATTTATGAAATTAGCAATTTCATTATCTAATTGTAGTACATTTTTTTTCTTTTCAGGATCACAGTCAGTCAGAAAAGAGTGAAAAGATCCATCCCAGCATGAACATGGCATCTCCTCAGAGTTGAACTTTCAGAACTTCATGAGAAGAGGCACAAAAGAGTCAGTAAGAGACATGAAAAGAAGTGTAAGAAGTGTATCCTTGTGGAAGGAAAGATAACAGACAATAACTCGCTAATTCATCCCATCTGATTTGAGGCATCTAACTGATATACTTAGGAGTATAGTCAATTTTTTAAGGTTAAAAGATGAAGATACATAAAGGAGACTCCTAGATACTCTGAGAGGAAAGTTCAGATCTCAGACTAAAATGCTTTCCAGAAGGCTGTATGTCTCCCTTTGATCAAGGAAAATAGAAATGTTAGAACCTTACCTTGGGCACCTTCCTCATTTTAAAGTTCAATGGAATGAATGTGGTTCGAAAAGTCCATGCAATCAATTGGCACACATGCAGAGGATATACTTTTGCATGCTCTTGAGAAATTCATTCAGAAATCATTTTATCATCAAAATAAAATAAAATAAAATATCACTATTAAAAGCAGTATTCCTACCTCCAAAATCATTAGAAGAGTCAGTTTGATTCAGTATTGGGTGAAAAAAGAAAGGAGTGAGTGTCTTACACATAAGAAAATGGTTAGACATATTGAGAAAGACACATAATAAGTGTGGAATGTGAATCTGTGTTTTTAGGTGCAAAAAGAGAGCATTAGAAATCGTTTAATGTTTGCCATTTTTTTCTAGTATTGAAAGATAAATCAGAATATTTATACTGAAGAAAGGCTAAATAGAGATTCAGTAGTTCTAACCTGAGAGATAAGTATTTTGTGGACTAAATCTTCCATATCATCTTAAGAACTATCATGGGACACAGTTTAAAAACTTGTCCAAGGTCTTTCAAAACTTGGCTGCTGCCCAGACTTTTGAGGTGTTTTACGGACAGTGATGAATATTGTCAGCTTCTTTATATCGCTGTCTGGAGATGATTGCTGTGCTCAGAATAGATAAGGTAACTGGCACCATGCTAAAGCAAGATTAGAAAAGGCAGACCCATAGTGCTCTGGGTGATGTTGTGAGAGCAATAATTCTGAAAGAATACACACACACACACACAAAGTAATGTAAATGCAGTCTGTTTATCATTTAAGGCAGTGAGAGTAAAAAACCTCCACGTAAGCAAACACAGAATTATAGAATCATTAAGGTTGGAAAGGACCTCCAAGATCCAAGGTCATCTGGTCCAACCTTCAACCTAGTACTGACAAGTCCACCACTAAACCATGCTACTAAGTTCAACATGTCACAAAGGCATTTCAAGTGTAGTGGCAGTTCACAAAGAAAAAGAGAGAGACATTGTTTTCCAGCCACCAAATGACTGCTCCTTCTGAGAAACAGTAAAACAGTTTTTTTATAAGCAAGCTTTCACTTGACATTATGTCTTTCCATGCAAAGGTTCTAAGATCACTTTATAGTTCCCTCATTTTGGTTTCTCAACTCTGTTCTATGCAAATCAGCTGCCAAATATCTAGAATTAACCTAGAATTATTTTTACGCAGATAGGACTTCAAACATTAGACAAACTTTCCCAATGAGAGGAGAAAGTTTGTGATCCGCTGGGAGAATCAGCCATGCTTATAGTGCTAGTCATCCTGTTCAGATTTGGGTTGAAACATGAAGCCTGTTTCCTCAAAGGAGCTTTTCTACATTGTTCAGACTTAATCTTTGAAGTCAGTTTGTAGTCATTGAGTGTAGAGGAGGACTGGAGCACTCCAGACAGTGTGAAAACTTCCATAATACTACTGCTCATAAACCTGAGATGAATCCTGAAAAACACAATGAGATAGATATAATATTCTTTAAAAATTATTGCATTTCAGGAATGAAATGTGGAGTATGAAAGCATGGCCCCAAATTAGGGTGGGTGTGTTCATTTAGGTTTGTGCCTGTACTGAAAACATGATAGTTCTGAGCTTGCTTTTGTGAATCCAGTTTTGGTATTAAGGTATCACAGAATTTTAAAACTATACAAATTATCCATGCACAACAGAGCTGACTGTCTAAAGTTGTCAGGCAAATCAACTTAACAGGTAATCAGTAAGTTAAAGATGGAATTTAAATCTGTTAAGTAGATAGAAATTAGAAGAAATACATATAAAAATCTACCAAGAGATTCTATCTTATGTTTAGCAATTAATGCTCAGGGAGAGAATAAATTCAGGTTTTTTGTTTGTTTTTGTTTTGTTTTGTTTTGCTTTGCTTTGTTCTTTCAGACATTACAGTTATATATACAGTTATATATATATATGTATATATCAGAGTTTAATGTTTAATTAGAAAAGCAAGAAACTCCTCAAATAGATTCCTCACCAGCAGGTCCAGAGAACTGATCCTTCCCCTCTGCTGGGCATTGGTGAGGCTGCACTTTTGGAGTATTGTGTCCAGTTCTGGGCTCCCCAGTAGAGAGAAAGAGAGACATGGACACACTGGAATAAGTTAATGTAAGGACACCAAAGATGATGAAGGGACTGGAGCCTTTCTCCTATGAGGACAGGCTGAGAACAGAGCTGGGATTGTTCAGTCTGCAGAAGAGGAGGCTAAGGGGAATCTTATGTCTATAAATACCTGAAGGGAAGATATAATGAAGACAGAGCCATGCTCTTTTCAGCAGTGCCCAGAGGCAGGACAAGAGGCAATTGGCAGAAATTGGAACACAAGAGGTTCAGTCTAAACTTTCAAAAGCACTTCCAAAAAGTATGGGTTATGGAGCATCGGAACAGGTTGTGCAGAAAGATTATGGAGTTTCCTTCCTTGGAGATCTTCCAAAGCCATCCAGTTGCCCATGGTACTGGGAAACCCGCTCTAGGTGTCCCTGCTTGATTAGAGGGTTAGATCAGATGACCTCCAAAGTTTGCTTCCAATCATAAACCTTCTGTGACTGTGAAAGCTTTAACATTTTTCCTTTTTCTATACAAAACATATTTGGAGAAGTAGCTCAGATATATATGTGTATACTGTCAACATGCCTCTGGGAAGATGAATCCTATCTGAAATAACTGTTATAGAGGTCATGATAGAATGAGAAACGATTATTAGTCAGATGTGCCAGTGGTGAGTTGTTGATAATCTAGGAAGAACTTAGAGGAAACTGAGATTGTGTTGAGCAAAAGGAGGTGCAGCTGACTAAATGCTTTTATGGACATGTGTGTCATGTTGAAGTCTTTGGATTTTTTTGACGCTGGTGGAGGGGATGATGAGGATGATGCCTTTGCTTAGGCATTTTTATTTAACTGTTGTGTTAACTAATATCAACTGTGGTTGATATTTATTACCAATTTCAAAAATTCCTCTGTTTACCCTCACTATCCAATCTGTGGTAATAAGTCAGTACATATTAAAGGTGCTTCATGAAAGTTAAAAAATGCTACCAAAATATGTTCAACAAGACATAGTACTCAGAGGGGTGAGGGAGATCGTCTGTCCCTCTTCAGAGCAGGAATCAATATGTAAATCCCATCTTTGGGGATCCAGATCCTGGAATTCTTTAGAAGAATCCCAAGAAGGTGGGACTCATTCTTCTGAAGTGGAAGCTGTAGCTGATGACAGGCAAATAGGTTATAAAGAAAAGATGAAGAGTAACATATTTTATATTTTGACCCATGCTGCATTTTATGAGGAGATTGATGCCCCAACTATAAGGTCCTTGTGGGCTTTAAAAGGAGAATATTTTGCTTTTGTTGTGGATAGAAATAGGTTTAGAAACAGTTTAATACATAGAAATAGTTTAATCACATCGAAAGAGAAGGACTTTGTACTTATGTCAGCCCAAGGAAATGTTTTTATAAAAACTGAAAGCCCTCCAGAGATCAGATGCCTCAGTATTTAGAAAGGAACTAAGTGGGAATTTTCAGGATTACAGGTTTGGATCTGAGCTTCTGAATTATATTAAAATCACATTTTAACCCTTATTTTATTATTTTATTTTATTTTATTTATTTTATTTTATTACTTTTATTCCCTTTTTATTTCCTTTTCTTTGATCCAGTACTTGCTAATTTGCAGTGATGAAATAAGTTATTCTGCCTAAAAACATCATGAATATTAAAGCATTAGAAATAAATAAATATAAAAATACATTTTTAATGACAATAGAATGAAAGTATTAGAACAGTGTTTAATTCTGTTGTCTCAAAAATCATAACCCTAAGGACATATGAATCGACTGTACCTCCAACAACCTTTAACAGAGAAATGGAGAAGAATGAGTAGAAGCTTCTTAGCTTTTGTTGTTATTTGTTTGTTTGTCCTTTTCTTAAACATAGAAATAGAATTATTTGATGTGGATTATTAAAACAAATGATAGAATCATAGAATATTCCGAGTTGGAAGGGACCCATAAGGATCATCAAGTCCAACTCCTCGCACCACACAGGTCTACCCAAAAGTTTAGACCATGTGACTAAGTGCACAGTCCAAACATTTCTTAAATTCATATAGGGTTGGTGCAATGACTACTTCACTGGGAAACCTCTTCCAGTGCGCAACCACCCTCTCAGTGAAAAATCTCCTCCTGATATCTAGTCTGAACTGCCCCTGCCTCAGCTTCACCCCATTCCCGCGAGTCCTATCACTAGCGTTTATGGAGAATAGGCCACCCGCCACTCCACTCACCCTCACGAGGAAGTTGTAGACTGAATGATATTCATGATGAAATGATGTTCATATCACAATATTTACTTCATTTAGGCTTGATAATACAAACCTTGTAGGCAGCCTAAAGCAGTAGCTTAAATGTTAACTAAGGAAACTGAGATGAAAGCTTACACATACAGTTTGATGGCAGAAAATGTTAGAAATGTTGCCATTGTTGAAATTTTTAGAATGAAATAAATTCTTAGAATGAAAGGGTAAAATCATCAGAGGGTCTTAAAATCACTGGACTCCTGAGACAAAAAGGGTTTAATTAAATTAAACCCTTAAATTGTTTATTATTCATGTTATTCTTAATGATAACTGATGTTCTGGAAGGAAAGTAAAGAAGAAAAAAATATATATTTATCTATAAGGAGCACATAACAAGGAAAGGACTCAGCTGGACTGTAGAGCAACATAAGCAGAAAATTGGTAATAGGTCATGTTGATCTAGCTATAGGACAAAATTATTCTCAATTATGTCTACATTTTTGGTTTATAAAATTTCTATTTAAAACTTGATACTTTTTCATAATAAAATAAATAAAGTAAAATAAAAAAATAAAAATAAAATAAAATACAATAAATCTTCTACATTGTCAAGTTCAGTAATAAAAATAAGCAACATGATGATCTTATAATGCAGGGAATAAGATCTGGCAGGTGATGCAGGCTCCCTGATTTGATAAAACAATGAAAAAGAAGAAAATATTTTTTTTTGTCACATCCATTATGAGCCTATTTGCATTTTTATCTTAAATAATAATCTGAACTATTAAAAAACTTTACACTAGTTTTGAAAATTATTTTCAAAAAATACTAGGAAATTAAACCTTTTACGAAATGAACAGTGAATACGAATTAATACTAGAGAAACTAGGCCTTGAAGCAGTTTTGCTAATGACAGGAAATTATTATTATAGAAGTGGCTAGAGTCCATTTTTCTGATATTAAGTCACTATTTTAAACTCTTTAAAAAAGCTAAATACATTCTATATGTAAAATTAACAGCAGCTGCTGACGATCATTGAGAAAGCTGAATTTGTAGAAGTCAAATTAATAGAATTTAAAGACTGTAAACATTTTGAAATGCTAATGAATTAATAACTGGTAAGGAAATGTAATTAAAACACAGCAAATATGAGAAAAACTTATTACAAGACAATAATTTTTCCTCAGTGTTGTTAACTCTATGTCTGTCAATTACCAATGTAGATTTCCCAGGGTGGCAGAATACATAAGAAAAGGATGTTGCATGCCTGAGGCTCAGGCACCTTTGTGGATTTAGGTCTTAAAACTTTGGGGTTGTTATAATTCACTGAAATGTAGCAAACATGGCCCTTGTACCTAAGTGAATATAACAGTGGTATGGAGGTGCTCGCTTTTCTCTTGTGAATACAGTGACTGTATCTACACCCAGAATAAAAGAATAAAGAAATAGTTGTTGGTCATAAAGCACTCAGACAGCAGCGTATCAAGAATTCAAAAATAAAAAGGATGACACTTTGTGAAGTCAGTTGCTTAAATGCATTTCATCCAGAGTTGTTTAATAAAGAGGCAGGTCAAAATATTGAACAGACTACCAAAAGGGGCAATATGGAAAGATCTATAAATCACTCTTGAGATGCAGAAAGGAAGAACTCTGGAAGAACTTTCAGAAAGGGATAAAATGCAAGACTGTATAGATTAACGGGATCAAAATGACAAGATAAAGCTTGATAGATATTTGTTTGGTGTTATTATACGCTGTTCTCAAGAGTCAATTAGTTTTCCTCCGGTCATTAACCATGTTAATGTGTTTGTGTGCCATATTGGAATTTGAGATGCCCATGGAAGATCTTAGACTGTTGTTTTTATAGAAAAAATATATATATACATACACATCACTGGAACATTGCTTAGCAATGTTTTCAAGTCAGAGTATCTGCATATCAATAGGGAGTTGGACAACACAGAAAGTTTGCAAATATTTTTTTCTTTGTCTTTTTTTATATATATATATAAAGAAATTATCAAGAAAAGTCAGACTTCTTGAATTCACTGCCTATTAAAAAATAGAAACCCTATCTTCTAACAATTATCTGTAAACCAACAGGAACTGAGGGAATAAGAAATTTTATCTAACGTTAGTAAAAAATCTCTGCAATTCAGGAAGGAAAAGGGTATTCCAATATGCAAATGTCTTTGATTACACTCTCATTTGCTTTATGCCAATCAGGTTATATTTTCTTCCCCTGGGAAGATTATTTTAAACCAACTCTTCTTATTGACCATTACTGGTGCTTTCAAAGACACCTGCTACTTTTCCTTCAGATCTCCGGAGAACTGTTCTTCCTTGTGGTAACACTGGTCTTTCTAGAGTGAAACGGAGTAGCAGACTATAACTTGCAGGATTGATTCTCTCTGTTGGATTTTCTGCAGTGTTTTACTATTTGGTGATAGAAGATGGGGGTCTTTCTTCCCTATAAATAACATCTATTTCTTAAATGTTCAAAGGAATAAAAAAAAAGGTGATAACAGAAACATAATTTTTATCTTTTCAATGACCTCATATTGTTCTAAGGTAATCAAAGACTGATTCCAGTAGCAATAAATGACAAATAAATTTTACATTCCTTCATCAGCAACCCTCTGCAAAGGGTTGTTTTGCGCCTCTGTGAGAGCATATTTAAGACAGGGAAAAAAATGCTGCGCCACTCAGCAGCTGGCAGGGTGAGAGGAGTGAGAAACAGCCTTGCAGGTGCCAAGGTCAGTGAAGAAGGAGGGGGAGAGGTGCTCCAGGCTCCAGAGCAAAAGTCCCCTGCAGCCTGTGGTGAGGACCATGGTGAAGCAGGATGTCCCGCTGCAGCCCATGGAGTACCACGATGGAGCAGGGTTCCACGCTGCAGCCCGTGGAGGAGACCACGGTGGAGCCTGTGCCCCAAAGGAGACTGCGGCCTGTGGAAGACCCCTGCCGTAGCAGATTCCGGGCCGGACCTGCAGCCCGTGGAGAGGAGACCACGCAGGAGCAGGTGACCCGGCAGGAGCTGCTGCCCGTGGGGGACCCAGGTTGGAGCAGTTTGCTCCAAAGGGATGGACCCTGTGGTACGGACCCATATCTGGAGTAGATCTTGAAGAGCTGCTGCCTGTGGACAGCCCACGCCGGATCAGTTTGGCAAGGACTGCATCCCGTGGGTGGGACCCCACAGCACAGGGGACAAGAGTGACCGAGAAGGAGCGGCAGAGAAGAAGTGCTATAGACTGACCATAACCCCCATTCCCCCGTTCCCCTGCGCCGCTCAGGGGGAGGAGATGGAAGAGGGTGGATGGGGGGGGGGGGGGGGGGAAGGTGCTTCCGGTTTCTTTCCTTTGCTTCTCACTTCTCTAGCTTGTCAGTAATAAGCAATAAATCTTAAGATCATCTAGATCCTGCTCAGAGCAGGATCGGCTACTAAAGGTTGCTTGCAAAAGTCTTGTCTTTTGAGTATCTCCAAGGGTGAGAGTCCACAACCTGTCAGTGCAATCTGTTCCAGTGGTTTACATTCTAAGCAGGAAAAAAGCTTATGTTCAGATGGAATTTCCTGTATTTTATTCATGCTTATTGCTTCTGGTCTTTCACTGAATATCACTGAGATGAGTCTGATTCTATCTTCTTTACAGTTTCCCATCAGATATATATATTGATAGGATCACCCTTAAGCCTTCTCTTCTCCAGGCTGAACAGTCCCAACTCTCAGCCTTTCCTCATGTGGCAGTTACTCCAGTCCCTAAAGCATATTTGTGACCCATTCTGGATTAACTCCGCTAACTCCTTGTCTCTCTAGCAATGGAGAGACTAGAACTGGACACATCATTCTACATGTTTCTCAACATGTTTATTCCTTCTTGAAAGCAAGGATCACACTACATGATCTGCTGGCAATAGTCCTTCTAAAGCAGCCCAGGATGCTGTTGTTTTACAAAGGCACATCACTGAAATAAGTTCAATTTGTTGTCCACCAGCACTCTCAATTCATTTTCTGCCAAGCAGTTTCTCACCCAACCAGAACCCAGCCTGTACTGGTGCACATGGTTATTCTTTCCCAGGTGTGGGACTTTGCATTTCTGTTTATTGAACTTTATGAGATTCTGGTTGCTTCATTTCTTCAGCCTTTCAAGATTCTTCTGAATAGCAACACAGACATTATATCTGTAATCCTTTGGGAAGCATAGTCTGTGCACATTATCCTGCACATTTAGCTTGCTAGCCTAGTCTTCATTTCCTCATTTGATTTTTGGTTGTCATCTCCCTTCTTGTTTATTCCTAGTTTAAAGCTCCTTGACTGGTGAGTCATCTTATTGGCAAAGACTAATGCTTCTGATTTGCCCTGTGTCTGTTTTCCATTGATTTATACCTAAAATATGAATTCTGATAGTATATAAGGTAGTAAAAAGGGAACATTTATCCAGACTTCCTTTTTAATTAGCAGTTCCATATTTCTGATCTCTTAAAGCTATCTTACTGTTCCCCTCCTCAAAAGAGAAACCCTTAACCCATTGCTCATTGTCCCTAGTCCAATATAATACAAGTTCTCTGACTCAGCCATATGTTGTGGTGATTGCTCATGCTGTCATGCAAGAGTTCTTTCCTCAAATCACAGTATGAATCTATCTCTGTTCTTTCCCTGGATAATAAAAAGGAATTACTTGTATGTGTTTATTGCATGCATACATAATAGATGTAACACAACATAATATGAATGCAATAAAAATATTAATATATAGCAATATGTATATATTATGATCTGCATATATGAAATTATAGTATGATTATATAGGTACATAGATCTTGATACAAACATGTACAAATGTAACTAACTGACTTGAAAAGCCAAATTTGTAAAATAAGTTTTGAATTTATCTTTAAATATTGTTAGATTCAATAATTATTTTTTCTGTGTTGAGAATGTACTGTTACTGTAACTAAACCTAACGTTCTATTAATGAGAAAGCTTTGACTTAATTGATGATTAACATACATTTTATTTATTTATCATTACAGAGTCCAGCTGTTCCTCGGATAGGAAATTCTGAAGTATCTGAGGTTAATCCCACTGAAAAAAAATATATATATTTATATTTAATAGTAAACTGGAATAGAGAGAAGAACATACAGGTGATTTGTTTGCATCAACCTGTGAAGCTTAAGAAGATTATCTGCTTCATCCAAGAACAATATTTTCAGGATGCCTTTGTATTTCCAACCTGGATGTCATTGATGTAAGAATTACCATGACATGCAAGATCTATCCCTGATAAAATGTTAGTTGCCAAGGAAGGTAGATTTTTCCCACAGTGCCATTTGCCTTGCAGTAACCCCAGAGTCAAGGGTAGTGATGTAGTTTAAAATGATTTGATTAAGGATTTCCTCAGTAAATGGGAAATAAGAGAGCTTTTTCAGTGACTTACATATTTCAGCCAGCAGCCTGATAATAGTCTTGCTTGTGTTTGACTTACCTCACATGAAAATGTCAACAACTAAATAGACTAGAGCTGCCTCATCCACTTTGTGCTATAGGGCTATAAAGACAGACCCTATTTGCCATCTGTCATTGTGTTCATCTCAGATTGCTCCAAGTTTAGGGTTGCACCAGCTCTGATTTAGCTTCCAGACAAACTGTAGCATAAACAGAGCAGTTTCCCATTCCCATTTTAAAGGTACCTTAGTTTCAACATTGTCAGCATTCCAAAAGCAGTTTCTACTGTCTTTAGTAAACAGAGATTTCTGAAAATGTTCAGTCAGTGTACACGATGAATTGAGTTTCTCTAATTCTGAATAAACAGTATTTCCTGTGTAGGAAACTATGTACCATAATCTAAAGGCACCGAAGTATGTCCTTATAAGTGAATCACATGTGGCCTAACTTCTTAAGTCAAAAGGGAAGCAAGAGATGAAATGATGATAGGACATGACAGCTCTCAACAAAGAAAGCTATTTAGCTTGACAAAGACAACTAGTTTGTATCCCCTGTAATGGAAGACAAGTTTGAAAATTTGGTTTTAACAGAACAATGATAATCTGAAAAGTCAAAGACAGCAGAAAATAATGAAAAAAGTCACTAGTATGACAACATAACATACAATAAATAAAAGATTTCTGATCAGAAAGTCATTAAATATAATAGTTATAATGAGGTACATTAGTATGACTCAGAGACTTCAAATTATTTTTATAAGGGGTTATTACTTACATATATTGCTAATAGTAAAGAAATTATGACTATATCATTACTTGGGTGGGGGAGTGAGGGGGCTGTTTCACATCAAACATTGTTTGTCCACAGGACAATTGCTAGTAGATTGCTTAGTGATTGATCTGATCACATGCTGCAGGCATCCTTCCTTCTTTCAAACTGATAAAAGTAAAATGACTAAGCTACTTCATCAATGGGAGAAAGAGAGAAGTTTGATGACTCTGAGATACAGGCTTTGCCAGGGAATCTCTACTTTCTGTATCTGACCATACTTTATCATGCATCATAATTACTTTTTGTGTTAAAAAAATCTTTTAAAACATACCTCTTATTTATATGTTGAGCCATTTATACACATATTAATTTGCACACATAAATGAAGTACTTCTATTTCTACTTTCCAATACAGGATCGGTTAGAATTTGTATTAAATAAATAATAAGGGCTGTTATTTGCATAATGTTCATCTTAGCTACTAAGTAGGTGTTTAGCATATTAAATACTGTACAAGTGGAGTTTTTTTAATTTTATATAGAAAGATTGAGTATCAGATCAGTTATTGAATTGAAAGAAGAGAGTGATATTTAATGGAAGGCAGTAAAGATAGCTTTTCATTGACTGAATCTGTTCCTACATTAAGACAAAATTTTCTGTTTACTACTCTGAAACTTAAGAGTTATAACTAGTTTTCCAGTCTGGCCTATGATTAATGAGTTCTATCATCAGCTGTATTAAAGGATGGAATGAAAACTTAATGGCCAAAGAACACATATATCTTCAAATATAACAAATAAAACTAAGAGATAAAAAGTGTCCAAGTTGTTCAAAATTCCCTTGATACTAATATTTTTAGAAAATTAAGTACACACACACACAATCAATAGTTGTACATCTTGTAAGACATTCAACTAGCTCTCACTCTAATAGCTCAGATAGTTAAGTACAGGTTGGAATACAGATACTCTGTGTGTCACTGAGTTAAAATAATTCAATGAACTAAGGGGAAAGATAACATAAGCTGAAATCCCAAAGAGAAGGTGAAAAAGGGAGATGTAGTTGAAATTGTAAGAGAAAAATCATATTGCTAACTTGATATATTTATGTTAGAAGTGAGCTTCTCTACTCTCCTTTGTTGTAATGGAACATTTCTATATATATGTATACACACGCACTAGACTATTTCAGGTTGATGTGATGGGAGTGTTTAGAAGACAGACACATCAAGCTGGGCATTAACTTTGAAACAAAATTTTGCTAAATTCATCTATTAAGAGCATACATTGTGCTCATGATGAACTGTTACACATGATCTTCTGCAAATAAAAAAACCTCCTGGTCTTTACATTTATGTCCCAAATTAGTTCTTGGTATACAATATCATGGATCTGCTGCGATATAGTCAGTGAAAATAGGAACAGCCCTTGACAGTTTTTAGTCACTGAGGTTGAGGATCTTCTTTCAGAACTGAAGAGGGCTGTCTTCTCTCTTATTTTCCTTGGTCATACTTGATGGTTGCATGCTATTGTCCCCGTCACAAGAAGGGAATGTACCACTTTCTCCTGAAAGTTCTTATTTGTATGTTTGTTTTTGCTTTGTTTTGCCTGTTTCTGTGGGCCAAACTTTTACATATTGAAAGGAAGAAATGTAGCTTTCTCTGAGTGAATGACATTCTTTTATGACATTTAGAGTCCATTAAAATAGCAATAAAATCGAATGCTGAATGTTTGAAGTCAAATAAAAGGAACACATCACCCTGGAAGAAGTAAAACCGAGAGTGAAGTGAACAAAGGTATTCTTCATATTAGTCTCCTGGGTTGGCTGATTTATCTATTTGTTTTTCCACATTTGCTCTTTGCTCAAAACATTGCTCAGTGATACAGATTGGTTACCATGGACCATGATGCTAACGATGAAGAAGGCCAGGCAACGTCCATGCTCATGTTAGCCTTTGCAGTCTTTCTAGCCTAAAGGTAGAACTTTTAATATTGTATAGCCCCTTTTTGAACTCATATATAAGAAAAAAAAAATGTTCAAGAAACAATAACATTATTACAATTAAGATATCTTCAATCATAAATATAGTTCGGAGTTTTTTTTGTATTTATAAAACAAAAAACACAAATGATGTTTTACAAACCTCCAAAACATAAAATGTTTTTCAGAGGGAGAAAACCAAGCACAGAAAGCTTTACTATGTAGCCCAAAGTCACTTACAGAACTAGAATCTGAAAAAAGAACTCCTAGACACAGGTCAATGAACAGTAGTGGTGCAACCAGCCTCTATTTTAGTATGGTAATCAAGATGATATGACTCCCTTAAGAGTTCCATTTTAATTTGCCCTGCATGGATAAAAAGCAATTTAAACTGAGAAATAACAAATGTCTTATTTCATATAAATAAAAAATGGAATAGAAAGAAGGTCAGAGAAATGACTCAAGCAAAGAAAAAAAAAAAAAAAAAATTACTGAAACAGAGGTGAGCTTTCAATCCAGAAAATGTTGCTATTGTCTTACTGATACCGCAAAAAGTGTTGGGTGGGGGGGGATTCTGAAAGGATAAAACTATTGCTTTATATTTCCAGAAAAGTTTAAAAAAAGAAAAAGAAAAAGAAAAAGAAAAGAAAAAAGAAAAAAAAAAAAGGAAAAAAGGAGAAAGAGAAAGAGAAAGAGAAAGAGAAAGAGAAAGAGAAAGAGAA
>CM021767.1:78884411-78904383 GCA_011076525.1 Nettapus auritus | reverse complement strand
GAGAAAGAGAAAGAGAAAGAGAAAGAGAAAGAGAAAGAGAAAGAGAAAGAGAAAGAGAAAGAGAAAGAGAAAGAGAAAGAGAAAGAGAAAGAGAAAGAGAAAGAGAAAGAGAGAAAGAGAAAAAGGTCATTATTCTTCCAGTCTTTAAATACATGCATCATTTAATAAATAGTTATCTTGTCATTTAAATAGCAACCTCTTGAGTATATTTTAGCTCCAAATTACTCTCCTAAAATATGCCAGATGCTAAACTTTCTTCCATGTATTCCAAAGAACAATTAGTTAAACTGAAAATATACTTACATGCATGAAATGTGCATAGATTTCCAATCTATGATTTTACTATGTGGATAAACAAAAATAATTTTAAAAAAAAAAAAAATCTGTAGGAGAAAAGAAAATGTAGAAGGAAAAGGAAAAAAAGAAAGGGATTGGAAAGATAGGGACTGGAATGATTAACAGGGAGGTGGGAACAAAAGTGGAGAAAAGTAAGATGTGAATGAGAGGTAAACTGGAAAAGTAAGCTTTTACACATCATGAACACACACAAAAAATATGCTTTCTAGAGTATTTAAAACATTACAGGTGTGTAAGAATTAAGATTTCTCAGCCTTGCTTTAGCTCTATGAAACTAAAATATAGCAAAAGGAATCATAATTTTATATATTTTCCTCTAGAAAAACCTCCTAAATACAGTGGAAAAATAAAGCTATTTCAAAAACTTTTGAGACATGCTAAGGGTGAAAGAATTGGCATATTGTTTGAAAATAAACATGGAAACAAACAAATAAACAGGTATTTTTTTTGCTTTGTTTTCACATTATTACCAGATAATTTTATGAGAGAAATTAGTGAGAAAACAGCATTCCTTCCCTAGTAGCTATCCATCATCTAGTGAATATGTGAGGCCATAGTGATTCACAGGACACCAAATATAAATTAAAGTCTTCATGCTGAATACCTGGGAGCTGCACATATTCAGCAATTTAGGAGGTCAGAATGCCAAAATACAGAATGTGGGTGCTTAGTTTCAGACACAAGGACTAAGTATTTGTTCAAGATCATACCAATTAAGAATCATTTCTTAAAAATATTATCATAAATTAATGAAGAAAGCTAGACTGTGAGCAAAGAAGCCAGCAAGCAATCTACTAGGGTCTGGCTTGTGCCCGAGAAGCACATATTAAGACTGAAATCATGAATGAGTTTTCCTTGTGGGTAGGAAAAAAAATCAGCAGGTTTTAAAATTAGTCAAATACAGTAAAGTCAGGATTTAAAATACCTCGTTATCTAATCCATAAAATCTCTCTCAGTCTTTCAAATAAGCTGGTAACGTCATTTTGTCTAGCAGAATCAGACTACTTTCAGTATTGCAGGGATTTAAGTGCACTTGGCATTCAGCAGAATCAGAGAGAGGATATTAGGGAACGAGAAAAAAAAAAAAAATTATGACAGTCTCTTACATAAGGCTTTGCAAATTTGACTTTCTGGATTACCATATTCAACTTTCTTGAATGAGGGGAATTATCTGCTCTTTAAGTTAACACATCATGAGCACTAGGAATAATATATTTGTTACGGTAGCAGTATTTTGAAATGGCTTATGCTACGTTTATCTTACAGCAGTAAATTAATGTCTATAGTAGTTTAACTGGAAAATTAAGTGTGCTAATTTCTTGAAGAAGGACTTAAGGTGACATTTTTGATTCTACTATGGATAGTGGAGAAAGAAAATAGCTTATGTAACATTGTCAGATGCCTTGATTTTCAGGAATGGAACAGTTTAAAATCCTTCTATGACTTCTCATATATCAGGGAAATATAACTGTTACTCCAAGCCAGTCTTTAGATTTATCTCTGTGCAGACTCAAAGGCTAACAGTAAAAATAATACCTTTTTCTTCTATTTTCACAGAATCAAAGAATCATCTAGGTTGGAAGAGACCTCCAAGATCACCTAGTCCAACCTCTGACCTAACACTAACAAGACCTCCACTAAACCAGAGCACTAAGCTCTACATCTAAACATCTTTTAAAGACCTCCAGGGATGGTGACTCAACCACTTCCCTGGGCAGCGCGTTCCAATGCCTAACAACCCTTTCGGTAAAGAAGTTCTTCCTAAGATCCAACCTGAACCTCCCCTGGCACAACTTTAGCCCATTCCCCCTCATCCTGTCACCAGGCACGTGGGAGAACAGACCAACCCCCACCTCGCTACAGCCTCCTTTCAGGTACCTGTAGAGTGCGATAAGGTCGCCCCTGAGCCTCCTCTTCTCCAGGCTAAATAGTCCCAGCTCCCTCAGCCGCTCCTCGGAAGACTTGTTCTCCAGACCCCTCACCAGCTTCATTGCCCTTCTCTGGACTCGCTCAAGCACCTTGATGTCCTTCCTGTAGTGAGGGCCCCACACAGAGTAGTTTTGGTAGTAGTTTTTGGAATCATTTAGGTTGGAAAAGACCTCTAAGATCATCTAGTCCAAACTATAACCTAGCACTCCCAAGTCCATCATTAAACCATGTCACTACGCTCTATATCTACAAGGTTTCTGAAGACCTTCAGGGATGGTGACTCAACTGGTTCCTTGGGCATCCTGTTCCAATATTTCACAACCCTTTCAGTGAATATTTTTTTTCCTAATATCCAACCTAAACCTCCCCTTGCACAACTTAAGGCCATTTCCTCTTTTCTTAACACTTGGTGTTTGGGAGAAGAGAGCAGTTCCCATCTCGTTACAGCCTCCTAATATCAATCATATGGCAAGAGAAGACAAAGCTAATATTACAACTATTAAGCTGAAAGAAAAATATATATATATATTGTAACAAATCTTCTTAGCAACATTCAGATAATTCAGTTGTTTTAAAACTTCCCTCATAATAAATAAAAATCACTGAGAAAAAATGCTAATTGATTTATTTGTCACTTCTTTTAATCATATTTAATACATATTACACAATGACAATCTATAGAAGCTGTAAAATTTACTATAAGAAAAAAAATACTTATAAAATATTATATAAAAAGCACTTAATTTAACTAATGTTCTGTGTAACAGAAGTCACATAAGTGGCCAAGTTATAAAAGATTCTGTTATTGAAACAGATGCTACTGCAAGAGGTTTAAAGTATAAAATAACCTGAAAATCTCATGGAGACCTTATTGATAATGACTGTAATGCTTCTCTTGCATTTAGGTAAATGAAGAACAACCTTACCAATAAATGCAGCATCAGAATCAAGGCCAGTAATACTTTCCAGAAATGATTGACTTGTTCATTTGGAATACTGCATATTGGAATACTTCCACTCTACTTTGCTACCACATTTTTTTTTTCTTCATACACACTTGACAGTCTTCTACACCCACCATCTTTCCAGTCATCATTCACTGTCATAAGAAACAGATAAATTTTAAAATAATTAGCAGCATCCTACACATAGGTTTCTCTAATATGACGTCTCACTTCATTTTGCTCTTATTCCCACATGTCCTTGTATTTATTTGATGTTAAAATTATCCCCAGAATCCTTAGATTAAGGAAATCTTTGAAATTTTGTTTCAACTAGAACAGGCTGTACTGCCAGTAACACTGAAATGAAAGAACCATTCTTTCCGTGGCTTTACAAGAACTTTCATCTTCTAAGTGGCCTGGGGAATCTGAAAAGGCAAGCATATTTATTGTAGTGTAGCCCTTCAAGTAAGAGGTCAGTGGTCTTAGTCCAGCTAAACAACTCCGGAAGACAAGAAAATTAGACTGAGAAAGGAACAGATGAGATTACTACCTTATTTCTGTACTGCCAGTCCTCCTTTTCTGCCAGCATTTATGAGTCTTATTCCTTACTATTCACACATATTAACATTCCAAGACAAGACATTATTCTAAGGTCCTTAGGAGCGTGCTAAATTCAACTGACTCAATGAGGATGAATAACACAAATAATGCATGTAAGTGTGTGTCTTTGCATACATGTGCATGTATACATATAAATGTAATAAATTAGATGTATGCTATTGGTAGATAATCCTAAGGATCTGGGTTCTACAGCCATTCTCTTCATGCCTAAGGAAGTCAGGAACATGCAAAAGGTTGAAGGCATTACATCCCAGCCAGCATGGGTTCACAAGGGGTAGGTCCTCCCAAACAAATTTGATTTCCTTTTATGATAAGATCACCCATTTAGTCGACCAAGGGAAACCAACCAAAGTGATCTTTTTGGACTTCAGCAAAGCTTTCAACATAGTTTCCCATAGGACACTACTGGACAAAATGTCCAGCATACAGCTTAACAAAAACATCATACGATGGGTGAGCAATTGGCTGATGGGCAGGGCTCAAAGGGTTGTGGTAAATGGGACCACATCAGGCTGGTGGAAGGTCACTAGTGTGGTCCCCAAAGGCTCTATTTTAGGGCCAGTCCTCTTCAATGTCTTTATAAATGATTTAGATGTAGAACTAGAAGGTGTTTTGAGCAAATTTGCCGATGACACCAGACTTGGAGGAGTTGTAGACTCGTCTGAGGGTGGAAAGGCCTTGAAGAGAGATCTGGACAGGTTGGAGAGCTGGGCTATCACCAACCACATGAAGTTTAACAAAAGAAAGTGCCAGGTCCTGCACCTGGGACAGGGCAACCTTGGCTATACGTACAGATGGGGTGACAAGACGCTGGAGAGCAGCCCTGCAGAGAGGGATCTGGGGGTCGTGGTCGACAGCAAGTTGAATATGAGTCAGCAGTGTGCCCTGGCAGCCAGGAGGGCCAACCATATCCTGGGGTGCATCAAGCACAGCATCGCTAGTCAGATGAGGGAAGTGATTGTCCCGCTCTACTCTGCATTGGTTTGGCCTCACCTCAAGTACTGTGTGCAGTTCTGTGCACCACAGTACAAAAAAGGATGTGAAACTGTTGGAGAGTGTCCAGAAGAGGGCGACAAAGATGGTGAAGAGCCTGGAGGGGATGGCATATGAGTAGTGGCTGAGATCACTTGGCCTGTTCAGCCTGGAAAAGAGGAGGCTGAGGGGAGACCTCATCACAGTCTACAGCTTCCTCGAGAGGGGGAGTACAGGGGCAGGCACTGACCTATTCTCCTTAATCACCAGTGACAGGACCCATGGGAATGGTGTCAAGCTGAGGCAGGGAAGGGTTAGGCTAGACATCAGGAGGAGATTTTTCACTGAGAGGGTGGTCGTACACTGGAGCAGGCTCCCCAGGGAAGTAGTCACTGCACCTAACCTGTCTGAATTTAAGAAGTAATTGGACTGTGCACTTAGTCACATGGTCTAAAATTTTGGGTAGACCTGTGCAGTGCAAGGAGTTGGACTTGATGATCCTTATGGGTCCCTTCCAACTCGCGATATTCTGTGATTCTATGATTCTATGAAAATCATGTTACCTTCCCAGCTGAGAGGAAAGCAGAGTGAGTACAAAACAATTCATCAGCTACTTCTTTGATACTCTGTTTTGCCATTCGTTCCCATGTCACTGTCTCTTTTGCATTTGTCAAATATCTAGACAGTCTAAAAATTACATGGCAACAAATCATGATAAATTAAGTTAATATTAAATACTGTAGTTGTATGAGAAAATAATTTGTAGAAGGAGAAGGCAGTGCAACTTCTAAGAAACCTGGGATTACTACTTTTCAAAGACTGTCTGCATGTAACAGTACTAACTGGTTTCAAACAGTGCAAGACAGAAAAAAAGCTAATAAAAATGCAGTTCAATTTATTCATCTTAAGTCAAAGTGGATTTGTCCAGTACTTTCCAGTTCTTCTCCAAAACCTATATAGGAAATACATATATATATATATATATATATATGTAGGAAACTATATAGGAAAACTGAATAACTTTACAAGTTATAGTATATCACATTTATTTCACTAAGAAGATTCAAAAGGGAAAAAAAAATCAGAAATAAAATTTTAGATTAAAATCAGTGTAGATAAATGTAAAATGATTCACGTAAATTCACGTGCACACATAGAAGAAACAAATATGCACAAGAAATCAAAATTTGACAAAAATTGAATCAACTATTTGAATTGATTGAATTTGTTTTAGAACAGTTCTGAGCTGACTGTTCTAAACCAGAGCAGGATCTTGGGTTATGAAAAATAGTTCTGTAAAAACATAAGCTGTAAGCACATCAGGGAGCAGAAAAGCTAATCAGATGTAGGAGTTGCACAGGAAAATTATTTTTTCATTTGGAAGAAAAATTTATGGCTTATCCACATCTTGAATATTGATTTCACTTATGGACCTCTTATCTCAAGAGATTATATAGAACTAAGAAAATTTTCAGAGATGGCAACCAGGAGGATTGGCAGAATGGAAAAGCATCCATATGAATAAGAATACAAATACTTCAAGACTTTTAAGTGTGGAAAAGTTCTAGCTAGAGGAAAGGATAATTAGAGGAACATATAATAAAGCCCCACAAATGTATGAGCAGCATCAAGACTGTGTATAGTGATTAATCATTAATTGCATCGTACACCACGGGTACTAGAAAGCTCTGACTAGAAGCTATTTAGATCCCGGTTCAAAACAAGTAATAGGAAGCAGTTCTTCAAGAGTCAAAGCAGACCCGTGCAATTTGTTGACAAGCCTGGAGAAATTTACACTGATTCAGGAGAAACGAAGATAAGTTAATGTTAAAGGAAAAACAGAATCAGATATTTCCTTTGAAGAAAACAGTTGGAGATTGAGAGAGCATTAAGAAGAAGAATATAGCTACACAGGTTTTACTCCTCTATAGACAAAATTAATTTAAGAACTTTGACACAGACAAAGTAATGGATAAAGGGTTCTTCTTACCCCTTGTGTTCTAACTTTTCTCTGAAAAGGATAGTTCAGCTGGAAAAAAAATCAAAAAGGATTTTTGTAATTTTTTGTAGCATTAATAACTGTTAATGTTGGTAAAGCCACAAAGGATGAGGTCTACTTTTATGCTCAGAGACTTTCAAGAAAGAAAATATCAGAGGTTAAGATCTTTAAGGTAGTTCCAGTGTGACTAGCTGAGGTGAAGAACTAGACTACCAAGAAGACATTTCTAATGCTTCAAGCCAGTAAAGGGCCTATGTAGAGAAACTAAAAGCAACAGCTGCGTTTCCTTTAAAAAGTTGTCAGATCCATGGCGTCATTTTGTATTCCAAGTGTATTGTTTAGTTAATTAAGTTTGTTAAATCCTTTTTTCACTTTAAAATTTAGAACTTCTGATGAGTCCTTACGATAAGGATCATAATATATTTATACCTCATAGGATTAAAAAACAAAAAGCAACATTAATTATTTTTAGTAATGAAGTGGAAGAAAAAATAAACAATGCATTAATTACATTTTCAGATAATAAATTAGGAGGTGTAAACAAAACAAAACAAACAAACAAAAAAAAAGTGAGAAATTAGAAATATAGAAAGACCTGAAAAACTAAGAACTGAAGTATGGGCTGGAAATAACTAAATGAACTTCAACCTGCAAACCAGCACACGAGTATCTCTGGGAATTAATAATCCAGATATTCTTAGATGTGAGATAACACAGATATAGTAACCCTAATTAGGACTTTGGGCTTTAAATTGCCGTATGTTGGGGAAAAAAAAAAAAAGGAGATTTGAGCGGTTTATATACAAATGTAATGTGATGGAGGAAAAGACTAAAAAACAGGCTTTTTAACCTTCTGTAATACACAAACCAACCAAATCAGAAGCCATATGAAAATCTCTTTCCATATGATGTGTGACCATATATATATAGAATACTTATGCACTTCTGGGCACTTTGTTATCCAGATCACATAAGGAACTGGAGGGAATTCAGGGAAGGACAATCACTTTGATTAGACATCTGAAGGGAATAATCTGTGGGGAAAGTTAAAAACTATTATTGCCATTTATTGTCTAAACAATAAATTAAAATTTTAGGTATTCAGTTGATGTAAATATAGCCGTTTGTAAATTAAATTGTGAATAAAATCTCCTTATATACTTTGCAGGTTTCATTTCTTTTCATTCTTTTATAGATATTAAGGTGGGAGGGTTTTTTGTTTGTTTTGTTTTGGTTAGTTTGTTTTGATTTCTCAAGAATATGTAAAAAATTATAAGTTTTAAAAATATTTATGCAAAAAAAAAAAAAAGTGAGAACTTTTTCACTGGTTGTGATCTTGTAATTATTTGGGAAGAAACTTTTAAGTATTTCAAAAAGGGCTCTTTGAAAAATTACAAATTACAAAATTACAAATTATAAACCCCAAACCCTTGAGTTCTATCTCTATTCACCGGTGAACAGAGCCTAACACCTACCCGTCCACTTCCCTCATGAGGAAGCTGTAGGCCACGATGAGGCTTCCCTTCAGTCTCCTCTAAGCTGAACAGCCCAAGGGACTTCAGATACATGAGAATACATTCCCCTTTAGTGTTCACCAGCTTTGTTGCTTTCCTTTGAACACTCTCTAATAGTTTTATGTTTGTCTTATATTGTGTCACCCAAAACTGCACACTCAAGGTGAGGCTGCACCAGCATACAGTAGAGCTAGACAATCAGTTCCCTCGGCTTACTAGCTATGCTGTGCTAGATGTACTCCATGAATATTGGTGCAATTGGAGTGAATCTTTATTTTCATACATTTGTGGAGACTAAAGAGAGAAAGAAAAAATATCGTGATATCTTTCAAGTGATAAATTGCACTGTGCAACTAGCAATGAATAAAAAGCAAAAGGTAATGTACTAAAATAATTATCTGGGGGAAAAAAAATAAATAAAAAGGAAAAGGTGGCAAGCTATCTATCAAAGTATTATCACTTGCAATGACGGATCATTTTGCAAATGCTTTAAGCAGATATTGAATTACAAGAGCTATGATATAAGACTATGAAATTTACAATATATACTCACTTGCTCCAGTCCCAAAGGTCACGTCATGCAATCACTAAACTTACAAATAGATCTAATATTCTCCCCATGAGTCTTCTGGAGGTTTTAGTAGTCACATTTTCCTAGTCAACTCTGTATTTCAGTATTTATCCTGAATACTTTAAAATTCAGACTGCAATCAGTTCTCTGTATTAGACAGAATGAACTCCTAAGCTGGTGCCTATATTATTCAATATCAAAGTTAGTTGTACTTCTCTGGTCACATGCATCTTTGTAACTGTCAAATTTCTACCCATTTATGTCTTCTGGCTTTTTTTTTTGCTTTTTTTTTTTTTTTTTTTTTTATGATCACTGACCTTATTTTGTTTTAAAATTTTATTTTATTTATTTAATTAATTTTGTTTGCTGATATGTGAATCAGAATATTATCTTAATTTAAACAATGTTTTCCCATCTCTATTCAAAATATAATTTGCCAAAACAAATGAGTTGATTCAGATTCATGTTTTCTGACTATTCAAAGTATTTTGTTTAAACAAAGTTTAATCCTTCCTAACACCCTGTTTCCTTTTTAATATCATGAGGAAGTTACAATATTGTATGTTTCCATATCATATTTATATTAAGAAAAGATGATGGCATGGCGTCTCTTTCAAATGCACACACATATTGGCAAAGTAACAATGTCTCAGCAAGATCAAGAAGATGGGGAATTGTGATATGAGTGAATAATAAAAATAAACTCCTACTCAAATCCAAATATCTGAAATAATAGCAAAAGTATTACTGAAAATTACTTTCCAGCCCCCCCTTCTTCTTCTTTTTTTTTTTTTTTTTTTTTTTTTTTTTAATTTGGCCTACCCCGCAACTGCCTTTTTTAGATCTAAATTTAAGACATTGGTTTTTGGTGGAGTAGTTATTATCTGTGTAACCATACAGAAATGATAGAAGTTGCACACATGTTGAATTTGGACCTTTGGATTTTATCTCATTTTATCTCAACAGTAAATCTGCAAAAAGGATTACCCTTCAATTTTAATGTAATATTGTAAAGTATCATAAGATGGTTCGGCGTGATAAGGTACCATATAAATTTAAGTGGCTGTTGTCAGGATAATTCTGTGGTAAGTGACCACCAGTTACAGGACAGTATCTGATTTGTTTTAGTTTTTTCTTCTAGCAACTGGTTTATAGCTTCAGCTAGTATAAACACTGGTGAATACAAAGAGAGAAGCTTTATAATTTTCAGATGTTTTAGGTATCTACTGCATTCATAAACATTTTTTTTTCTCATCTTTCATCACAGATAACTGTGAATGCTCACTTTTTCCATTAGCAATTGGTGTTTACTTAGGCTGAAATAAAGGAGAGTGCCTTTTTTTTTACTGAATTACCAAGATAAAATAAAAGTCAAACATCACAGACTTCTCCCACGTTTCTTGATGTATCACCAAACCACGTGGAAGGTAGTTGGTATGACAATTCCACATCATTTCATTTGACTTTCCTTTTCAAACTTGTTTTCTGGAGTGTTAGAATAAATAGCAAGATGATGAAATACTGTGTTATATTGAAGCCTAAGTATGAGCTGGAAAAGGAAAGGGAAGGGAAGGGAAGGGGAAGACACCAAATAGTACATTTTATGGTTACCACTTGAGCTATGATTTCTTGTTCTAAAAATACTCAGAGGTAGTGTGCATTTATTAATATTTTATATCACCTTCTAGTAGCATGGCTCTGTATTAGTTAAAGGCCATTATGTGTCTAATTACTAAGGTACATGTAATAAACAACAGTTGGTCCTACAAAATTAATTTATTCTTTAAATACACATTTGCTTCACTATTATATAAGTGAAAGCCTGTAAATGAAATTATTTTTATTTTTTTAGCTTAATTTTCATCATCAATAATTTCCTTACAGCATTATGGTTTCTGTGCAATCCCAAGAGAATGGTGTTATAGTTTTATTATTATCCAATAGCTTAGTAAGAAGTGCTATAAAAGACTTGGATTGTCCAAATTAGTTTAGTATGGAGTTTGGGTTCCTTGAATGTCATTTCTTCATAACCTTGAAAATGACAAATGAGGATTTGAAGAACATTAATAATGTGTGGGAAATGCAATCTATTTTCTGGCTCCACAGTCATAGTTAGGTTCTGATAGAGCCGTCTGTACCAATTTACCAAGAAACTTTTATTAAAACAAACAAACAAACAAACAAACAAAAAAAAACACTTCTGAGAGTTATTTATCAGTAGTAGTGAGGAGACATTAAGGCCAAGTTTAGAAGTAAAATGATTTGGAAGTTGAGGTAAGTTAGGTGCCTTTATATTCAGCAATTGTCATTAGATATTTGAGCCTAAACTACTTTGAACTAAGGCAAGTTATATTATAATTTGTGCAGAAAGAAACAGATTCTACAACACATCTGAGACCCCATGAACCTAGGTCTATATAACCTAAATAATTAGAAACAGAAAACAGGTAGCAATAATTTATGTGCTAAGATTTTGTATTTAGTAGATAAACAAGAAAACAGTAGCACTGAAGATGTTTTATTGTGAAACGTTCCAGAGCTGTGCCTTTGCATTTTATATTACAATTACTGAAGTCAAAGTCATGTTTGTTTTTATGTTATGAAAACATTTTCTAGAAAGAATAGTTACATATTGAGATTTTTTCTCTACATTCCTTACATAATTTTTTATGTTTAAGAGAAATACTGTATTACAGCACTGAAGACTGAGTAGGATGGCATTTGGAAACAAGAAAGGCCAAAACCTGAAAATTTGAATATAACATCCACAGTTATGGTTGACTATTATAAGCCTTAATAATTATTCTTTGTTTTAATATTTTCTGTAAAATATATATATATATATATATGTATTCCTATAGATTCTTACATATTTGCATACTGTAATTTTGGGTGGATCACAAAAGCAGCTAATATTAAATCTTGTTTTCCTGATTTGCTATGACTTTAACTCAGAAATGATAAAGCAAGCCACTAACCAATGGAGTGTATTGAGCTGTACTCTTGCAGCAAATGCTTACGCAGGAGAAGCCATGAATCATTCAAATTCTTTGAACTCCAAGGCTTAAAAATCATGAGTCATCTATTTCCTCACTCAGTTGCATCACTGGATATCAGTATAGAAAAGTGTTTTGGACCTTTGGGGGGTTGGGGAGAGCTTTATGTTCTGGCATCAGAAACATTGGGATTCACATTGTAATGATTTTGTCCTTAAGGGTTTGAAAATGTCTTATGGCAATAAAAGTTGAGATCTCAAGCAGTCACTGGTTGCGTTTGCTAAAGCTGTAAGTATTCGAGGATTAAGTACTAAATTCATTGTGTTTGTATTTATATCCACAGTTAATATGCTCACAGGCAGGAATGGGTAAGCACTTACACATGCATGAAACATTAGATATCTGTGCGTACACAAGTCAGGCCCTCAGGAGACAGAATGTCTATTTCCTTCATAGATGAAAACCCTCTTTCAAGAAGTTAATGAATTGTAATGGAAACTTCTATGCCATCTAAAAAGTACCTTACTCCCTTCTGTGCAAGGCAACACTTTTGAGATTTACTTGTCTCCCTTGGATATATGTTCAGATCATTTCACAGCAAAAGTAAATTAATAGCGTAGGTGGGGATCTGAAATGACACAATGGTCTTATTCAGTCTAAAGACTGAGAGATTACAAAGCATTGTAGGATAGAGAATAATTGCTAAACACATGTGCAATCAGTGTCTAGGACTACCCAATATATACAATAATATGAAGGATACAGTCTGTACCAGTCCTGAACAAAGACGTTTCAGATAATAATCATAACAGTGGGGCTCTGAGCTCTCAAGATCAATGTTGCATTGTTATCAGACTCTTGAAGAAAAGAAGTTGAAGTCTGCTACAATTCTTCCAGAAGATTTTTTATGTATTTTAGTCAATATCCACATTAAAAGCAAAATGTATCTGCAGTGCAGGTGATTCAGTTTGTGTAAGTATGGTTACACCAGTGAAATCTATTTCTTGTGGTAACAGGACAAGGGGTGACAGCTTTAAACTAAAAGAGTGTACATTTAGATTAGATATTCAGAAGAAAGTCTTTACTATGAGGATGGCGAGGCACTGGTTCCTCAGAGAAGCTACGGATACTCCATCCCTGAAAGTATTCAAGGACAGGTTAGATGGGGCTTTGAGTAGCCTGGACTGGTGGAAGGTGTCACTGCCAATGGCAGAGGGACTGGAAATAGATGATCTTTAAAGTCCCTTCCTTCTATGACTATATGATCAGTTGATAAAACCACAATATTCAGCTGCATAAATAGAGAGTATGGTGCTGGGGAGAAGCAGGTTTTACTCTATTGGGCAGCTAATCACCACCACAACCGCTCACTCACTCCCCCTCCTCAAATAAAATGGGGGGAAAATATGATAGAAAGGGCTCAAGGGTTGAGATACAGTTCAGGAGATCACTCACCAATTATCACCATGGGCAAACCAGACTCAACATAGGGAGATTAATATATTTTACTGCCTATCCCTGACAGAGTAGTACAGTGAGAAGACAAAAGCAAACCATAAATACCTGCCCTTCCCGCTCCCCTCCATCCATCCTCTTCTATATCCTTCCTACAAGCAGCACAGGGGAACGGGGGCTGTGGTCAGTCCCTAACGCTTTGTCTCTGTCGTTCCTTCATGGTCACTCTCTGCCCCTGCCCCATGTGGGGTCCCTCCCATGGGATGCCGTCCTTCCCCAGATGACCCTGCAGGCGCTGCCCACAGGCAGCAGCTCTTCAGGAACTGTTCCCACATGGCTCCGTACCACAGGGTCCATCCATCTGTTAGGAGCAAACTGCTCCAGCACACATCACCCATGGGCAGCAGCTCCCCCCAGACCCCCTGGTCCCGCTCCATGAGCTGCATCTCTGGCCCGGGGCCTGCTCCTGTGGGGGCTCTTCATGGGCCACAGCTTCTTCCAGGACACATCCACCTGTTCCACCAGGGGTTCCTCCATGGGCTGGAGCATGGAGATCTGCTCCATGTGGGACCCGTGGGCTGCAGGGGGACAGCCTGCTCCACCAGGGGCCTCTCCATGGGCCACAGGGGAACTTCTGCTCAGGTGCCTGGAGCACCTCCTGCCCTCCTTCTGCTCTGACTTTGGGGTCTGCAGGGCTCGTTCTCACTCCTTGCTCTCCCAGCTGTTGTTGTGCAGCAGTTTTTACCCTTCCTTAAATCTGGTCCTCCACAGGCCCAACCCTCATTGCTCACTGGCTGGGCTCTGGACAGCAGCAGGTCCTTTGTGGTGCCAGCTGAAACTGGCTTTTATCTAACAGGGCAGTTTCTGGACTCTTCTCCTAGACACCACTCTTGCAGCCACCCTGCTATCAACCCCTTGCCATTATAAACCCAATACAAGAGGGACTCAACTGAATGAGAGAATGAAATTATTTGGTAATTGAAGTTGTTTTTGTTTTTGTTTTCCCTTGACAAAGAACAGTGTAGAAGGGAAATAAATAGAATTATACTATTATGGAATTACTTTAAAATTGGGATTTTTTTTAACCTTTAGAAGTTAGAAGAAAATCACAACTATTTCAAAAGAAACATTTTTTTTTTTTTTTATGAAAGGATTCAGAAGCTAAGGTTTCAACAATTTCTCAGCAAAATGCAGCTCAAAATGAAATCATGGATAACTATTTATTCTTGGACTTGCATATTATAATCAATAAATTACTTAAAGGGAAAAAAATCTACTGGGATTTTCTGATGAGGCTATATTAAGATTTAGAAAAGGATTAATGTTTAAATACCAGAAAAGAAGTAGAAAAACTGTGGTAAGATTAAGCCAGGAAGTCTTCAAAAATGATTTCAAGCAAATGAAGATTAAAAAAAAAAAAAAAAAAAAAAAAAAAAAAAGAGGTGGAGGAAGTTGAAAGAAGAAAAGCAGAGGGAAAGAGGGAAACAATTCCTCCTATTAGAAACTTTGATTAGGTACCAGCACTGGAAGCTGGAAAAGCATGCTTTTAGGGAAGATTCACCGCCTTTTTTTTTTTTTTTTTTTTTTTTTTTTTTTTAATTCAGGTAATAAAGAGGACAGTTTCTGCATGAGAGACTGAGAATAGCTCCTGGAACCGAAATTCAGACACCCCTTCTCTACATTTTGTCTGTGGACAGTTAGGAGCTTCTGACTGGGTTTTACTCAGCAGGCTGAACAACTACACTGGAACGAAAAACTGTCTTCCACACAGCAAACAACTTTGCAGTTAGGGTGCCCCTGTAAGTAGGACTCTCAAATAAGACCAATTTCTTAATTCTGAGGCCTGTGTCATCCCAGCTCACTGCTGCAGTGAATCTAGGCCTGTTCAAAGGGGTGACAAGTTGTTATGTATGGGGCTATTAGAAGCACTGATATGGGATAGGCAGGAAAAAAGGGAGAAGAGAAAGCTGCAGCAGGAATCATTGAGAGTGCTTCTTTGTCTGAATTCTCATGTTGTACCAATTTATTATAGAGGTTTCTTCTGACATTCAGGTCAATTTAATTTTGACATTACCAGGTGAGGAGGAATTAAAATTGGTGACATCAAAGACCATCATATCAGTTGTCTCCTTAGTTACAGGGACCATTTAGCATCCAGTGAAACAAATAAAACATCCAGTGAATTGAAAGCAAATGAGAACATGGTATATTATTGTAATGTTATAAAACAAAGCCTAAAAACTATAGTACCTAACAAACACTCTAGTGCATTGCTTTTTAAACTGTTCTGTGTCTTTAAAGAATGGAAAAGGAAGATCTTCAGGATCATAGTTGCCAGCTAGTCAATATATTCCATAACTTCTGCTCTGTGTTTTGCTATTTATAATCATAAAGAGCTACTCCCGTGTGAATCTTCCATTAATCTCCAACTAGGCTGTCAAAGGTATGATATAATTTTCTTTATTTCATTTATTTATTTATTTATTTTACCAGGTACTCAGGCAACAATGTGATCCAGCACACATTATACTAATCAGTAATTTTATAATTATTGAAAAATCAACAGAAGTGCAACCTTCATTCACAACTATTTATGATGATTTTTCTCCCCAGCTACTCTCTTATAATAAATCTGTTTTCCTATCAAACAGATTCAAACTAAATTTCTTCTCTGTATTAAAAATGATGATTATGGTAAGAATATAACTGGTAGAATAATCTTAAACTTGTGCTGCCAGTTCAATATAGGTGCTGGAAAGAGACTCCAGTTGGTCCTTGGAGACTTGCTTATACATTATACATCTAAAATCTTAATTTCTCTTGTTATGTGGACATATGTCACTAACAAACTTTTATATGATTGACAGCTTGCACTATAACATTGAGGTTATTTATATATATATATGATTGATTTTTTCACATGAAATAAATGTAATCTGAGCATAGTAGAGGTTCATGTGGGTAATGTGTACAAAAAATTAATAGTAATTGAATTTGTACCAATATCTCTCATAGGCTCATTTGAACATTAGTTCTTTTTCTTAGCGCTTAGAAGCCTGAAGTGTCTCAGGCTCAGAAGGCTGAGCTGTCTGGAGCCTGTCCAGTCACAGTTCTATGAGTGCTATGTTTGCCTGTTCAATGCCCAAGTAGAGTTAGGGGCATAAGGCAGATGGACTCCATGTAACATGGTCCATGGCCCTTTTCATCTGAAAAGATGTCTAGTACTTCTCAGGCAACATAAATGATTTAGATATTTCCACTTACAGCTGGTGCTTAGCCTGAGATAGTGCAGATATAAATACACAGACTGTGTTGACTTTGACACCTGGAAAGGTTAATGTAGCTATGCAGTAAAAACAAACAAACAAACAACAACAAAAGTAGAAGTTGTGGGAATTGAAGCCTAAGCCTATTCTCTAACTTCCAGGCCATTCTTCTTTTACAGTAATGATGCTATTGTAAGAGCATATTCTCTGTTCATATGCAGACATAAGCACGTATCCAGTCTGAAGCAAGCTGAAACCAACAGAAAAACTCTCAGGGGGTTCATTGAATTCTAGTTCCATTTTAATACACATTTCAAATGGAAACCACAATTTAGAGTTGTGTTTCAGGCAGCACAAGTCATGCTATAGCATTAGAAACTGTTTCAGCTCATGATGAAGCAGTTAATAAGCCTTGAAGGATATAAGATATACTCAGAAGAATCAAAGCAATGATACTTAGCTGAGTCATCAAAGACTTTTCCCCTCATCTAGTCTAGCATCTGTTAAAATGAAGATATTTCAATCTATTCCATTAATGACTGATTAATGATGTATGGATTTTCTCTACCTGCTGAAAATATGCCCACAGAGTCACCAGCCTTTTCATGACTGCTTATTTTATTTTGTTACAGTGTCCCAGAAGACTTTTCTTTATATTGCACATAGAAAATATCTACATCTTTTTTTTTTTTTTTTTTTTTTAACCTCAGTGAGTATTCTAAGGTTGTCTTTGTAAATTTCTTTCATATTTGTCACATACAATTTGTTTTCATGTTTCTGTTTCTTTTTAATCCTATAATTATAATTATTTTTTACTTTAACCTCTGATTATTTTTATAAGCTAATTCCTACCCATTTTTCTTTCTTAGCAATCACTGTACATGGTATATTACATTGAAAATATTAAATTTATTCCAATCACAGTTATTGCAAACTCCATAGAGATAAAGGCACAATGGTATATTTTCTTTTGTCACATACTTAGGAAAAATATTTCTCCACATAAATAAATAAATATATATATACATGTATAGCATTTTATTCCTTCAATAAACACAGAAGGAGGTTATTAGGGGGTTCTGATGGATGAAAAGCTCAACATGAGTTGGCAGTGCATGCTTGCACTCCAGAAGGTCAACTGTATCCTGGGCTGCATTAAAAGAGGAGTGGCCAGCAGGTTGATGAAAGTGATTGTCCCCCCTCTATTCAACCCTTGTGAGACCCCACTTGGAGTGCTGTGTCCAGGTCTAGAGCCCCCAACACAAGGAGGATATGGAGCTGTTAAACCAGGTCCAGAGGAAGGCCACAAAGCTGATCAAGGGGCTGGAGCACATCTCTTATGAACACAGGCTGAGAGGTGGGAATGTGCAGCCTAAAGGAAAGAAGGCTCAGGTATGACTTCATTGCAGCCTATCAATACTTAAAAGGGTCTAATAAAAAGGATGGAGAAATACTCTTTACTTGGGTAGATAATTATAGGAATAGAGGGGAGATTTAGATTAGAGGTTAGAAAGAAATTTTTCACTCAGAGAGTGGTGAGGCACAGGAACAGGTTGCCCAGAAAGGTTGTGGATGCCCCATCCCTGGAGGTGTTCAAGACCAGGTTAGATGAGGCCCTGATTTAGTGGGTGGCATACCTGCCCATGGCAGGAGGGTTGGAACTAGATGCTCTTTGAAGTCCCTTCCAACCCAGGTCATTCTATGGTTCTTAGGACAGTAAAGGAAAAGACAAACAAAGAAAACTTATGTTTATTTACAGTATAATATATATATATATATATTTCTTTATTTAAACACAGGACAAACAGTTGTGATATTTCCAAAAGACGGAGACTAAATAAAAAATTTTGCCTTTTTTTTTTTTTTTTTTTTTTTTTTACCTTAAATATTTATTTATTTATTAGGTTGTTGACTAAAATTTAAGCAAATAATTGTGTTTTGACACACTGAACATCTCTGGTTTGTTTGTTTGTTTTTCTCACTCCAAAGAAGAAAGAAATATTATCTTTTATCTTTAAAATGAAAAATCCAAATCTCAGCTGTACTGTTTAACTTAAACACTCTAAATCAAGACAGGATTTAGTAGACTGTACCCTGTTGAGGATCTGGGATTAACTGAATTACAATATAACAAATATTGCACTTAATATTAAAGCAATAACAATCAGGTAACAAATTTGTGAACTCAACAGTTTTTCTGGCTGCTGAAATGAGCATGAATCCACATTCATGTGGCACTGGCATTAAGCCAGTGATTTTATACCATATATAATACCATAAGCATTTAATCACTATTTCCACATATTTGGGGAGGGAGGGAGTCAGTAGGTTTATGTATGAGATGGCCACACCTTGGAATTACTTTTCATTCATCTTTGCACAGTTATAAATAATGTGAAGGAAAGATCATACATCACCAGTTTGGTAAGCTTTTTGAGTGAATCTAGACCAAGTCATAAAAACACAACATATCCTGAGTCAGAAGGGACCCATGAGTATCACTGAATCCAACTCTTGACTCCACACAAGGCATCTAAAGTGCTATAATAGAAAATGTTGTACAGGTTAGTTAATTCACAAAAAAGATAAAATATAAACATTACGAGTCATATGAATTAAGCTTCAAAAAACATTTTCTGAAGTGCTTCTGCTATGCAATCACAGAAATTAATGTAAATCTGTAAAAGAATGAATGTAAATAGAAGTAATGTAAATCTGTAATAGAATCACATGAAAATCACTTGACAACCATGTATTTCCTGTAAGTATATTAGAACTTCATGAAGTTTCCCTCCAATCCTCAAATAATAAATAAATAAATAAATAAATCTTAACATTCTAATGTAACTTGAAGCCCATGGCTTGGACAGGTACACTCTTTTCTGGGTTAAAAACTGGCTGGACAGCCAGGCCCAGAGAATAGTTGTGAATGGAGTGAAATCCATCTGGCAAGTGTTCATGAATGGAGTTCGCCAGGGGTCAGTGTTGAGGCCCATTCTATTTAATATTTTTTTTTTGATGCTTTAGGCAAGGGAATTGAGTGCACCCTCAGTAAGTCTGCAAATGACACCAGATCATTTGGAACACCAGGTTCCTAAAAGGAAGTTGTGGAGAGCTGGGGGTCGGCCTCTTCTCACAGATAACTAGCAATAGGACAAGAGAGAATGGCCTCAAGTTGAGCCATGGGGGGGGTATAAGTTGGGAATGTGGTGGATTTACCTTGCTAGGTAGCTGAACTCCATCACAACTTCTCTCTCAATCCCAGAGGAGGGGAAGAAGAAAAGAAAAGAAAAGAAAAGAAAAGAAAAGAAAAGAAAAGAAAAGAAAAGAAAAGAAAAGAAAAGAAAA
>CM021767.1:78847900-78878708 GCA_011076525.1 Nettapus auritus | reverse complement strand
AAGAAGAAAAAGAAACCATCATTAACAGTCATTGAAAAAAAATGGAAGTTGGCAATACTCACGTCATGTTTATCATCCAAGTACTTAAAAGGATTTGGCAAAATTAAATTAAGCCTCTCAGTACTCATGAGGATAAGATAGTCTATTCTTTCAGAATGGGAAAATGAGATTTGAGAAGGTTAAATATTTCAACAAAGTTCACAAAACAAATCATTCTTAAAGCTTAGAATTCAAAAGGTCTCATGGCACTCTGCTTCTCTGTCCACTGTGCACCTTCCTACATTTCTGATATTTGTATTCAACATAAACTCAAATAACCTTCATATAAGCCTCTGTCTTTTTTATATATTCTTTCACAGTTCTCTTCTTATTTTAGTTTTTCACCATATTCTAATATTTTTCTGTAAGATTTGCAATTATAGAATCATAGAATCACAGTCATAGAATCATAGAATCATAGAATCATAGAATCATAGAATCACAGAGTTGAGTTTTGTTACTTAAGAAACCTGAATTAATTTTAATCAAGCAACCTGAGTTGCTTGAGTTGATATTTCATAGAATCATAGAATCACAGAATGATTTCGGTTGGAAAAGACCTTAAAGATTATGTAATTCCAAGCCCCTGCCATGGCAAGGACACCTCCCACTAGACCAGGTTGCTCAAAAGCCCATCCAACCTGGCCTTTAACACTTCCACGGATATGATATCCAGCACTTCTCTGGACTACCTGTTCCACGGCCAGTGCCAGAGGTATTCTAGGCCTTTGGTCATCCTCATGGCCCTCCTATGATCTCTTTCTAATAGGTCCATGTCCTTCTTATGCTGGGGGGCCCAGAGATGAATGCAGTACTCAGGTGAGGTCTCAGAAGGGCAGAGTAGAGCAGGAAAATTACCTCCCTCACCCTGCTGGTCATGCTTCTTTTGATGCATCCCAGGATATGGTTGGCTTTCTGGGCTGCAAGTGACTGTTTCTGGTTCATATTGAGCTTCTCATCAATCAACACCCCTATGTCCTTCTTTGCAGAGCTGCTCTCAATACATTCTCCACCCAGGCTGTATTTGTGCTTGGGATTGCCCCAGCCCAGGTGCAGGACCTTGCACTTAGCCTTGTTCAGATTCATGAGGCTCACACAGGCCCACCTCTCAAGCCCATCAAGGTCCCTCTGAATGGCATTCCTTCCCTCTAGCGTGTTGACCACCTCACCACGCAGCTTGGTGTCATTGGCAAACTTGCCAACAGTGCAATCAATTTCACTGTCCATGTAATTGACAAAGATGCTAAACAGTGAAGGTCTTAATACTGATTCCTGAGGAACAGCATTCATTACAGATCTCCACTTGGATGTTGAGCCATTGAATGCAACTCTTTGAGGGTGACCATCCAGCTTATTCCTTACCCACCAAGTGGTCCATTCATCTAGTCTTTGCCTCTCCAATTTAGAGACAAGGATATTGTAGGGTACAGTGTCAAATGTATTGCAGTAGTCGAGGTAGATTATGTCAGTTGCTCTTCCCCTATCCACCAATGGTGTAACCTCATTATGGAAGGCCACCAGATTTGTAAGGCTTTATCTGCCCTTACTGAAGTCATGTTAGCTGTCACCAGTCACCTCCTTATTGTCTATGTGCCTTATGTTGTATGCCTTAGCATAGTTTAAATATAAATCAACCTTATTTTCCTATTACTAAATATTTTTGCAATCCTGATAAAAACCTTTTTAATTTTTCTTTATTGTTTTCAAAATCAGTCAATAACAAACAATTGTGTTTAATAGACGTCTTGTTATTTTTATGAATTCTGTTCCTCTTTCACCTTCAGGATTGGATTTTGCTCCTCCGAAATCCATAACCGTCATCTGATTTTTGACTGGAGGTTCACCTCTAAGGGATGAATAGGTCTCTGTGTTTATGACGCATCCTGCAGTGTCCTACTGAGGTTTCCACCTCTCATTATATTTTTCATTTTAAAGAGAAATTATGTTGTAAAAGTCAGGCATCGCTATTTCTTAGCTTCTCAGTGTCTTGCCCATGTTTTTGTTGTTGTTGTTGGATTTTTTTTTCATGTCTAATATATTTTTTGAAATAATTCATTTGGACCAAACATTTTTTCAACATTTCAGTTTGTCCTTCTCTCTAGCCACACTAAAATCATAAAACTATGACACAAATCCTTGTTATTCTAATAGGTTTTGATCTCCACATGAGAGAGATTTTCATCTACCAATTACTTACCACATTTTTTTTTTACTCTGATTTCAAAAATTCATTTTTTCCTGGTATTCAAGAAGTCATTTCCCAGTGTTTAAGATAGCCCTAGTTTGCATTAGTTTAGAAGGCTTCAGAAGGAGATATCAACAGAGTGAAACAAATTTTTTATCTTCTAATCTGTGTTCTATATGATATATATCTTCTGAAAAGATGAAACTTATCTTGGATATCTGATTTTACCAAAAACAAACAAACAAAAACAAACAAACAAAAACAAACAAATAAAAAGAGACAAATCATCTACAATAGGCAGATTAGGAGAACCAAATAAATAACATCAAACATATACAGTAATGTCCACATACTATTGTCATCAAGAGAAAAACATGCATGCAGAAATTTAGTTCTTGTTTGGCTGCATTAGTTTACAGCAGTTTGTGCTACTATTTATTTTGCTAGGGTCTCTTTTACAGGGGATTTAAATAATATGTATTTAAACTCAATTTAAATGTATTTAAAAGAAAGGTATATTGAAGACTAACTGTAGGTTACTTGTCATTTGCAGGGGAAACACTCAGAAGTATTGATTATGCATGCATGTCTTTAATTTGGGGTGAGATCTATTATAGCTAACTTAAAACTTCAATAAATGAGAGAGCTTACTAAATCATGTCATGGATACTTGTAAATGATAGTTTGAGTAGGAAATAAATGGAAATAATCATGACCTGTGAGAGTATTTCTTTCTCTCTCTCAGGTTATGAAAGTTAGATCACTAATTCATATTAAATTTCTTATAGTCATTTACTTTTAACTTTAACTTATCTTTATTTCTTTATTCTCCTTGATGAAATATGGAATTTCCTTTTTTTTTTTTTTTTTTTTTTTTTTAATTTACTATATGAATTCTTGTTCAGGGAGGTCCCTTTCAGAAGAGCACATTCTTCAACTCTTCACACAACAGCTTAGCAGATACATTGAAGTATAAGTAGACTTTTTTTTTTTTTTTTTTTTGGTAACATTTTTATTTTATATCAAATCTCTTTATACTGGTCCTTTTTCAGCTGGTTAGAAAAGATGGAGGTGAGTATTTCAAGTAGAAAAATCCAGTCTTAGCAAAAGGAATTTCAAGGGTATACTGTAAATATTATTTAAAGTGAGATTATCCTTTTTAAGGGTATTATAGTAATGACAAAGTTGACAGGAACATATTTTCCAGTTCTTTTTGATGTTTTCAGTGACAAATATTAAGTAACATGAAGAACATTTAAAAGCAGTCTTTGACTTTTATTATTTATTAGCAGTGTTACTAATTTCATTTTTCAGTGTATTGTATTTGTAAGATTAAAGAATAGAGAGTAGAGCAAATTTTCAATTTTAGGTGATTATTAAGAAAATAAATGGAAAATTCCATTTTCTAGTTAAGACCTACATTTTCAAAGGATGTTCCACAGTCTTGCCAAACTGAGCATTTCATTTTTGAATCTTGGATGTTGTAAAATTCCTCTTGTCCCTTGTGTAGCACATGAAGAACATTGACTAGTTTTGCTTCTGTCTTTTTTTTTTTTTTTTTACTCTGGAAGTTGACAGTTTTGGAAAATCATAAATTAGACATTCATGGGAGGACTTAACAAACAAGTAACCATAACAAGTAGCATATTAAACTGTTGGCAAACAAAACTGGTTGTTTAGGAGCATGGAAAGGACGGGGACTATAATGTCCTTGCTGTGCCTTGCATAGCAGTGGTAGAAACTGAGAATGTCTATCAGGCAGCAGGAATATCTGGTAAGGCAGGGTTGTCTGTGTCCCATCTTGTAAGACCAAGAGCTATCTTTGCAGACCAGACCAGTAGAAAAGTGGATAAAGCTCTCCATCACATCTTACTCCTCCATCCAGTACTACTTGGTTAGAATTTTCACTTCTTTAATAATGGGCACACTAAAACAATAGACAATGGGAAAAAAGTAAGACTTTTCACAGAAGTGATGAGTATAATGTCCTATCACTGCATCCCTAAATAGGAATAGGAAAAAAGTTTCTGTCCCTTTGTCTATTTCATTTTCTTCTGTCTCAAATTATTAATGAGTGTGAGATGCTACTCAACATCTGTACAAAATCCTTCTTAAGGAAATACAGTGAAAGCCTGAGTGAAGTATCAAGGAAAAAAGCAACAGACCAAATGATATGACTTGACGTAAGAACATTATTTCAAATGCATGAGGCTGTTTACAGCAAACACCAAGATGCTTAACTCTCCTATGACAACCACTTATGATTGCTCAGCATTACAGTGTGCAACTTCATACAGAAATAAGGTGAACTACTCCTGGGTAGAGATAATTACCACAGATATGGTACTGTATTTTTCTTTCTGTTAGCTAAGTGACCTCTCTGAAAGCCACTTTAAAAAGTGCTGAGTTTCATAACTCTATATGATTTCACCTCTTTTCTGTATTGCTTTATTCCTCATCTTTATCAATGGTATGTCATTAACAGTAATGCATTCATGAAGTTGCAACTGGAACAACTAGAAGAACTGGAGGAAACAAGCAGATATGTCTCAGTAAGATCCTGGGGGCTGAAGCCAGGGAGACAAGGCAGGGAGTGGTCCTTTTTTTGCTTCATGCTTGCAGGGCGGGGGGGAGGAAGAGAGAGAGAGAGAGAGAGAGAGAGAGAGAGAGAGAGAGAGAGAGGGATGACTTTCCACTTTTCCTTAATCTTTTCTTAGATACTTGAATACAGCCATGCTCATAATAGAGAGATGAAGTTGTGCAAAATACATTCAAAACTAAAAATTTCATTAGGCAGTAGGATTTCTATGTGAATGGTTTAGCTGTGTTCAGTGGAAAAGGCTAAATCCTTCTAAATCTCCGGTTCTGTTGGCCTAAAAAAGACATGGTGATAACATGAGATTTTGCTGATAGAAGCTATGTGCAAAATGCATGGCAAATTGAAATTTATTAGAATCCTTTGTTAGTCAGGGAAATAGCTTGCTGCCATCCGGTTGAATTAAATAAATAACTCTCAGAGAGTATTCAGAAAACTAGCTATGTTTTATAGTATGTTCTTTTTATTTAAAATGTTTCATCTATATTTTATTTATTTATTGAGACCTTAAATAGTAAGAATAATTATAATTAGATACTTGATCTGCATTTGAAGAATACCATGCAGACCTTAAGAGATATCTATCTTTGTGTGCTCTTTCACATAAAATCCCAGGAAGTAGTAGAAAAAGCAGACAAAGAAGAAGAAGAAGAAAAAGAAGAAGAAGGAATGCATTAACTGAGCAGTATTGAATGCATTAACTGAGCAGTATTGAAATTTCATTCAGCAAGTCAATATTTTTACATTAATAAAAAAATAAATAAAATAATAAATAAAAGACTCACCAAGGTGAAGAGGTGTAATGTAACAGAAATAAAATAAAATAAAATAAAATAAAATAAAATAAAATAAAATAAAATAAAATTGTGCATCATCTTTTCACCCCTTTTAGATTTATAGGACTCCAGAGCAGACATTGGTGATATTTTAATTGCTCTAAGTGATTACAAACATTAGTTGAAACACTACTGTTTTCTCAAACAGAATACGCAATAAATGCTGCCTGTGTGCTGTACAGTCCCTCAAGACAGCTAATATATCCATGTATCTAAGCAGCTACAGTGCTTCTCCCACTCTGAAGAGGTATTCAGATGCTTAGTCAGAATAATTTAGCAGATCCTTTGAGAAACCTGTGCTGTTCGAAGAAATATTATCAAGAGTGAGGATCTGATGTGATATTTTTCCACCTCTTCATAGATTTTTTTTTTCTTTTTTTTCAGGCTTATATTCTACCTGATGTGCTGAAGTTCCTTGCTGCAAATCCAATTTACCTTCAAATATTTGGCATTGCTTCAAGAAAAATGATCAAATGATCAAGTTCACCTTGATCCTTTAATTTTGAAATTGCTTGGCTTGCTCTTTTTCCTGCAGTGTTGGGTCAAGATTTTTTTTCCTGGGGTGAGTTTCAGTTCATATTCTCTATTTTCACCAGCTGAGTTGCAGATTTGTAGTATGTCTGTCAATTTGTATTTTTTGTGTGTCAGGCTGCATGTCCTTGAATGTTCACCAGTATAAGAAGAAGGGAAAATATCTACCAAACTAAAGAGAAAAGAAAATTCTGAAAATGCCATAAAAAGCCTAGCTCAAAATTATTATTATTATTTTTTTCTTTCCCCTTTCACCCTCAGTTTCCAGGCTCAGACTTAATCTATAAACTATTTGAATCCACAGCTTTGAGAAACAGCACCTTCAAGAGAAGCATTTCTGTCACTAGCATCTTATCTAGAAGGATTCTAAGGAACTCAGTATGACCTAATGGTTTTCTTTTTCCTTTCTGTCACGACATGAGAACTTATAGGGCTCGGAGTGCTACTAAGGGAAGCTGTGTACAAACTGCGGCCCCAGCGTTGTTCTCCATCACATACGTTATCTTGACCAACCACAGGCCCACAATGGAAATTTCAACACATTGCACCTCCTTAGTTTGAACTAAAGAAACAGGATATGTCTGTAGGCAACTCGTATCTAATTGAGATCAAGCTTAAAGGAAGATCAAAATTGCTGTTGCCAATGGGTATATGCTTACATTAGTATATCATTAGTATAAACAGTAGTCTGCATGGACATAGTTATTTCTCTGAAAATAAATAAATAAATAAATAAAATAAATATATATATATATATATATAAAAAGGTTTGTCTTGCTTCTCTTCTCCTTCCACTGCTCAGATGCAATGTGCAAAAAGTAGTAGTATATTATTTTTTTCATGTGAAAGGCAAACCTCAGCACTCAGACTTTTAATTCCTATCACTCACAGTAGGACACTATTTCTTTGTAAAATTATTTTTCTTCCCGTACAGGTGGTCCTTCTCACTAATGTATTATGGCTCTGAATTGCTTTCTAGAGGACATTTAATGTATTTTTCCATATAGAAAAATACATTAAAAAGGAGTCTAGTGAAACTAACCTGGTATTTCAGGAGATTAAACGTAGATAGTATGAGTATGGTCCAATAACATTTCTTATGTCATAATAACAATGATTCTTTGCTCTTTAGTCTTGATGATTGTCAAACAGAATTTTTTAACAAAGCTTCCTTCATAGAAAGAGAAAGAATGCCTTGCAGAGGGATTTGCAATAAAGGGAACAAGGGGAAATGTAGGACAGTGGGCATTTTTGTCTACCCTTTGTTAAATTCCTCAGCAAGGATGAAACATTGAATTGAAAAAAACATTGAATTGAAAAAAATCACTTCAAGATAAGAAGGAAGATAAATTCAGAATATTAAATAACTTCAAACTTCTTACTGCTGATCCTACTGAATTTTTACAATAAATGTACACAGATATACCAAGCCTTACAGAAGGGATCATTTAATCTAAGCACAGTATCAGTCATAAAAAAACAAAACAAAACAAAAAAAACTTCAACTTTTAAAATACTGACTACTCTTGTCTACTCTTGTAGTACTTTTGTAGTTTATTTTTGTTGTTTTTTCTTCTTCATTTTTGGGGGATGTGGGGCGACATTTTTCTCAAGAAAAATCTTTAAAAACTTTGGTAAAAGCACTTGCCAAAGTACAATTTAAATTCATCTCATGTATTTTTTTTTTTTTTCATAATCCCATAAAAATAATATTAAACTGTGAAAAACTTGCTGACAGATAATTGACTATCTGACCACTTATCCACATAGCTGTGGAACTGTGAGTATAACTTTCAACTTGCCTTTTTTTTTTTTTTAAATATTCTTCTTGCAATTTCATAACATTCTGGAATGTCCTTTTCTACAGAATTGTCAAGAAAGAGCACAGTAATAGGGGTCATCTGTGAACATAATGAAAAGTCTCGTAGGAATCAGTCTACACACACAATATCAATGGCAGCGTGAGCTTTGCTGTTTTATTCCAAGGTTGTAGAGCTCTGTACATATCTTTTTTTTTTTTTTTATATCCCCTAGTTCAAGTCATGTCAATTGTTTTGCATAACACTCTCTCATATTACTTTGTTGTCTTTGTACATCTACAGTTAACTAACAGTTATGAGGTCAGGACAAACACAAAGTGTGTTTTTTACAGTAATGTAATTTTTATTTTTTATTTTATTTTATTTTATTTTAATCCAGGGATGGAAAAATAAAAAGAGGGGGAATATGCAACTTTGGCCTGGAAATTGAAATACTTTAAAAAAAAAAGAAGAAGGACAAACCAACAAACAAAAACACTTTTGACTTTATTTTCACTCTTCAACAACTCTCCTGAAAATCTTACTTTTAACTTGCAAGTGTGATCATTCTGACTTTCTCAGGTCTGAAGCCCTGTAGGGTACTACTGGGGGCCCCACAGGAATCTCTTTTAAAATGTCATTCACCATATTGGAAGGAATGTGCAGTGCATTTGAAGGAATGCACAGTGATGTCTGCTAGATTTCTGCTCTCTCTCCCAGGGATGACTTACCAGATACTTCTGAGGAGTGTCTTTGTTGAACTGTCCCAGAGCAAGTGACAACAGCTTAGAGAGCCACTGTCTTTTTCTGTAGGATGTCATTGTTGAGACACTATAATATGACACAGATCAGAACCTCTGCCACATTGTTATTATGTAAAAAATATTTTTGCTATGTCAGAAATTAAACAATTTCAGAAAATCACATTTAGTACTTGTTTATTTATGAACCAATGTTATATATATATATCAACCCTAGCTATGAGGAAGTCTTTTCATTTAAACAGAAAATTGCATGAAATTAATTTTTTTTTTTTTTTTTTTTTTTGGTTGCTAGTTAAATATTTTAGTATATAATATTGAAACTGAGCAGCCATCTAGATAAAGTTTCTATATTTTGGGTGACCTTTAAAGTAGAATCATTAAGAAAAAAATCCAAGGAAAGGATACTTTTTGTTAGAAACTAAAATGGAAATGAAAGATGAAAAGGTCATATTAAATGTAAAAAATATATATTACTACCACTGAGAACATACGTTGGTCATACTGTGGAGTATACTTACTGTGTAAACATATTAGAGGCCATTTACATTTTATGCTGAAGTAATACTAAATATATTCTGCGCTTATGCACATTCATGAACTACAGAAAGTAAATTTAGTTGAGCTTAAAGAATCTGACATTTCATTCTGAATAGGTCATGCTATAAGCAGAAAAAGTAGATTTAGAAATAAAGAAACTTGAAAAAAAAAAAAATTGTTGCTGGGTGAGAACAAGCTGGTAGTCTAACTAAGCACTTTTCCATTTTTCCAACATAAATTTCAGTCCACATTCAAATCTGCTCTCCTTTTATTTGAAGGTACATGGGATTTTGTACAGGTCTGCTGACTTACAGAAAACATAATTATCTGTCACATTCCAACAAATTAATATTGTCATACAGGCAGTTTTGCAAGGGATAGACAGTACTAGGCCTCATCCTCTTCCAAATATTTGGCATTGATACAGAGATAAACACATTATGATAACTAAGAGATCTCTGAATGGCACAGAGTTTTTTTGGATTATAAATAACAATGAGGACGAAGCAATCAGAGGAGGCACTCAGGCAGGTTTGTTGACTTAAGGCTACTGAAATGTAGTGCTTTAACAGAGCCATGCACTAAATTGAGGAACAAATAATGTGACTTGCAGACACTGTCTCACATACTACAACATTGTGGCTCTGAAATAGCTTAAATGTGAAAAAAAGAAGAAGAAAAAAAAAAAGACCAATTATGTGTTTGTAGAAACTATCAAGTCAATTTCTGTTTCCTGCATATTTCATGCCTTTAAGTCATGAATTTCAGAAAGATAAAATTTGTGAATCTGCAGTTATACTTTCCATAAGCACAAGTTAGATAAAGGATTAAGGTAGTGAAATATTATGTTTTGCAATATTTATTGTATTAAAGAAAACTAAATATTTTTCTTTTGTTAACTGTAAAACCTATTTACCAACTGCACATATATTTCTTTCTTGCTCTAATTAGTGTATCAGTATCAATGACCAAGAATAAAAGGCTTCTGGGGGAAAATAAAATAACCTTTTTTGCACTTCTGGAACCAATGCAAATATTACTTGTTATTCATTTCATCTTCTTAATTATTTGTTTTAACTTTTTCCACATCCTTCTGCTTCTGACATTGCTTGTCTAGTCCTAATAAAGTCTGTAAATTCTCTCACTAAGATCTTAAAAAGTCATTAAAAACACTATTTTGGGGGTTTTTACTTATTTCAGATAAGTAAATCTCAATGTACCTCTACAAGTGCCAGTTCTGTAGTTTCCAAATCTATGATGTTGTTATACTGCTCCTATTTCTTCATTGGATTTAAACAACTGCATCTGTAGTTATAGTGCACAATGTACATTTTTTATTGAATATTTACATAAAAACAGATCTTGAAAGAAACAATTAAAACTCAAAGAAGGAAAAGGCTTTTCAAGTTGATTCTAAAGTTCAATTTGGGGAACAGTAGTATGTGCTTATTCTTCTAGATACTCACATTACGTTCACAATTTACCTGCATACTAAATAATTTGTAGGAGAGACTGTCATGCTCTGTTGATTTTCAGGTCAGTCACATTTTAGAATTTTCCCTGGTCCAGAATAGTTGTTTATCAAAATACCCCAAACTTTATGCTAATCCTAGCAACTCTCAAGGTGATCATCTGCAGCTAACTACCCTATATATATAAAATGGATTGTGTAACATAATTGTCATTAATAGGGATTTACCTTTTTTCTTGGCACAAGATGATATTGAAGCCTCTAATAACTACCACCAAACAGTTTAAACAATGGCTTTGTACTGTGTTCTGCAACAGTGTCTGACTGCAAACCCCACATTTGTCAACTTCTGATCTAATCTACCAGTGCAAAGCAAACATAGGACCCTAACAAGTTATAAAGCCTGATGTCATGTTGAGATCCTTTTGTGCCCATATTAATCATGAGAATGACCTAAGAGAAAGGGCAATTTATCCTTCTGATTTATTCTGTTGAGTCAACACACAATACACAATAATTAGTTTTATCATTTTGCTTATTTGTTCAAGACACATAATATGGCAAACAATTGAGAGTTTGTTTTTCAATTTGTAATTTTCAAAGTTAGTTTGACTTCTTTAGTTAGGAGTTTATATTCATATTATTTAAATCCCAATTTTATAAGGAAAATTCATCCAATGTTTTGGAATTTTACTATCCTTAACTAATCTGTGTTATGTCTGATCACCAAAGTCATATAGTACTATGGCTGCTTGCTCATTAGATGATTGCCAAATTCCAGCCAACAAAATGATTACTGAAATTCTCCTGCTTAGATGAGCAGGGAATTTCAACCAAATGAACTTATAAAAAAACAAAACAAAACAAAACAAAACAAAACAAAACAAAACAAAACTGAATATTGCATGTATGCCGAAGCAATATGTCCTCTTTATTAAAATAATTTCTACCTCTGCTCTTTCATTGACATGTTAAAACAAAGAGCAAGTGCTGACTTCACATATTCCATTGCTGACAATATATTCCATTGTCTTTCAATTTCTTTTGAATGGATCTGAAATATATAGATTTTAAGTCAGTTCTAGCTACTTCTAGCTACTTCTAACATATATATATATGGATATACACACACATGCTGTAGAAATCATACCTATACATCTTATCAAGTATGATTTTGTAAACTAGATCACGAAGACTGATTGCAGTCAGAGTGCTTTTAAGTTGAGGAGGCAAAGTGCTATGACATTTGAAGTACCAGTGTAGAGGAATCATGTAGTTGTGTTTTTATTTTTCTCTATACAGCTGAACTATTTATCTAATTGTGTCCAAAGTGTGCTTGTGGATAAGTTAAGCTATTTTCACTATGGGAAAAAAATAAAAAAATAAAAAAATAAAAAAAAAAAAAAAAAAATCTGTAGTTGTGATGTCTTCTTTTGTCTTCTTTCTAAAACTCATAGATCACAGATTACTTTCATGCAATAAGCAGTTAATTTGGAACTGAAAAAACATAGTATTTCAGGTTTATGTTTCTATCCTAAAGTTTATGGATATAATAGATTCCCCATTTGTGTTTTAACACATAGCAAAATTTGTTGTCTTTAAATTTTGTCAATAAATACAGTGAATTCAAAAGGTATATGTTCTTTGTTCTAAAGGAAAAGCATACTTGTAAATCTTTCAGTCAATAGACATAGTGTGGGGTATGATTCATACTACAAACAGTAGAAATGGAAAAGCTGAGATATATCGTCATTACTTCGTATTGTTATCTACTTATATTGTTACTTCTAAATTCCAAACATCATTTGCCTATACTAGTTGTGAATTAGCATTTACCTCCAAATTTTATGTTTCATCAGTGCTTCAGGCTAGGGATGTCTTCAGTATTCTGAAGTAATATTCTCTTCTAGACAGGAGTACAATTCTCTTGTCTGAAAATTTTGTGGAGAAACTTTATCTTTCTGTTTCAAATACAATTTATATGTATATATATATACAGGTATATATATATATATTTTTATATATATATTCCTTTACAATAAACGTGTCCTTTTAACAGTTTTTACACTGTAATTACTCCATGGAATCCATACGGAGAGAAAAAACTACCACTTCTTTGTTGAGGTCCCCAGTGTGAAATACACATCAACTTCTATTTCACTGAGTTCCTCAGTGAAATAAAATAAAACCTGTATCTTCAAAAATATAGTCATATAGGGTTTAGGGGTAATTCATGCATAAGAATGAAAATCCTTATAAAACGATATATGTCATGTTTTAATTTTATGACAAATTTGTGATCAGATTATATCCTTATTCTGTTTATTGATCTGCAGCTTTGAGCTTTTTCTCAAAATACATATTATAGAAAAAAAAAAAAATCCTTGATGTTTGTATCTCTCTGTTTATATCCTCACCATTGTGGGACTGTTCACTCTGTATAACAAATATTCTAATTATATATTGCTATATATATATTTAAAACCACAATCAGAATAAATTATGTATCAGAATAATTATATATTCACCCATTTTAACAAACTAAGGCCAATCTGAAAGACAGAAGCTTTTGTTTTTGACTGTCTTCATGCCATGCTCTTTATGAGTTTTCCCTTGGAAACAAATGATGTAAAATTTCTACTGGAAAAAAATAAAAAAATAATAAAAGTTAAAAAGCTACAAACATGACAGAAGCTTTGAAACCAGACAGAGGAAATAAATAAAATGTCCAATGTTGAGTTTGCAGGGTTGTGTGACAAAGTATATTAAAAAGGATGTAAAAACTTTTTCTTTAGTTATTTGCTCTTACATCTCCAACAGGTTGAGAAGACTCAAATGAGTTAATATTTAAATGAAAATAGTACACCACTAGGCAGGTACACATAAACATAGAGATCATCACAACTGATTTAGCATAATGCAACAGTTCATTGCAAGAACTTTTGAGCTGTTAAAAAACTTTATGCCTGTTACTTAAAATAGTTTAAATTAAATTAATAATATGTGTTTTGTTTGTTTGTTTGTTTGTTTTTTCACAATTCAAATGTCATATGTTATAATAGAAAAGGATTCAGAAGAGTTTCTACAAGTGCATAAGCAGCAAAAAGAAGAGTAAGGAAAATATGAGCCTGTTGCTGAATGTGGCGGGAGAAATGATGACAAATGATATATAAAAGGCCAAGGTTGTCAGTTCCTTGTTTGCCTCAGTCTTCACCAGTGAAACTGGCATTCAGGTATCCCAGACCACCTAGACCAAAGTCTGGAAAGTCTGGAAATTGGAAGATCTACCCTTGGAGGAGGACCAGGTCTTTCAACAAAGTGTATTTACATAAGCCCATGGAGGCCTGATGGGTTTCATCCATGAGTGTTGGAGAAGGTAGCTGATGCCACTGTGAAGCCATTCAATTGTCTTTGAATGGTCATGGTGAAAAGGGGAGGTTCATGAAGACTGGAAGAAAGCAAAGTCACTCCTATTTTTGGGAATGGTAAGAAGATAGATTAGGTCAACCTTAACTCTGATCCTGGGAAGCTGATGGAGTAAATCCTCCAGGAAAGCATTTCCATAAAGGGTGAGAAGATGATCAGGAGTAGACAGCATGGATTTACAAAGGTAAATCACACTTAACCAACCTGATAGCCTTCCACAATGATATGGCTACTTTTGTGGATGAGGGGAAAGGAGCGGAAGTTGATTATACTGACTTCAGTTAAGTCTTTTCAGAGTAGGTCCCATATCTACCTCATAGACAAGCTGACAAAGGTCACATAAGTGCTGAGCTGAAAAATGGCTGAACAGCTGGACCCAAGGGACTATGGTATATAGTCCAAAAGCCCGTCACTACTGGTGCATCCAGATGTCCAGACTGGGGACAGTATTATTTAACATCCCCATTAATGACCTGGATGCTGGGACAGCATACATCCTCAGCAAGTTCACAGATGATCCAAAACTGAGAGGATCAGGTGAAAAAGGAGGTGGTTGGAGTTAGATGATCTTTAAAGTCCCTTCCAACGCAAGCCATTCTATGAAAAATCAGATGGTTGTGTCACAATTCAGACAGATTTTGATAGGCTGAAGAACGGGGCTTTGAGAAATCCCATGAAGCTCAAAAAATCACATAATCACAGAATGGTTGAGGTTGGAAGTGGTCTTCAGAGATCATCTACTGCAACCCCCCTGCTCAGGCAGGATCACCTAGAGCATGTTACACAGGATCGCATCCAGGCAGGTTTTGAATATCTCTAAGGAAGCAGACTCCAATGGAAATGCAAAGTCCTGCACATACAGTGGAGAAACCCCAGGCACCAGTACATGCTGGGAGTTGACTAGATGGAAAATGGCTTTTCAGAGATTAGTGATTCTAATAGACAACAAATTGATCATGAACTGTCAGTGTACCCTAATAGAAGAGAAGACCAACAACTTACTAGGCTGTGTTATGAAGAGTGTTGCCAGGAGGTCAAGTAGAGTGATCTTTTCCTCTTCTCAGCCTGGAGGACTGTATCCAGTTCTGGACTCCTCATTACATGAAATAGATGGACTGACTAGATTGAGTCCATTGAAGGGCAACAAAGATGATTAAGGAAATGGAGTATCTGGCATAGGAAGAGAGGCTGAGTATGCTGTGTCTCTTCAGCCTGGAGAAGAAGATGCTTAGGAGGGTCTTATTGATGTGTATAAATGCCTTATGGGAGGGAATGAAGAAGAGAGACTCTCAGTAGTGGCCAGTGACAGGACAAGAGACACAGCAGGAACAAACAGAAACTTATGAATTTCCATTAGAACACAAAAAAAAAAAAAAAAAAAAAAAAAAAACTTTTTTTTTTCCTTCACCATGGAGGTGGTTAACCACTAGCTCAGGTTGCCCAGAGAGGTTGCAAAGACTCCATCTTGGATATGTCCTGCATGCAACTTGACATGGACCTAGGCTACCTGTTTTAGCAATAACAATAACAGTGGATTCAAGAGAGTAAAACCACTAGTGTTGAGATGCAGATGTACAACTTTCAGTATCTCAGACTAGGAATTCTGGCCTAATTCTAGTCTGATTACACATCCTGAACTATATTAATGGCTGGAAATACGGGGTGCTGTCTTGGAGTGCATCTTCACTCAGTTTCACTTTACCTAAGAGGCATATATTTAAATCATAGAATCATAGAATGTCTCAGGTTGGAAGGGACCTTGAAGATCATGTAGTTCCAAGCCCCCTGCTATTGGCAGGCAAGCCACCCACTAGATCAGGCTGCACAAACACAATGCTGCACAAGAGTATTGCATGACATAAATCAGTGATCAGTGAACTGAAATGACTAAGGTATTTTCTTCAAAAGTGATTTCCTGGTTGTAAAAATATTAGTACCTATTCAGGCCATAGAAGTGTTAGGCATTACCCTATGACTAATAATTTAGATACTTGTTCAATACTGTGGACCGGATACTGAGTTGGGACTATTTCTTTGTTAGAATCCAGCTGAGGTTCTGACCCTGCTGTTCACTAATGCAAGAACTGTGAATGTAATACTTAGGAGATTCAATACAGTTACATCTGGTGTGTGTAGGGCAATGCGAATGAACAGGTCTGACAAGTTTGTGTTTTGCTTCAGTAGAATATTTGATATGTACCTGAGATACTTTCCTTGATTATCAGGGATTTATCTCTGATATTTAACAATTCAGGTTATCCTGTGTCTTAATATAAAACTTAAGAGCTGAAGGAGACAGAACCTTCCCATACCTACTCTATCAACAGCATTTAGGGCAAGACTGCACAATATTAAGATGTTGAGGGCTGATATAACAGCACATTGTATGGAGATTAGGAAATAACATTGATGGCATAATACATTCCTCCTAAAGAGCTTAAAATCTATATTTTCTTGCAAGCAGGTCCATGTATGAACAGGTATCAGATGTAGAGTACAGCCTGCAGGTTCAAAGTTTAATAGTAAGAAAAGAAAGGAAGAAAACACTGAGAAGCCTGGAGATAATGTTATTGAGTTTCATTTGTTAAACATTATTAAAAAATACAGTTTCATTAAAAACATTTAAACAGAAGCTAGGGGAACTGTGGTTGTTTAGTCTGGAGAACAGAAGGCTCAGGAAAAAAAGCTTATTGCTCTCTACAACTACCTGAAAGGAAGTTGTGGGGAACTGGGGCCTCTTCCCTCAGATAACTAGTGACAGGGCTAGAGGGAATGGCCTCAAGTTGTGCCAGCAGAGGTTCTGGTTGGAAATTAGGAGACATCTCTTCTCAGAAAGAGGTGTCAGGCATTGGAACAGGTTGCCCAGGGAGGTGGTAGAATCACCATCCCTGGGGTTGTTTAAGGAAAGGCTAGACCTGGTGCTTAGGGACATGGTTTAATGGGTGAGATTGGTGGTAGAGGGATGGTTGGACCTGATGATCTTGGGGGTCTTTTCCAACCTTAATGATTCGATGATTTTATTTTCAATTGTCTTAAATAGAAATATGGACTATATGAACTAAGAGTATTTGTACTTGAAAAGAGGTACAACATTACGGTCATTTTCCCATGAGGATAGCAAACACTTTCAGGAATGGTAAAAACTAAGGAGGCTGTTAGACATAGTAAAGAGTAAAAATATTATAAGCACATACCCATATATTAGGTACAATTTTTTTTTAACTTAGTCAGATCATTATGTTAGCTTCTATTAAATTTGAAATAGTCTGTTCCTTTTTTTGTCAGGTGAGATAGATTTACACAAGTAAAACCGTCCCCAGCCTTTTCTTCAGTCAAGAATCTTCAACCACCTTACAAGAGGTGATTTAGGAAGGAATCTCTATGTTTATATTGGAATGTAATTCATTTTCCATGCTATGGTCCCAGCAAGCATTCTGAACTCCTTTAGTGATATATGATGGTATGGGCTATACCCACAGTATGGGCTACTAAGGGCAAAATACAAATCAGAAACTATCAAACACATTCCAAAACTAAGTGACAGACTTCAGCTAAGAAAGAAGCTCAAGTAGACTTTAATCCACCACACCAAACTAGTGTAGATGTAGGATGCTGCAAAAAGAAGACATTGGCAGAAATCAGTGCCAAATATAAGCTTTTGTTTTGATGTTTAAATTTAAGATATGCTAAACATCTTCAAAACAATTATTGGTGATTAGTTCAATCTGCTGGTTCCTGGAAGATGCAGATGGTACAGCACTAATGACAGTAATTACAGTTCAGATACTTTAAATTCACTTGCAAAGTACGCACTTTAAAAACTTTTATGAATAAGAAAGATTAGATGTGTCTGTACAAAAATAAAAGCCCTCTGTCCTATATCCTGTTTAACAGAAAACTTAGTTGAATATCTTTAGAAATTAGACCCATTAAATAAGAAGTAATGTATCTAACAGATATGCCTAGAATGTGCATGTATAAGGAGAATGGACTCTGAAGTAGACTTTTGTTTTTGCATAGAGTTTGTAAGGACAATAAATGCAGTATAGGTACAAGGGATCAAACAATTTTATTATGATTTATAACAATATAGAAAGGCTTCCATCTGTTCTTCTTGGTGATGTCATTTGAAGTAGCAATTCAAACATTGGCACTATGAATGTGAGGTGTAAACCATCACATGACAGAGGAATTAATTACATCTCTTTTTTGGAAAGTTTTTGTTTGCATAGAATTTTTATCCAGACCTGAAAAAAAAAAAAAAAAAAAAAAAAAGGTCTAAATATTTAGGTTGAAACATAGCAGTCAGAATCAATCAAGGAAACACATGATGGAATCAGTAAAAATGTACAGTCAAAGTCAGCACTAATTGGATATTTACAGGTTTAAGATCACAGGTGTATAAATGAAAAAGATCAAAAGAAGTATTTATTATATGTGTTTGTTCTAGTGCAATATGACAATGAGGCATTAAGACAAGCAGGACAGGGAAACATTTTATATATTTATCTCCATTAATACAAATATTTCTAGAGAGAAGTAACAATAAAATCCAGAACCAAGCCAGAGAAAATAATAATAATAATAATAATAATAATAATAATAATAATAATAATAATAATAAAAATAAAAAAAATGTTTGCTAAGAATACCCTCAGTGGAGGATAAACTCAGTGTTCTCGGTGGAGAACACCCAAGTGCAGGATAAATTTCCCACTGGCTTGGTGAAATTGTCTCTGTTTTAGGTTCAGTCCTCAGTGTGAACCTAAGGAAATGCATTCAGGTTCACAGCAAGGAGGCCCAAAATGGTATCTAAAGATTAGAAGTTATGAGAGAGTTGTTTATCAGTGTTTGTAAGCATGGTGAAAATGTTCACTGCTGCTCTAATTAAAGAAAGCCTTGGGAGGATTTGTTTTTTCTTTTATAAGAAAATGTTTTGTCTTTTCTTTTATAAGACTGGTGTGACATTTAGTAGGTAACTACTTCATAGTTACTACTTCATAGTGTAATATATTTATATATTTTTTGACTTTGTTTTAGCATTTCAGCTATATCTTTCACTATACATACACAGTTCATGTCTTTAATGAGGAAAGGTCTACAGAGGTGGCTAAAAAATAGACATAAGCTAACTGAGTAGCTTTTTTCCTCCAAAAAAAAAAAATAATAATAATATATATATATATATGTTTCTTCGGTCAGCTAATTAATCATAATTTTAGGTATTTTTCCCCCAATATTGCATTTGCATGAAAGTTCAAGTTGCTGAAAAGTAATCAAAGTGATTACTAAAAAATTACATCACTTTCAGTTCCATTGCTTTTCTTGAAAAACAATCCAATGGATGGTATTTCTCTCTCTCAAAATTTTAATAGTTTCATTTAAAAAAATTATTCTCATACATGTTACTTGGAAATTTAAAGCAATATATTGCTAACTTTCAAATATTTATATGTAGTTGTGTATTGTATTTAGGTATTTGTCCTGAAAGGATTTGTGCATGTCCATAGCTTTTTCTTTAGATGTAAGTACCTACTAATCAATCTGAAAGATTGGAAAATCAAGATTTCCTTGTATTTTTGAGCATATGTCACCAAATAAAGAACTAGTATCTGCTGCTGACTTTTGTGAATTTAGGCAACTTCTTCAACTCTTCGCACCACAACAGAATTTCCAGCTCAGTAGCAATTTTATTTAATCTGTGTCTAGTGATTGGAATGTCACTTAGTGCACAACCTATGTAAAACTTCCAGGACTAATTCTAACACTTCCAGAGTCTTCTATAGTTAATTAATTCTAATTGACTATTTAGAATGAAGGTTAGAAGTGACTGCATACATAGTTTTATAATTTGTTTAACTAACTTCACTATGTAAGAAGAATTGCTTAGGCTGATTGAAAAACAGGCCATGTGATCTGTTTTTCTAAGACAGTACTCAGACTGACTTTATAATTGTATTCATTGTTTTGAGTACCCTTCATGTGTCTTTCTATTCCTCTCTTTAAATGAAAGCATTTCAATATTTTTTTCCTATTTTTACTACTAATAAATGTAATTATTAAGTACCTTGATATTTTTAGGATAGAAGATACACTATAAATATGTATAAAACTGATAAATGCTTTCAGACATCCATTGTCTACAGTGCTCTCAGTGTTCTTGCTCATTTATTTTTATTTTTTCACCTAAAAGAAAATGTCTTCAAGTTTTCCTAAAAGGGGAAAGAGAAAAAGCATATATGTATACATTTATGTTCTTAAAATTGCCCTGTGTTGGACATTATGGAGCAGAATCCTTGTCAGAGTCACACCGTGGAACGAAGCCTGAAAAACAGAGTTTAAATTAAATGTTCCCTAGAAATGTACATGGTTTCCTAACAGAAAACACACATGCCACTTTGTCTTTCATATGTCTGCCTGTAAAGTAACACTGTCTAGGAACAGATTTTATATCATGAATAATAGCTTTGTTCTTTGAATTTTACAGTAAAATTATTTTGTGCCAGGGTTTTCTTCATAGTATATGTCATCTTTATTTGTGGTGGATCATGAGGGCATTTTCTCTGTGGCTGGATGGACATGGTGCATCTCGTGGAGCCCTGCAATACTGTGCTCATAGTCGGGGATGCAGGAAATGGGAGCTCTTCCAGTCTGGTCTCCAGATTACCTTTATTTATTTATTTATTTATTTATTTATTTTTCATGTCTTTCAGTAGCTGATACATTGAGTAATGGGTCCTGACAATTCCTACTAGTTAGTATGGCTTCAAGGAAAGCATCCTGGGGAAAGAACTCTCTAATATGTGTAATAGGACACCTTTTGTCATTGCATAGTTATTATTTTAATGTATGTTAAATAATACAGAAATTTTTGGATACGTCTCTCCATGTCCAGCTCAGCTGCATGGATTAACTCTCAACAACTTCTAAATATCATATTTAAATGTCATCAGGAAAAAATAAGCTGATGTTATGCAATTTACAGACAGATTTTAAGGTTTTAGGTTTATGGTTGAGCTTCTAACATTCTTCTAATATTAAAACTACATATCTTACTTCTAATGTGCCCCTGCACCTATTCTTTTTTTCTAGATTTGCATTATTATTCAGACAAAAGTTTTTATATGAGATACTCTGATAAGTGTTAATCCTTTTAAATCCTCCATTTCACCCACCCACACACTTAGGGACCAATTTTCTCTGGTTTCATGCATCGTTTGTTCTTAAAATCTGTGGAAGTTACACAAAAGTCCTTGATACAGCAAAATCTGCAAAGCATAAAGGAGTCATACTTATTTTATGTACAGTCACTCTATGCAGTTTTTTTATCTTTAATTAAGCACTATCAGAAAAGTAAGCTTTCTTTACTCTCCAAAGGAAATTGATATTTTTAATCACAATTAAATAAATATGTCATAGACAAAAAGGAATCAAATGTTTTAGAATAGATAAATGCAACATATATTTATCTACATGTGGACTGTAATCCAAAAAAAACAATATTATTTTTCCAAGTTTAAACCTAACATTTTAAAATCCTTATTTGCTTGAACATATTTTCTTCTTTTTTTATTTTTTTTTATATTTTTTTTTAAATTTGCAGATGTCTCTGAGTGAAACCTAGCTTTAGTTCTGCCTATACAGATAGTGTATATTAGATAAACTGTATGTAATGCAGTGGCTCTGAAAGCTGTAAAAATATAAAAGACACAAAGCTCTAACCATGCTGAAATAGATTTCTCACATGTAAACCCGATAATAGTGCCAGAGTTAGGGAAACTGATCAAATGGACCAACACTTCTTCCCTCTTGACTTATGTAGCTGTTTTGAAAAAAAAAAAAAAAAAGCTTTTCTCTTATCTCTTATCAACACCAGTTTGAATGATACCAGTCTCATTCAGCCATGAGACTTTGACATAGCTCCTGTGATAGTCCAATCTGTGAATATGCTGCACTATTGCATGATTATATTATTGTATATATTTAATATGCAGGTAAGTAAATCTATTTTTTCAAAAGAAAATTGCATTACCATAAAACGTCAAGTGTATTAAACATAATTTTTCATTTTAAAGCCTTGAGTGTATGAAAATAAAATTATTTTGCAGAGGAAAGTGGCTCAAAGATTGACAGGGCACATACCACAATACCTACTTGCTGTCCTCTGTGTTTCTGAGCATACTTTGCACAATTATATTACTCATAATCACTATAACTTTACCATATGTTAAGGCCAGGTGTATACCTTCAGAAAGAATATGGAGGTTTAAAACATTGCTTTCTTAATTTGTTTATGCAAAAGCAAAAATGTCATTTGTACAATTAAAAGCTTTTCATTTTTAGCAACCAATCAAAATGACCAAAGCATTATTTTAAAGATAATTTAGGTCAAGCATGCATTTACTAGCATGGATTGTATTCTCAATGTCCTACCTTAGCCATGCTGAAATTCATATTCTGTGTTCTGGCTTTCCATTATTTAAATGAACTATTTGTATTGTTTAATTTCATGACAGCATGTCCATTATTTATTATCATAGGATATTTGTTATATTTTAGTATATCCTGGTATTTTTAGAACATGGTACATTTAGAACATTTTAACACTTTTTATGTCAGGCATATCATAAAAAGGTTATTATAGGCACTAAGATTGTTTCAGATTCTATAATCATTTTCTCTTTCTTTGATGAATGTGCTCAGTTTTATGGTGTGAAAATCTACTATAGTTGTTTTACTTTCTAGGGTGGGATACTAAAAATGGAGGTGGAGGTGTAGGGAAAGTTTTATATATACAAAATTAAATAGAATCTTTGGCTTTCTGCTGGTTTTAATGAGAGGGTAGATGTAGTGGGTTTATGTGGCAAGGTTTTGGTAGCAGGGGGGCAATAGGGGTGGCTTCTGTGAGAAGGATCTAGAAGCTGCCCCATGTTTGGTAAGGGCCCCGCTGCTGACCAGAGCTGAGCCAATAAGTGATGTTGTTTTGCGCCTCTGTGAGAGCATATTTAAGACAGGGAAAAAAAACGCTGCACCACTCAGTAGCTGGGAGGGTGAGAGGAGTGAGAAACAGCCTTGCAGGCACCAAGGTCAGTGAAGAAGGAGGGGGAGAGGTGCTCCAGGCGCCGGAGCAGAAGTCCCCTGCGGCCTGTGGTGAGGACCATGGTGAAGCAGGTTGTCCCCCTGCAGCCCATGGAGTACCACTGTGGAGCAGGGTTCCACACTGCAGCCCGTGGAGCAGACCACGGTGAAGTAGGTGGACCTGCCCCAACAGAGACTGCGGCCTGTGGAAGACCCCTGCTGGACCAGATTCTGGGCTGGACCTGTAGGCCATGGAGAGGAGACCACGCAGGAGCAGGTGACCCGGCAGGAGCTGCGTCCTGTGGGGGACCCAGGTTGGAGCAGTTTGCTCCCAAGGGATGGACCCCGTGGTACAGACCCATATATGGAGCAGTTCTTGAAGAGCTGCTGCCTGTGGACAGCCCACGCCGGATCAGTTTGGCAAGGACTGCATCCCGTGGGTGGGACCCCACAGCACAGGGGACGAGAGTGACCGAGAAGGAGCGGCAGAGAAGAAGTGCTATAGACTGACCATAACCCCCATTCTCCCATTCCCCTGCGCTGCTCGGGGGGAAGAGGTGGAAGAGGGAGGTGGAAGGTGCTTTCGGTTTCTTTCCTTTGCTTCTCACTTCTCTAGCTTGTTAATAATAGGCAATAAATCTTACTATCTCTCTGTGCTGAGCCTGTTTTGCCCATCATGATAATTATTGCGTGATCTCCTCTTCTTATCTCAACCCTTGAGCCCCTTTCATTGTATTTTCTCCTCGCTCCTCTTTGAGGAGGGGGAGTGAGAGAGCAGTTGTGGTGGAACTCAGCCGTCCACCCAAGTAAAACCATCACAAATAATCACAAAAAATAATTTCATTTGATGCACTTTTGGGAATTCTGCCTTAACTTAAAAGCATTTTTCAGTGGTTAGAATTGATTTTTTTTTTTTTTTTTTTTTTTTTTTTTTTTTTTTTTTTTTAGGTTGGGAGGGCAAATTTTATATATTAAAGTGAAAGAAGGATCTAAACGTGAAGGGATAAACTTTTTGATGCAACACATCTCAAGCTATAAGCCCAATGATCTATGGCACAGAGTAGAGTGAACGGGAGCTAAGGTAGAGCACAGTGTTTAAGGGATGTTTAAGATACTGTCTGAAATGTTACCAAACATTTTCTTTTTGCTTGGTGTTACTCTACATGCTTGAAATGCATTGAAACATCACTTCTTCATTTAAAGGGTCCTGCCACATGCTAGGAAGTATAGTACATGTGAATTTTCTTGCCCTAGGACAGTAAGGATTACATATAAGCAGGAGTTCCTGGTTAGGATCCTGGCTCTCACTCCAGCATGTTTGTATTAGGTTGAAACAGCTAGAGCAGTGTGGAAGAAGCAGAACATTGTTAGTTTTGCCTGGGGTAGCCTTTCTTAGGACTGTCTTCTGAAGATGTTTACTACTCCCTATCACATGAAACAGGATGAAGTCAGAGCCTCAACATATACTCAAGCTGCTGTCACCCGCTCAAAGGAAAGTGCCATAAACAAGTCTGGCCCCTATGACTGTCTTTCTAGCCCAGGACCATAGTTACCAAATACACAGTCTGGTAAAACAAATAACATAGTTTGGTAAAGTTACAAATAACATAGTTTGGCAAAGTAAACAAAAGTATTTAAGATTCTTATTTTGCATATACTAAAGTCTATTTTCATTTAAGTCCAATGCCTCAGGTTGGCACTCTTTCAAACTAATGATAACAATAATAATAAATAGCATCAAACTTTACTTACAGAGATATTTAAGATGGTGATTTGTCAAAAACTGTCATTTTCCAATCCTGTAAATGCTATTGCATTCACCTGTCCAAAGGAAGCTTATTGATGAAATACCAGCTGTTAATCTTTCCTTTTTATGTAACAAACATAGTTTTCTCCCACTACTTTTAACTGGTTGACAGTGATAACAGTTCCTCAACTGGCAAGTGAGAAATCCTTTCAGACATGCAAGAATCTTCAACAAAACTATGCTTTATGTTTATGGCAGAGTGTCAATAAAGAAAGCTATTGCCAGTGCTATTGTTCATCTTGAAGGAATACACCAGCATGCTTGTGACAAAGCAGGACCATTTTCTGCTTCTAAAACAGACAACAAGCAATAGTTTTAACAATTCAAATTATTTTTATTTATTTATGGAAGAAAATGTGTTTTCATTGGTGAAATATATGAATGCCACAGCTGAATGACAGTATGGGGTTTACGTGATGGGGTTTACGTGGCAAGGATTTGGTAGCAGATAGGCTTCAGGGGTGGCCTCTGTCCAGAAGCAGCCCCATGTCAGATAAGAGCCAGTTTCAGCTGGCTCCAAAAGGCACCTGTCACTGGCCAGAGCCATGCCAATAAGCAATGCAGGGTAGGTCTGTCAAAGAGCAGATTTAAGGGAAAACAAAACAAAACAAAACAAAAACTGCTGTGCAACAGCAGCTGGGAGAGCAAGGAGTGAGGACCAGCCCTGCAGATCCCAAGGTCAGCACAGAAGGAGGGCAGAAGGTGCTTCAAGTGTCTGAGCAGAAGTTCCCCTGTGGCTTGTGGAGAGGCCCCTGGTAGAGCAAGCTGTCCCCCTGCAGCCCATGGGTCCCACGGCAGAACAGATCTCCATGCTGCAGCCCGTGGAGGAGCCCCCAGTGGAGCAGGCAGATGTGGCCTGGAGGAGGCTGCTCGCTGATGGAGAGCCACCCCAGGAACAGGCCCCGGGCTGGAGCTGCAGCCTGTGGAGAGGAGCCCACGCAGGAGCAGGGGGTCTGGGGGGAGCTGCTGCCCATGGGGGACCCATGCTGAAGCAGTTTGCTCCTGATGTATGACCTTGTGGTATGGAGCCATGTTGGAACAGTTCTTGAAAAGCTGCTGCCTGTGGGCAGCCCCTGCAGGCTCAGTTCCAGAAGGACAGCATCCCATGGGAGGGACCTCAGGTGGAGCAGGGGCAGAAAGTGACTGTGAAGAAGCAGCCAAGATGAAGTGTTAGGGACTTGACCGCAGCCCCCATTCCCCATTCCCCTGCACCACTTGTAGGGAGGACATAGTAGAGGGTGGATGGGAAGAAAGTGTTTTTAGTTTGCTTTTAGTCTCTCACTGCTGTAGTCTGCTAGTAATAGGCAATAAATTATATTGATCCCCCTACACTGAGTCTGTTTTTCCCATGACAATAATTGGTGATCTTCTTTTTCCTATTTCAACTCTCGAGCCCTTTCCATCACATTTTCTCCACCATTTCCTTTGAGAAGGGAAGGTGAGTGAGCCTCAGTAGTGGAGTTCAGGTGCCCAGCAGGGTAAAACCACCACAATTACATTAATAATTATTATTTTGAGGAACAAAGAAATTGCTTTAAAATATTTCTTTGTCTTGCAAAAATTATTTTGAGCACTCTCTTTAAACATCTATTATAGGCAAGGGCCTCTAGAACACACACAGATTTTTAAAGTTTCTAGGAGGCCAGACTCATTAAAGAATGATCAGAATCAACTTCCTTCTTAATACAGGTCACAGAACCTATCTATAATTTTCTAAGTTCCTTGATACCATGCTGAATACATAACTTTCAAGTTGACAAAAGCCAACTTATCTCTCCCAGTTTTCACCATTTACATCTAGGTTGTTCTTTATCCTAGGACTCTCTTCTCCTCCCCATTTTCTCATATGTATCTCTTAGCATGACATAAATTATCCTCCAGAAAGGTATATCACTTCCCCACATGATAAAGACCTACATTGCTTACTTGAACCAGCAGTATAATTAGATGTGCAAGTAGCATAGAATACATCAGATTTTTAGGTCAATTATTCTGCTGTTTCTACTTCTGTATGATCTTTATAGTCACATTAAAATGCTTCCCTTTTCACTTTTTGAGTTACATTTTCAAGCTTCTTGTTATTACTGTGCCTTTGTTACTTGATCTAGGAGCCACCAACTGTGAAAAAAAAAAAAAAAAAAAAAAAAAAAAAGTCAGAGAATCTACTATGCTTCATCTCCATAACATCTGTGATCAAACAAAATGTACTGAACTTCATTAATCTCTCATTATAATGTGATTCTTTTTTCAAAGTCAGTCTTGGATTTCTTTATGTACCCTTTTCATTTTTTTCATAATCATTTGAAAATATGGACAGAAGAAATAGGCATACTATCCCACTAATAGCCTTCCTCTGTCACCTTAGAAATTGTTTTGGAGCAATAAAAATCATGACACATTGCAGTCTCCTCCCTTGTCTCCTCCTGCCTGTCTGCCATGTGGCTTATCTCTTTGACAGACTGATGACTGTGAGAAAGCTGGCATGTTTTCCTGAAGGCATACCACTGGCACACCAGAATCTGAACCTACCCCAGGCTTGTCCTCAGCATGTTGTGTAGGCATGCACATTTTTGCCATACTCCACTCTGCTCATAAAGAAATATTTTTGCTGTATAGAGACCTCTTCATTGTTTTTATTTCCCCTGTTACGGTCACCCTAATTTCCTTACTCATCTTGATAATTTCTCATTGATGAAGTGCATAACAGTGCCCCAGACACTATAGTTATGGCTTATCCTCATTAGAATGGAATTATGTTAAGTCTGGAGATTAGCCATTCATTTTCTGCAACTAGCTGTACTATTGATCACCCAAGATTAATATACATACACCAGAAGTCAATGTGTCCTGAGCCATTATGCAAACAAGCTCCCTCTGAGTCATTAGCTCAAGATACACATCTCATTTTTATATTGGTCCTTCAGGCAGAATGATCACAGTATAGTATCTGTGTCTCTGTACAAACTGAACAACCATTAGAGAAAATAACAGATAAAGCTATCCGACAATCATATTTGCAGTCAGCAGATCATATCTGTATATCAGCAAAACTTAAGTGAGTCTACATTCCTCCTAAGAAAGAAAATGAGTTTTATTTATAAGTTGTTAATGCTTTTCTCCAGTGTAGTGAAAACTTTCACAGAACTGCAACCGTGTTAAAGTGGAAAGTGATGTCTGTAAACTGCTGAATCCAACCCCTTCTCAGAGCAGGGTCAACTAGTAATCTTCGAAGACTGGAAAGCCACAACTTCTCTGGTGTTGTATTTAGCATATATTAGGCCCAACTGACAAAGCTGTTAGTGTGTCAGCATTAGTCTTCATGCTGTCTTTTAGTTGCAAACTTCAAAAGCTGGGCAAAATGTTCCAATGTTTAACCACCCTCATAGGAATAAAGCTTTTTCCAGTGTCACTGGGCACCCCTGAGAAGTCTGTCTCTGATAAGATCTCTCGATATTTTCTCAAATAGAGTCATTAGCTAAATAGTAATTTTGGTTTAAAATCAGAAATAAACAACAACATAGTTTTCCATTTTTCCCCATAAGCTATTTTCCTGAATCTTTAAAGAGGGTCAAGCCCTAGAATTATGAGACAAACATAGGTCCCCCGAAGCATCCACTGTGGAGCCCTTTGCTTTGGTCAATTCTTGCCTGAACTTGAGCTGGCAGTGTGTCCAGGTGGCCAAGAAGGCCAACAGCATCCTGGCTTGTATCAGGAATAGTGTAGCCAGCAGGACCAGGGAGGTTATTTTCCCCCTAGACTCTGTTGTAGTGAGGCTGCACCTTGGGTACTGTTCAGTTTTGGCCCATCGGTACATCGAGGCCCAGGAATGTGTCCAGAGAAGAGCTACAAAGCTGATTGGTGAAGGGTCTGGAACACAAGTCTTATGAGGAACAGCTGAGGGAACTGGGGTGGTTTAGTGTTCAGAAGAGGAGGCTCAGGGGAGACCTAATTGCTCTCTACAACTACCTGAAAGGAAGTTGTAGGGAGTTGGGTGTCAGCCTCTTCTTGCAGATAACTAGCAATAGGACTAAAGGGAATGTTCTGTAGAAGGAGGACTCCTAGCTTAATTAATCCTTCATCTTATGGAAGCTGTTCTAGACTTTTGATATTCTTTATTGCCCATCTCTGAATTCTTTCCAGAGGTATTTATTTTGACATGACATCATCAGAGCTATGTATAGTACTCATGATATAGATGAAACATGCATTTATGCAGTGGAATATTCCTGTGATCTTTCTTTTTTCTCTTTCTTTCATTACAGTCCCTAACACTAAGTTTGCCTTTTTGACAACTACTGAGTCTATCCCCCAAGATCTTAAGACAAATGTTAACCATCTTTCTGCTATTTTGCATTTGAAATTGTCATTGGTTTATTTCCCATGAGTAACCCCACAAGATCACCATCATGTTACACTTACAAGCACTGAATTTAATTTGACATTTTACTTCATAGTCACCCAGTTTTAAAGCCTTTTTGCAATTTTCCACAAGATACTACTTTGAAAAACTTAGTCTCATCAACAGACTTTTTCAGATTACTGCTTGCTTCTCCACCTTTTTCAGTCCATTTACAAACATTCAACAGCACAGGCAATGAAAGAACACAGCAGTTAGTGTGTTAGGTCTGTTTGGGATGGAGTCACCTTTCCCTGCAGCAGCCCACACAGTGCTGCACTCGTAGCTGCACTGGTATCACTCCAGTGTTGTGTCTGTTGCTGCATAGTGCTGGCACAGCATCAGGACTCTCTCCAAACCCCAGGAGCCAGCAGGCTGGGGGTGGGCAATTGATGAGGAGGGGACATCACCAGGGCAGCTGACCTAAACCGACCAAAGGGATATTCCATAACACCTGATGTCACACTCAGCAATAAAGGGCGCTCTTGTGGGGGAGGGATCTCTCTCTCTCTCCTGAACAACCGGTACGCGTTTTGAGGCCCTGCTTCCCAGGATGTGGCCGAACATCGCTTGTTGATGGGAAGTAGAGAATAATTTTTCCTTTCTCTCTGTGCTTCCGCGCGGCCTTGTTGTTTCTTTTGTTACATTCTCTCCCCATTCCCTTTCCCTTTAATTAAATCATTCTCATCTCAAACCTCGAGCTCTTTGTGTTGACTTTTCTCCCCCTCCTCTTTGAGGAGGTGGGGAGTGAGAGAGCGGTTGTGGTGGAGCTCGGCTGCCCATCCGAGTAAAACCACCATAGTCCTTTTTGGCGCCTGACGTGGGGCACGAGGAATTTGAGATAAGGATGATAGTTGAGAGAGGAAACGGGCAAAACATGGACTGGATGATTGTTACATATGTAATATTGTAAAAGAATATATTTCATGTTAGTATGGTGAAGAGACAAGGGGTGGTGTGTGTGTAAATTGTCCACCTCGACGGTGTTGTGATGATGTTATGTTTATTTTGGTGTGGGGAATTCTTTTTCTTTTTGATGTAAGTTTGTGAAGATTGTGATGATTGTAAAGTGAGAGAACATTATGATTATTCTTAAATATGCTTTTCACAGAGGCAAGGGGTGGAATGTAGTGGGTTTACGTGGCAAGGTTTTGGTAGCAGGGGGGCCATAGGGGTGGCTTCTGTGAGAAGGATCTAGAAGCTGCCCCATGTTTGGTAAGGGCCCCGCTGCTGACCAGAGCTGAGCCAATAAGTGATGTTGTTTTACGCCTCTGTGAGAGCATATTTAAGACAGGGAAAAAAACGCTGCACCACTCAGTAGCTGGGAGGGTGAGAGGAGTGAG
>CM021767.1:78820724-78842900 GCA_011076525.1 Nettapus auritus | reverse complement strand
TTTTTTTTTTTTTTTTTTTTTTTTTTTTTTTTTTTTTTATAGCAAAATATCAGTTTTACCCAGTCTTGACATCATTCCTGAACAGATTTAGCATCCAGCTAATCTGTGGTGCTGAAACTGAATAAGAAATATTTAAGAAAACATATTTTAATCACGATCATGGTCAATTTCTGCCCCTGCTCCACGTGGGGACCCTCCCACAGGATGCAGTCCTTCCCCATCTGAGCCTGTGGGGGCTGCCCACAGGCAGCAGCTCTTCAGGAACTGCTCCCACATGGCTCTGTACCACAGGGTCCATCCCCCAGGAGCAAACTGCTCCAGCACGGGTCCCCCACGGGTGGCAGCGCGCCCCAGACCCCCTGCTTCTGTGTGGGTTCCTCTCCACGGGCTGCAGCTCCAGCCTGGGGCCTGCTCCTGGGGTGGCTCTCCATGGGCCGCAGCCTCCTCCAGGCTGTATCCACCTGCTCCACTGGGGGCTCTTCCACAGGCTGCGGCATGGAGACCTGCTCTGCTGTGTCCCCCTGCTGGGGGAAGCCTCCCCACAGGCTGCTGGAGAACTGCTCTGGTGCCTGGAGCACCTCCTGCCCTCCTGCACTGATCTGCTTGTGTGCTAGGCTGTTTCTCATTCCTCGCTCTCCCAGCTGCTGTTGTGCAGAAGTGTTTTTTTTTGTTGTTGTTGTTTTTGTTTGTTTGTTTGTTTGTTTTTCCCTTTCTTAAATGTGCTGTTACAGAGGTGCAAACCACATCTCTTGTTGGCTGGGCTCCTTTTTGGAGATGGCTGAAACTGGCTGTTATCTAACATGGGGCAGCTTCTGGATTGTTCTCACAGACACCACTCCTGCAGTCCCCTGTTATCAAAACCTTGCCACATAAACTCGATATATGGTGTTTTCTGCATACTTAACTGGGGGTGCACTCTATCCCTTCATCGTTGGTAAAGATATTAAGGAAGTATAAAATATTAAAGATCTATAAATTTATATTTATATATTAGATATATGAAAGAACTGGTACCAATACTTAGCCCAGGGCAACACCACTTATGACCAGCCTCCAACTGGATTTGACACAACAAGTCTTTAAGCCCGGCCACCACAGCCAGCTTTTTACCCAGAAAACTGTATGCCCATCCAAGCCATGAGCAGTCAGTTTCTACAGAACAATGCTGTGGGAAATGGTGTCAGAACCTTTACTGAAGTCTAGGCTAAACAATATCTATAACATATGAGCTATGTCAGACAGGTCGTAGAACTCCACTAAGAAGTAATGCAAACCTAGAGTAAATGGTGTAGATGACTAGTGTAAAGTTAGGTCTGAAGTTACTTTTAATGAAAACAGCCTTTTAATAATAACTGCTACAAACAATTCTTTTGTCAAGACCTGCTAGAGTCCTGTTGACCCTAAATAAAGAATTGGTCCATCTTTATTTCTGTTGTTGGAAGGTAACTTATTTCTATCCTAAGTAGCTGGAAATTGTATGGTACCGTGTGATCTGAGTCTGGTATTGTATTATACAAAAATTATTTCTGAATTCAATTTAAGAAATTATGCCATTATGCTAATCTTCTGGCAACTTCTTTTTGTCCATGTGTATGTTTACATTTTCAACAACAAAATATCTGACTGAAGCAAGAAATATTATATTCTTACCTGTTAGAATAAAAGTTTAATAATTCAGCATCTACTTTAAAAGAGATGAAGTGTACTATGTTAGTTGATTTTATGTAATGTTGAATTAAATTGTCTTTTCAGCTTCTAACGAGTAACATGTCAGTCGTACCAATCAAATATTCAGTTGGTATGTACTCAGCAGAAAATAAAATTAATGCATTTAACATCTTACAGAAGGTACTGTAGCCTATGGTATACAAGAAGTAGCTGGTAAGGTTCTGCAATTCAGTTTGTTTGTGTGTGGTTTTTTGGTTGTTGTTGTTTTGTTTTGTTTTGTTTTTGTTTTTGTTTTTCATTACTAGTAATGGAAAGACTGTGTCTTCAGCACTGACATTTGTTTGAATAACTGGTTAATACATTTTGCCTAAAGTCCAGTACTTTGGGCTATGCCTTTATCATTTTCCAACTTGCCTGTATGTAAGGCCAATGCAACAAAACTTTAAAGGGCTTTTCAGTTAATTCAGAGGAAGAATTGGCATTACTCAGTCATACTTTGACATCTGCAAGATGACTGTACTAAACTTCAATTGACATATAATGTCTAAGGTAAAACTGAGGTTGATGGAGTTACTGTATGCTCTTAGGACTTCTCTGTTCAAAGTACGGAGAAAGATGTCTGACTAAAAATTTTTTACATTTTTAAACTAAACTGTCATAGAATCCTAATGTAAGAGTGAGTGTTCAGGGATATGTAACATTCTCTGGAAATGTTGGGGTTTAATGAGACATGCCTTAGAAAGGACAACTCCATTAATATAGGTGTTCATTTAAGATTATATATATGACACTACTGTTGAACAGATACACATTAATGTACTTTCATCCATTTATGCTAGAAAGAAAAAGCTTAATAATTGCAGCTGGCACTGGGATAGAAGGCCATAGGAGTGCATGATTCCTCGTGAGGGGGAGTGGAGAGGCAGGTGACCTGTTCTCCGTAAACACCAGTGATAGGACCTGTGGGAACGGTGTTAAGCTGAGGCAGGGGAAGTTAGGGCTGGACATCAGGAAGAGGTTCTTCCTGACTGTACTGGATTGAAGAGACTGGACTGTGCATTTAGTTACATGGTCTAAACTTTTGGGTAGACCTTGGGACGACCTTGATGAGGGAATAGTGTCTGCCCTCAGCAAGTACGCCGATGACACAAAGCTGGGAGGAGTGGCTGACATGCCAGAAGGTGTTTCACCTCTGTGCTGCCATTCAGCGAGACCTGGACCGGCTGGAGAGATAGGCAGGAAGAAAACAGATGCGGTTTAATAAGAGCAAGTGTAGAGTCCTGCACCTGGGAAGGAACAACCGGAATTATCAGTACAGGCTGGGGGACGACCTGCTGGAGAGGAGCTCTGAGGAGAAGGACCTAGGGGTCCTGGTGGATGACAGGTTGACCAAGAGCCAGCAGTGTGCCCTGGTGGCCAAGAAGGCCAATGGGATCCTGGCATCCATTAAAAGGAGTGTGGCCAGCAGGTCAAGGGAGGTGATCCTCCCGTTCTACTCTGCCCTGGCCAGGCCTCACTTGGAGTACTGTGTCCAGTTCTGGGCTCCCCGGTACAAAAAAGACAGGGATCTCCTGGAAAGAGTGCAGCGGAGGGCCACGAAGATGATACGGGGCCTGGAGCATCTTTCCTATGAGGAAAGGCTGGGAGACCTGGGTCTGTTCAGCCTGGAGAAGAGAAGACTGAGAGGGGATCTTATCAATGTGTATAAATATCCGAGGGGTGGGAGACAGAAGGATGTAGTTAACCTCTTCTCAGTGGTTTGTGGGGATAGGACAAGGGGCAATGGCAGCAAGATAGAACACAGGAAGTTCCGCACCAACACGCAAAAGAACTTCTTCATGGTGAGGGTGACGGAGCACTGGAACAGGCTTCCTAGAGCGGTGGTGGAGTCTCCTTCTCTGGAGATATTCAAGGCCCATCTGGACGCCTACCTGGGCAGCCTGCTCTGAGGAACCTGCTTTGCAGGGGGGTTGGACCCAATGATCTTTCAAGGTCCCTTCCAACCCCTACAGTTCTGTGATTCTGTGATCTCAAGTGATTTCATCTGAGTAGAAAGAGGTATATGTTGCCTGAACCTATAGAAAAATAATAATAATAATAATAATAATAATAATAATAAATCAATAAACCTTTCTGTTGGAAAATACCTTTTTATACAAACCAAACTATTCATAAGAACATTCTTGAAAATCCAGAATACTTTTATAATTGTAATGTCATTAGTAACATTTAATGTAACTATTCTTACTATTATCTTTTAAATTATTTCAGATTTTTGAAAACTGCTTTGTGTCTGATTAAAATATGAAAGACACTTAAATCAAGAAAAATGTTTTAAGTGTTTGTTTATATTTACACAGATAAAAAGACTTTAGGCTCTTCTTCATTCAGTGATATTTTATTTCCATTTTTCATATGAAATTCTCAGACTATTTTAGTATTAATTTTTAAGGAAAAAATGTATCTGTCAAGGCTAAGAGATGTAAACAACTCATTCAGAGTCTGCAGGTATGACATTTCTTTATTATTAGATGTTGTCCTCTGTGTTCCATATGGAGCTTTACTGAGGTACGTTAAATGGAGAATTTATAAAGCTGGATATCATGTCTTTTTTTCTGCTCACTGCTGTCTCCTCCTGCACTACAGTGCATTAATCCTTCCATCTTCAGTTTAGCTTTTCCACTTCAGTCTGACCCCACATCCCATCCCCTTTCTTGTGTAGCAGAACAGCACATGTGCTGAAATGAGATCCTTCACACTGCAAATATGGAAGGGGATTTGCTTCTTAACATTAATGGTGGTTACAAAAATAGTCTGTAAGGCTATGCTCACTGTGTTAATCTTGCAAAGACACTCATAGGACACCTGTTCTGGATTAGACTGCCAGATAGATTTTTCAGCATGGTCGTTGCAAAAATGCTTACAGACCATATATAGACATTTGCAAAGCTAAATACAGACCATGTTTGACAAAAATTTCAATCTAAAAACTCTGTCCAAGAAAGATCTCTACACTGAGACCTATGGGTCAAAGAAGCAGCTCATTTGCTTAAATGGTGTATAAGGTGGATTAAAGGGTTCAGAAATAAATATATAAATAAATAAAAGGTTTATAAACATGCAGTCATTTTCTAGGTGCTTTGCACATGAGAGAAGCTAAGCTGTGAGGTTTTCTCTCTTCTTTTCTAGTTATTAGTCCCTCTTTCTTCTTACATATGCATAAAGAGCTTGCAGGGTACTTCACCTGTAACTTCCAGGTGAAACTTAAATCATATCAACAGGTCTAAACACACCATTATTTTATGTTTATAGTGTTGTAAAGTGACTTGACAATTAGTGTTTCTGTATCTGGCTGTGGTCATTTCCAGTGTCAAATATTCAGCTGGTATGTACTCAGCAGAAAATATAATTAACACATTTGACATCTTACAGAAGGTACTGTAGCCTGTGGTATAAAAGAAGTAGCTGGTAAGGTTCTGTAATTCATGAGAAATGGGTCCACATTATAGAGATGTTCTTCATTAATCACCCTTTCCTTTATTTTCTCTGTTTGTTTGTTTTTTTGTTGTCGTTGTTTTGTTTTGTTTTGTTTTGTTTCATTAGTAGTAATGGAAAGACTGTGTCTTCAGCACTGACATTTGTTTGAATAACTGGTTAATACATTTTGCCTAAAGTCCAGTGCTTTGGGCTACACCTTTATCATTTTCCAACTTGCCTGTATGTAAGGCCAATGCAACAAAACTTTAAAGACGCCAGCTTTAAACTGATATATTTAAAAGATATAATATATCTGGATATACCTGCATACACAGCATAGGGCTGGAAGTTCTAGGAGAGCATAAACATTTTTGTTGAGATATGATCTAACTTTTCAATTTTCACTAAGTAAAACAATATACAAATGTTTCATTTTAATTTGTTCCATGTGTCACTGATGAACAAAATATAGTAGGTTTTCCCATGAGAGTTCATAAAAATATCCAGAGGCTCAGATGATTCATAATATCCAGCTTTCTGAAAATACAGGGTAGGTTAGTAGGATTGATTCAAACATGTCAGAGAAATTAACAATAATCTTAAATAAGATTTAGGCTAACAAAAACATTAATTTACAAATCATAAACAATCTACCTCACATTCCTTCATAAATTCAGGGTAAAATATTTTCATTTATAATATAAAATACAGGATATTCCATATCGTAGCTATTTTATATAATACAGATTTATCATTTATACAGGTTTGCCACAATCCTAAATCTCTTTCTTGCCCATGCTGCAGTTTTTATGCCTTTTTGAAAGAAGGGTTTCAATTATGAAAATGCAAGCAGATAACTTGTAGTAGATTATCATATATTACTGAATTAGTTGCATTGCAGAAATGATCTGTAGAGCAGCTGGTTTATAACAGCATAAACATTACTAATTTTAATGGCTACTCATAATATTTTACTATATTTTGTTCTATTTAAAAGCAACTACAATCAAATCTTTAGGGGGTCAAGCAATTACCTACTAGAAATCGTTCCCATTTACTTATTTAAATCTGGAGTTAGCAAATAGACACTCAGATCTAATCTCTTCTACTACAGGATTCCATAGTTGTGCCAATCTGAATTATTTTTGAGTATATTCCATGTAAAACTTGCAATAAATGTGGAAAGAGAAAATGAAATCCAGGGTATTTATGTCATTTCCTTTCTTGCAATGAAATTGTTATGGTTTTGCTACTTGTTTAAATGCTACTGTTACTGATCTTTGAATTTAAACAATTTTACTTTTTCTTTACAGAGCACAGTCTTTGGAAAGAAGTGTCATTTATAGTGGAAAAGAAATACATTTTTAGAAAGGAAAATGATTATTTAAAGATATTCAGGACTTTAATTCATCTAACTTATGAGTTACAATGTCAAAGTGCAAGATGAAAAAAACCTAAGTTGAAAGAAAGTTCAATATATGAAGCAGCTGAGTAATACAAGTATTTAGCTTTAAAAGTCTTATTGAGGGGTCTGTATTGTTGTCTTTTTTTCTCCAGGTGAAATCCAGTAGATTATGTCTCTAAATGACAACTTGCCTATATAAATTTATATCAGACTTGTGCATCCTCAATAACAAGAATGATTTTCTGCAGATCAAACTGTAATTTTGGAGTCATTTTGGTAATTTCAAAGAGTTATGTTAATTCAGGACAGCATAGCCATGTAATTAGAAATTATCAGTTCTTTTGGCAATCTACAAACAAGAAGATATTCCTTCTTCATACCTTTCCTAATCTTGTGAGGCACAGGAGACAGAAAAAAAATCTATGTTAATAAATAAATGCAAACAGCTACACACAAACAGATCTATTAAACGTAAATATATATTTTTTTCCTAATTGATTTACATGGAAGATTTATATCTATGCATATGTCTCAACTCAAACTATGTGTATGCCTTCAAAAATAACACAGCGGTATGATGAGTACATCTTTACTTGGACTTCCTGAGTGACACACAGTTAAATAGGAATTAGATGAGAAGAAAAGAGTGCAAGCAGGTAGGACGCAAATGAGACAGAAATGTTACTATACTCTTACCTGTCATCAACAAGGTTAATTAAGGGTTGTTATTTTCTGTTATATAACAGCAGTTGATTTTTGTCCTGAGAGCAGAACAGAAACAAAGGAGGAATTTTAACTTAGAGATGTACCATTGAGTTTGAAGTGCTTAAGAATTATTTCAGATAGTTAATTCAGAGGTGACATACATATTACAATAATTTTGAAGTCTGTTATCATTGGGATAAGATTTTATTTCACAATTTTTCCGTTCTCTTACATATTGCTAGATATTGCTGTGGTTTTGTTTGGTTGGTTGGTTGGTTCATTGTTTTGTTTTGTTTTTCTGTTTAGGAAGGTTGGAAAACATGATCAATTAGACAAATCATAGCGTAGACTAAATAGAAGAAGAAATCTATAAAGAATATGGATATTTTTTCACAGCACTAAGGTCAAACAAATTTACATTGAAAAAGAAAGAAATAAGATCAAAGTTTATTGAGTAAATATTTTATTACACATACACGTGCAGATTATTAAATGGAAAATGTTTTTAAAATACCATGTTTTCATCTTTTATTACATTAGTGTTTATCGCATGTTTATTAAAGTTTTTTTTTTTTCCAGCTTGGAAAGAGACTTCATCTTTCTTCCTTTTAATACATTTAATAGCAAATTAATACATTTAATAGCAATTTTCAAAACCCACTGCTGTGGATTAGCCCAGAAGTGCTGTCATTTCTCAAGCTCACAATCAGATATTATTTTTCCTTAGAAGAGAGTGGGACGGGACAGGAGTGGAGGGGAGGGGAGGGGAGGGGAGAAAAAGGAAAAAGGAAAGGAGGAAAGGAAACCCTTTCAGATGCATCTACAATGAGGTTAAATACTGTTACTAATGTTGGTTTTTACCTTTGAACAGATGTTTAGGACTTAGTCTTAAACTCTAATTGACTACAATGCATGCAGACTTACTCTTCAGAAAGTTAGATTACATTTCTTAATTAGATTTTAGCATTTCTGAATACTTGGATGTTTTTTTTTTTTCTCGTGTTTAGAAACTCACATTTTGATGGAATAAACTTTTGTTTTCTTTTTTGCTTTATTTTGTTTTGTTTCAGAATTTATATTTTTTAAATATAAGCTTATTTAGTTGCAAATGTATTTGATTAATTTGAAGAAAAGATTCCAAGGTTAGGCACATTTTTCCTATAATAGCATCTGGAGATGCTGAGGAAAATACATTAAGTACGAAGCAGGAGACAAGTAACAACAGCATCAATATTGACTGAAGCAATGATTTACGTGAATCCACTTAGTTCATCTGTCTCTTCTTTGACTGTATTCTATTCATTCTTTATAATAACTTCAACTAGTGATTTTTATAGAGAAAGGTGGGCATGTATAGGATATTAAGGTATCTTTTGATGCATTATACTTTATCTCCCATAATCCATTTTAAAAAGAAAAAAAATCCCCCCAAATCATAGTTTGATGCAACAAATTGATATTTCACATTAAGTGTTTACAAATATTTCTACATGACTAAATTATTTCTTTGCAAATGTAGTCCTTAATAGTCAATTATATTTTCTAATAGCATTGGTTACCATCATGGGGATTATGTATGAGAACAGTTCCATCAGCAAAATTAAAGGATGAAGTAATTAATAATTTTTTTCAATGTTTTATGTTTCACTGATATTTTTTGCTCTTAATTTAAAATTACAGTCTCAGTGACAATCTGCCACTGACATTAAAAGCGGTATATTAACCCTTTCCTCACTGCAAATAAAGAAAATAAGTGTTATCCTGGATGTTTTTAGTTGTAGCTAAGTGAATGCGTATTTGCAACAGATCTAAAATTACCTTGTATGCTAGGTAAAGAATTGTAAGAATTGTGTGTTTTGTTGTTGTGGTGGTGGTTTGCTTGTTTTTTTCTTAGCTTAAACAACAACAACAAAAAAACTTTCTTTTTGCTTGTGATCTATGGGCCTGCTGACCAAGGAGAGCTTGTTGAGGCCTTCTTGATTCAGCTACAAGAAGCGTCATGCTCACATGCTGTCGTCTATGCAGCCACCTGGATATCTGCTGGAAAACCTATACAGCAGGCTGTAAACAATCCAGGAAATCCCTGGAGTGTTCTGAGGATAGCTTCCTGGTCCACGTATTAGACAAAGCAATCAGAGGAGAAACGTTACTGGACATGGTGCTCACCTATGCAGATTGTGATAAATGACTGAGTCCCAAATAGGATTCCAATTAAAGTTTGCAATTTATTAAACAAATAGAGGCAAGAAAACAAGGTTGAGTGCACCGGGAGTCTCTGCTCCACCAAGACACACACCTGTTACATTAGGTAGCTGGTTTTTATGCTCCTAGACTAATACATATTCATCACTATTCCTAGAAAAGGCAGAGTTATTATAATTAGTTCCCGGAATCCGAACCTTCTCCCAGATGCATGTTTATTAGTCTCTGGTGGTCTCTCAGGGGGTCGCTCATGCTGAAGGCTCATAGTCTTCCTCCCAGGCTTTGTCCTTCAACTCCTCCTTTCTCCTTATTTGGTGATACTTTTGTCAGATATCAGAGGCTTGCACAGCATCCCATGCAAAAGTCAGCAGTTTCCTAAAAACTCCTTGGTTCTTATCTCCCAGATCTGAGTCTCAGTGTTCATCCTTCAAACCCTCTATTTACACAAATTGCTGGACCCTTCCTTTGCATGATACAAGAACTATGTACACTAATCACTTTGTTTTTCTTAGATAGAAGGTTATATTTCATCATGCGGCCCTAGCATTGTTCCATACTGACACGAATCAAATTCATATAATCATAGAATCATACAATATCTCGAGCTGGAAGGGACCCATAAGGATCATCAAGTCCAACTCCTCGCACCACACAGGTCTACCCAAAAGTTTAGACCATGTGACTAAGTGCACAGTCTAAATGTTTCTTAAATTCATACAGGCTTGGTGCAGTGACTACTTCACTGGGGAGCCTGTTCCAGTGTGCAACCACCCTCTCAGTGAAGAACTTCCTTCTGATATCTAGCCTAAACTTCCCCTGCCTCAGCTTCACCCCGTTCCTGCGGGTCCTATCACTGTTGTTTATGGAGAAAAGGTCACCTGCCTCTCCACTCCCCCTCGCGAGGAAGTTGTAGACCGCGATGAGGTCTCCCCTCAGCCTCCTCTTCTCCAGGCTGAACAGGCCAAGTGACCTCAGCTGCTCCTCATATGTCATCCCTTCCAGGTCCTTCACCATCTTTGTCGCCCTCCTCTGGACACTCTCCAACAGTTGAATGTCCTTTTTGTACAGTGGTGCCCAGAACTGCACACAGTACTCGAGGTGAGGCCGCACCAGCGCAGAGTGGAGCGGGACAATCACTTCCCTCAACCAATTAGCAATGACGTGCTTGATGCATCCCAGTATACGGTTGGCCCTCCTGGCTGCCAGGGCACACTGCTGACTCATATTCAACTTGCTGTCGACCATGACCCCCAGATCCCTCTCTGCGGCGCTGCACTCCAGCGCCTCATCGCCCAGTCTGTATGTACAGCCAAGGTTGCCCTGTCCCAGGCGCAGGACCCAGCACCTGCTTTGGTTAAATTTCAGGCAGCTGGTGATCGCCCAGCTCTCCAACCTGTCCAGATCTCTCTTCAAGGCCTTTCCACCCTCAGACGAGTCTACAACTCCTCCAAGTCTGGTGTCATTGGCAAATTTGCTCAAAACACCTTCTAGTTCTACATCTAAATCGTTTATAAAGACACTGAAGAGGACTGGCCCTATAATAGAGCCTTTGGGGACCACACTAGTGACCTTCCACCAGCCTGATGTGGTCCCATTTACCACAACCCTTTGAGCCCTGCCCATCAGCCAATTGCTCACCCATCGTATGATGTTTTTGTTAAGCTGTATGCTGGACATTTTGTCCAGTAGTGTCCTATGGGAAACTGTGTTGAAAGCCTTGCTGAAGTCCAAAAAGATCACATCAGCTGGATTCCCTTGGTCGACTAAATGGGTGATCTTATCGTAAAAGGAAATCAAATTTGTTTGGGAGGACCTACATTAACACATTTCACAAGATTAACTCATTAAAGAGGTTAAGATTAGAGGCAGTTTGGGCTGCAGTGACCATGCCCTGGTTGACGTTGTGATCTCGAAGAATGTACACCTGGTGAAGAGCAAAGTCAGGACACTGAACTTCTGAAGAGCAATCTTCCAGGTGTTTAAAGACCTAGTGGGCTAGATCCCCTGGAACACAATCCTTAGGAACAAAGGAGCTGAACAGAGCTGGTAACTCTTTAAGGATAATTTCCTCAGAGCACAAGAACTCTCCATCCCCTATGTAAGAAAGCAAGCATGGAAGGCAGGAAATTGGAATGGCTGTGCAAGGACCTTCTGGTCAAACTGAAGCAAAAAAAGGACATGCACAGACAATGGAAGCAGGGACATGTGGCCTGGGAAGAGTAGAGGGATGTCATCTGGATGTACAGGGATGGGATCAAGAAAGCCAAGGCACAGATGGAACTGGGCTTGGCAAGGGATGAAAAGAATAAGGGATTCTATAGGTACATTGTCCAGAAAAGAAAGGCCAAGGAGAGTGTACCCCCTCTGTAAATGAGAAGGGAGAACTGGTAATTACAAACATGGAGAAGGTTGAGGTACCCAATGAGTTCTTTGCCTCAGTTTTCACTGGTGACTAGGCTTTCCACGTCTCTGAAGTTCCTGAACCTATAGATGAGGGTTAGGGAAACAAAGTCCTTCCCACTGTAAGTGAAGAGCAGGTTTGAGACTACCTTACGAAACTGAACAGGTACAAGTTTATGGGGCCTGATGACATGCATCCCAGGGTCCTGAGGGAATTGGCTGATGTAGTTGCCAGGCCTCTCTGTCATATTTGAAAAATGCTGGAAGTGAGGTGATGTCCCTGGTGACTGGAAAAAAGGAAACCTCACTCACATTTTTAAAAAGGGTAGAAAGGAAGATCTGGATGGAAAGGGTAGAAACTACAGAACAGTTGGCCTCACCTCTGTGCCTAAGAAGGTCATGGAACAAATCCTCCTGCAAGCAATGTCAACATACGTGTAACACAGGGAGGTGATCCAAGACAGCCAGCATGGCTTCCTAAAAGCAAATCATGTCTGACCAATCTGGTGGCCTTCTGTGATGGAGTGACTGCATCAGGTGACAAGGGAACACTGACCAGTGTAATCTAACTGTGAGATTGAGTGCACCCTCAATAAATTTGCAGATGACATCAAGCTGTGTGGTGCAGTTGATACAACAGAAGGCAGGGAGGGATGCCATACAAAAGGACCTGAACAAGCTAGATAAATCAGCCCACGTGAACCTAATGAGATTCAACAAGTCCAATTGCAAGGTGCTGCACCTGGGTTGTGGCAATCCCAGACACAAGTACAGACTGGAAGAACTCACTGAGAGCAGCCCTGTGGAGAAAGACTTGGGGATTCTGGTGGACAAAAAACTTGACATGAGCCAGCAGTGTATGCTTGGAACTAGGTGATCTTTAAGGCCCCTTCCAACCCCCAAAATTATATAATTATATGATTCTATAACCTATAACTCTTAAAACACCCTAACACTAAGAATGATATCAGAACAACAGCATCATGGAAATGATGCCCATGTGATTTTTTTTTTTTTTTTTCCCTTGTCATTCTCTCTCTCTCTCTCTTTATTTATTTATTTATTTATTTATTTTTTATGTTCTATTCCAACTTGGATTCTGCATTGATTTGTTTTCTTTTTTTGCAATCTCCATGTTGCTGCATCAAGAATGAAAAGTTTTAAGCCTTCATTTCTCCTCTGATTTATAGTGAGGTCTGAATCCTGCTTATATAGAGAATCCATTTATACAAACCATGTGATATTTAAGGGGCATATTTGTCAATAAAAAGGTAAGTCCATTCTCTCAAGAACTCTTAGAGGTTCTTTCTTCTAATGCTTTGTTTCTGGAGCCAAATAGGATACTTCTACTAAGCTACAGAAAAGAAGTTTCACAGTATTCTTTAACGTAATTATTAAAATATTGGTCTCTGAGGTTTGAAGTTCTTAATGAAACAGCAACAAAACAGCTGGATTGCAATTTTCCCCAAAATACACTTATATCTAAGAATAAGGTTTCTTTATAATTTTGTTTTTGGTGGTCTTTGGTTGGTTGTTGTTTTTTTTTTGGTTGGTTGGTTGGTTGGTTGGTTTTCTTTTTTCTTTCTGTTTTGCTTTGTCTTTTTGTTTTGTTTTGTTGTTCTTTTTGTTTGTTTGTTTTCTTTAACCTAGAGTTTTAAATGCTGAAAGAAATTAACCAGAAAATGTCATTATTCTGTATTTCATCCCCAGTGAAACTTTCATACCTTTTGTATTTTTCTTGACCTTTCTACTTGTCAGTTCTATGAGGATTTCTGTCAAGGCACTTATTAGCTAAAATAACTGTAGAGTATAAACATACATATCCTGTTTCTGGATGAAATTCTGATTCTGTCAAATCCTACATGTGCATTATAAGTCTCCTAAGCCCTTTTGATGTTTACTATGTTACTAAAAATACCAGGTCTTAGAATCATCTATTTTAAAATCACATAATTGAATTTTGGAAAATATGCTTCTAAGCTTCACAGTGAAAGAAAAGGTACCTAAGGTTATAAGCTAAGACCAATACTGAAGTTCAGAAGAACCAGAAATTAAGAAATTATAAAAATATTTTTAAATTTTCATAATTTTTATTACCATCATGAGTTTAGATGTCTAGCATATAATTGAATTTGATCCTTTGTGCAGAACAGATGTTTGGGGAACTCTTTTCTTCTTTACTTCCTCCCTCAGTATTTTTTCCTTTTTTGCACAGTTATCTATATGTTTATTTCCTGTATGAGGCAGATCTCCACCACAGTGGAACTCACCACCCAGATTCTTTCTTTTTGAATGAAAGAAATATTTCCAACATTCCAGCTTGACAAGTTATGTATAAACCACAGAGCAAATCCCTATTTATTTATTTTTTCTTTGTCAGCCACTAGGATGACTATGTTTATATATACAAATTATATAATGAAAAAAAGAAAAAAAAAAAAAAAAAAAAAAAAAAAAAGTTAATAGAAAAGGTGGATGCAATTCCTTCAGTGCTCTTTTTAATTGTCTCCAGAAAGACTATCCTTCTCTCATGCCACTTTGACAATTTTTTTTTTTTTTTTTTTTTTTTTCCCAGTAAATACAACCAGGAATGCATAAAAAGGAAAAGAGCATAATAAACAAGGGGTGTGTAGACTGATCCAGAAAAGCCCTATGGTTCTGGTGATTGTAACCAGGAAACTTCTCCAGCCAGCATTCACAGCTGGCGTCTACTAAAGATTTCTTCAGAAAGTTTAAGCTTTTCAGTGCTCCTGAAAGTCCTAGTTTCAAGAGCCATAGAGCCTAGAGGCATAGCTGGTCTGTGTGTTCATGTCACTATAGCACAGAAACCAGAGGAGGATATTGTAGTGTTAGACCCATCTAAATATGGAGCCAGGGGTGCTACACATCAGGACTGGGAAATGTTTCCAGATCCTACTACATAGACAAATTTTATAATGCTTTATTTGTTGCTGAGAAACATCCCTGAAACATCTCAGTGCTTTTGGATGTAGATCTAAAAGGAAAAATAAAATAAAATAAAATAAAATAAATAAAAATAATAAAAATAAAAATAAAATAAAAAAAAATATCATCTGAGATAATAAAATAGAGAAATAATAAATAAGCACATCTAAAAACTGATTCATCTCTCTTATTGTACACATGTTTTATAACAAAGACATTCACCATCTGCAGGGGCCTATTTATCTCCACTCATTCCAAAGTGATGCTTGGGTGACTGACTTAGACATAAATAACTAACTTTCAGATGCCTACACCAGTCTGGATAAATTCCACCTATTCATGCATTTATATGCATTTAGAAACAGTCTGGTATAGTCTTATCATTATTCATTTTTTTCTTCAGAAGACATAATAGTTAAAAAGAGGAGTAGAAAAATATTTGAACATATTATAACTTAGACATGTTGAATGTTTACCTGTCCAAACCTTGTTATGAATACACTTTGTGTTTTAATATAAACATTATGCAAGGATTATACAACATATACTGACACACCAAAAGAAAAGGAGAGGTAATCCATATTGGAAAATCTACCAGGCACAACAACAGTGATGCTGTGGTACTAGAAACAGCTGGAACTCAAGCTGATAGTGTCATACACATGGACCATTAAACTATCGGATTTAGTTAAGCAATGATACATCTGCATACCTATGGCTCTGAGCCTGAGCCTGCAAGTCAGAGATCTCTCAGATGGCCACTGGGCTCCTGTCTGGAGCTTCTTCCTGCATCTGCTCTTCACTCTGCTCAAATACTTTTAACTTGATATTCCAGCATGGTTAGTTTTGTTTTTTTGTTTGTTTGTTTGTTTGATCAGAACTCTGAATGGATCTCAGTTTCTTCAGATAGCGGAACTGTGTATCTGATCATTCAAATATCTCAGTTACTATATACCAAGTTATGCTTCCATTCAAGTTAAACTTTCAAATGCAAACATATGGCATGATGGCAGGTTGGCTCAGAAGAGAACGAATGCCTACATACACTATTTTTGTGCTTTTAGTAGTCTTAGGGATAATTATTCTCTAAAGCAAATAAACAGAAATCCCTAATATTTTCATGTATCTTTATTTCTTGTAATATTTGGAAAACAGTCACTAGTTTTATAATTTCCAAAAATCAGATTAAAATAGGATTATTTCTGCATTTGCTTGAACGATTTTTTGGTTTGTTTGCTTTTATTTGTATTTTTATTATGTATAATCATGAGAAAACTGCAAATTCATGTAATTGAGAGCTCTGGACTCCATTTGTTGGTCCTGTATGGAGCAAGGAGCTGGACTCAATGATCCTTGTGGGTCCCTTCCAACTGACAATATTCTATGAGTCTTTAATTCTATGATACCCAAAATCCACCACTGCTAAACTTCAGTCTCAGCCTCCAAAAGTTTTTAGATACAATATCTTACTGGTCTTCTTTTCAGGGTGCACTTTTACTAATCAGCATCCAAGTAGCACGAAAAGATAACTGTTACACCATGTTCTGCCTTAATGGAATTGGTCTTCAGCAGGTGTTCCTCCTCATTCATTTTCAAGTATCAGTGCCTGTATTTCCAAGAGCATGGTAGCATGCTCTTCATTTTAATCCTTATTTTATTTTGCTGTTTGTTGTAGGCTTATAGGTTTTCCAGGAGTATAACAGAAAGCATATGGAATCTTCCGGATTCCACAGTAGAAACTTCACAAACTAAACAGTGAACAGCCCAAGGGCTCGTCTATGGCAGATCACTCCTAATTCACAAAAGATTCTTCTAAAAGAAACACAACACATGCTCTTTGGGAAACCAGGATAACAAGGAACAGACCCATCTTGTGTTGCTATGGGAATACTTTTTGTTATATGTCTGGAGAGTGTAGAAGTATTTATGAGTAATTTATATAAATCACATAATGAAAAATAGGGAGAAATAGGACTTATATGTAGGTTTTCTGCAGAAAATTATTCAAATTCTATCCATAGACAATTTTAGAATGTCTGACCAAAAAAAAAATAAATAAATAAATAAAAAAATAAAAAAAAAAAAATTACTTTTAAGAAAGGTTTTAATAGTCCATGTTTCAAAAGAAGACATTACCAAAGAAAAATTACCTCCCAAGTACTCTACCAAGGTGACTTCAGCATGAAAATCTCAGCACTGCTACTTTATCGGTTTTCCATTATTGTTGATGTTTAATAAGCCTCTGATTTACTTCATTCTACATTCATTTCAGTGGGTCAAAGGTCTGCTTTCTGTGAAAATGGAAATACTGAAAACAGGATAACTAAGGCACTGTCAACACTAAGAAAGAAAGTATTTAACTATTCTACAGTGACATTAGAGGAAAATAAGTAATTAATTAATTATCAGGAAAGAATCATTTTTAAAGCAACTGATGTGGCCTACCAGTCATCCTTTCAAATATTTAGGAACACCGATATCATATCTGTGCTCTCCAGAGTATTTAGGAGAAATCCTTTCCCTCCTCTTAACAAACTAGAGAAATGGGCAGACAGGAACCACATGAAGTTCAACAAACAGGCATTAAAATACTTGCACATGGGAAATAATGAGCAGTAGTACATGCTGGGAGCTGGCTTGCTGGAAAATAGGTTGACAGAAAAGGACCTTGTACCCTTGATGGACAACAAGCTGACCATAAAGCAGCAACGTACCTTGTAGCAAAGAAGACCAAAATCATTTGGTCTGCATTGTGAAGAGCATTACCAGCAGATTGAGGGAGGTGTTCCTTTCTGCTCTGGTGAGACGCATCTGGAGTACTGAGTCCAGTTCTAGGTCTCACAGATTAAAAAGATAGGGTGTTCCTGGAGCAAGTGCAATGAATGTCCACAAAGGTGATTAAGGCACTGGAACATCTCTTATACAAGGAAAAACAGAAAGCTAGAGAAGAGAAAGCTCAGGGGGATCTTGTCAGAGTATATAAATATCTCATGAGAAGTCAGATAGGAGATGAGAGAAGACAGAGTCACACTCTTCTGTTTGGTGCCCAGTGACATTAGAAGAGACAATGAGCACAAAGAGAAATACACGAAATTCCATTGAACACAAGAAAACACTGATTTATTATTATTATTATTATTATTATTTATTTTTTTCCTGGGAGGGCTGTCAAATCCAGATTGCCCCAAGAGGTTGTGAAGTCTCCATCTCTGTATGCAACATGTTTGATAGACTACTCCTAGCATGCTGGCTATTAGACATACTGAAACCAGTGTAGTTTTTGTATTTTTGTTTGTTTGTTTATGTATTTCTTTACTTATTTACTTATTTATTTTACTGGTTTATTCATTCTAGGTTGTTATATTTTGGAAGTGCTGATATTTTGTTTCTTCCTATTCCTTTCATACTCACATTTTCACTTTTCAGATTCTGTTTCCCATCCCATCTGAGGAGAGTGAGGAAGCAGCCATGTGTTCCTTAGCTGCCTTCCAGGATTAAATCACAAGAGGAGAGAAGGAATGTCAGTATTCTATCATTCATAGTTGTCTAAGAACATGTAATAGTCTCACACTGGAAATGTTTTGAATAAAAGACATAACTGAACACCTGTGGTTCATTTGTAGCACTGGATTATCTGATTAACATAAGAGACTTTTAAGATACATAAAAGCTTGACGTGAGCCAGCAGTACAAGCTTGCAGCCCAGAAGGCCAACTGCATCCTTGGCTGCATCAAAAGAGCAGTGGAGGGAGGTGATTGTGCCCCTCTACACTGCATCCAGGTCTAGGGCCCCCATCACAAGAAGGATGTGGATATGTTAGAATGGGTCCAGAGGAAAGCCACAAAGCTGACCAGAGGGCTGGAGCACCTCTCCTATGAAGAAAGCCTGAGAGACCTGGAACTGCTCAGACTAAAGAAGATAAAGCTCCAAGATGACCTAATTGCAGCTTTTCAGTACTTACAGGTGGCTTATAAAAAAGATGGAGAGCAACTTTTAGATTACAGGTTAGGAGGAAATTATTCACTCAGAAGGTGGTGAGACACAGGAACAGGTTGCCCAGAGAGGTTGTGGATGCCCCATCCTTGGAGGTGTTGAAGACCAGGCTGGACAACGCCCTGGGCAACCTAATCCTAGTGGGTGTCATCGCTGCCAATGTCAGTGTGGTTGGAACTAGCTGATCTTTAAGGTCCCTTCCAAGCTGAGACATTCTATGATTCTACTGTAGTTTTCAAATATCTAGGTTTTCAAAGAGTGGGATGATTAACAATTCTCAAAATTTACCTCCTAAACCAAGGCAAACAAGAAAGATTCAATCTGACATATAGTACAGAATATTAACACTTTATAGAGAATAAGCACTAGAATATTTGTAGTACTGTATATTCCTTAATTATTACTTAACTTTGACGAAAGATTCAGATTTTTTATTATTCAATATTACTATTCTCAGAATAGATACAAGCAATTCTAAATAAATACAGAGGTGTTTTATATTCTATATGATTTGGAGAAAGCTTAATCTGATAACATTAAAACTTAAAATATACACATCAGTGTCTGAACCATTAACTGTTTTGGTATTTGTCCCTCTTCTTAACCTACTGACCCTTAGAGGTCAAACAAGATCATGGCTTAAGTGTTATTGGAGTGGGTGAAAAATACTGTGGGACCCACTAATGGAAGGATTATAAGAGACTAAATTAAGTCAAGGAAAATGAAAATATAATTTAGTCCATATTCCTTGTTTATGTATTTGGCACATTTTAACATTCTTTTAGGTAAATTTAACAGACACATTGTGAGTTTAAAAGGGAAGCCAAGAATAATGTTAATTATTATTAAATCAACATAAAAAGAAAATGGTCAAAGAAAAAAGTAAGCTATTAAACCAAGGTGATCTTAGTCAGAAGGAGACAATACATACAGTTAGAGCCTATTTTACAAAAATCCTTAATCCTAGTTAGTGCTTCAGATACAAATAACATTGTAAAATTTGCAAATAACTGTGACAATGTCTACAATGCTGTCAACTTTACTTTCCTGTAGAAATATGTCATTGAAGAAGAGGTCTGGGAGAGCAAAGTTCTGAAGTATCCTCTCATACTGCTCTCTCAGGCAGTTCAGCATTGCTTTTCCTAAGAACAGAAATAATTTACTTCAGCCCCTTCATTATGATTCAAAGTCTTGAGGTACCTCTGTGATTTCATACTGGGTGTGATACTTTTATATTCTCAGCTTCTCCTCTGTAATTTTCAATTGCTCTTTCTGGGTTGTGCTTAAGGTGAATTTACACACATGATAAAGAGCTTCTACAGTTGTATGTAGCATCATACATCCTTCTGCTCTTTTCTAGACAAGCATCACATTCCCCTCTTGTGTGAATTAACTTATCCCTTAGACGTGGCACCTCTCATAGAACTCTATGTTAATGTGTACTTAATCTGCTTAATCTTTCTCTGTAGAAGAGAGGTTTCTTGTCTTTTTGCTCCTCCATGGCTTAAACACTGATAGGTCAGTTGTTTGTTTTTATCTTTGTTTTGTTGTTTTGCTTTGTTTTGGTTTGGTTTGGTTTGGTTGGGGGGCGGGCGGGGTGGAAAGGTGTGAAATAAGAGGACAACCTACCTTCATTACAGTGTATTCTGGAACTATGCTCTGTGGTAGTACAATACGTGTCTCACACCTATGATTGCAAGGGTCTCTCTCAAATGACACCTTTGTCTCTGAATTAGAGATGGACCACGCAGTGGATAAGGAATTAACTGGATGATCACACTGAAAGAGCTGCAATTAACAGCTCAATGTCTAGGTGGAGCACTCCAGTAAGGAGTGCTGTTCCTCAGGGTTCTGTGTTGGGACTTCTTTATTTAACATATTTGATGGTGACGTGGATAATGGGATTGAGTGCATCAAGCTACCTGGTATGGTTGACATGCTGGAACGAAGGGATGCCATCCAAAGGAACCTGGACAGACTTGAGAGGTGGGCCCATTTGAAAATAATGAAGTTCAACAAGGACCTGGATCAGGACAATCCTAAACACAAATACAAACTGAGCAAGGAGTGGATTGAGAGCAGTCCTGAGGAGAAGCATCTGGGGGTGTTGGTGGATGAAGACATGAACATGAACCAACAATATATACTTGCAGCGCAGAAAGCCAATTGTATCCTGAGGGACATGATTCCCCACCTCTGTTCTGCTCTCATGAGATGCCATCTGGAGTATTGTTTTCAGCTCTGGGGCCCCCAGAATAAGGAAGACATGACCCTGTTAGAGTGGATCTAGAGGACAGCCGCAAGGATCATCAGAGGGCTGGACCACCTCTCCTATGAAGACAGGCTGAGGAAGCTGGGGTTGTTCAGCCTCAAGAAAAAAAAAAAAAAAAGGCTCCAGGGACACCTTATAACAGCCTTCAAGTACTTTAAGAGGGCCTACAGGAAAGACGTGGAGATACTCTTTATCAGGGAGTGTAGTGATAGGGCAAGGGGGTTGGTTAAACTAAAAGAAGGTCAACAGAGGTTAGATATTTGGAATAACTTTTCTATGATGGTGGTGAGTTACTGGAACAGGTTGTCCAGAGAAGTTGTGGATGTCCCATTCCTGGAGGTTTTCAAGGCCAGATTGGATGGGGATTTGGGCAATATGATGCAGTGGAAGGTGTCCTGCCCATGGCAGGGGGGGTTGGAACTAAATGATCTTTAAAGTCCCCCTCCAACCTAAACTATTCTGTGATTCTGTAATCTATGAGTCTTTCTCTAGTTTATTTTGTATTTCTGCCTTACACACACAGTCTATATGAGTATTCCTTTTAAAAGAAAAATACAGAACACAAGCTTAATTTGCACAAAAGTCTCACCAAAACTTTGTAGCTGTATGATAGAGATCTCAATGTCATATGAATCTAACCCTCTATCTCACTCTCTTAAAGGCAGTAAGATATTCCCTACAATAACCAGGATAACAGAGAGGAGAATCTTCAGTGAGACGGAACTATATATTTGTAAAACTGATGTGAGCAAGAGAAAAAGGAGAGACTGAGTTGCTTCTGACAGAACAAGTTACTTGAATTCCCTGATTTATCCAAGAAGGTCAGTTGTAAAGTCAAATAACAGCATCTTATATCATTAAGAGGAACAGTTTTGAATGCTAGTTTAACACAGATCATTTCTAAATTTTTCTTGACAGCTTCTCTGGTTGATTGGATGTCCTTGACAATTCAGTGACTGAAGCTAATAAATGCCTGCTAGGTTAGACTTTCATTTCAGTTTCATGCTGTTAAAAGTATTGTTGCTATTGTTATAAACAGTTATAAAGAGTGGAAATGGAGAAAAGAAAAGAAAAGAAAAGAAAAGAAAAGAAAAGAAAAGAAAAGAA
>CM021767.1:78807598-78820714 GCA_011076525.1 Nettapus auritus | reverse complement strand
AAAAGAAAAGAAAAGAAAAGAAAAGAAAAGAAAAGAAAAGAAAAGAAGAAAATTGCTCTCAGTTTTTATACGTTAGTGTCCTTACCTTACATTTTAACATAAATTATCATCCATTAGTAATATCAAAGATAGTTCATCAATAAGAAAATATAATATTAGCTTCATAAATCACTAACAGCAACAACTACTTTAGTTTTTAGTATCTTTTTTTTTGATATTTCAGGTTTATTTCAACTGACAACATTTTGAGACATTGAAGATCTTCAATTTTGTTTGAAGAATGAAATTATAACTCCTTCCAGCACAAATGAAAAGCTCTACAAGAATATCTAAAGAAAACAGAATGGAAAACAGAATTGCCTGTAGGCTTCTAATATTGCTTCAGAGGTATAAGATGGTTTCTTCTTTATAAGTATTGAGTATTTGTGATGTTGTGCAAACTTAGATGTTGACCATAAAATGCAGTGGCAAAAAAATGTGACTAAAAATGAGAAAAAAATAAATAAATAAAAATGTTACCCTTGCTCAAATACACAGATGCAGCACAGGGTATAAACTACATGAAATAAATATACATATATATATTTTAAATTTCTTCTTATGGTGCAAACATTTCAATACAAGTCTAAGCATAAATTCATTTAATTTCATCTATAATTATAATATATTTTTCAAAGTTTATTATTTCTCAGGGTTAATGAATTCATATATTGACCTATTTCAAATCATCTGCATTTTATATATATATATATATATATATATATATATATAATATTTTAAGCCACTAGAGAGAATTTTGAATTGATAACTTCATATTGGAGTCTTTATTTTATAGAGCTACTTTCTTAACTTTTCCTGATTTGAGAGGCTGAAAATCAGGTACAGTGAAAGGTAGCTCTGGGGAAAGGGACAGATTTACATTTTTTTTTTTTCTGTTTACAGTGGTTCAACAGCAAAATATACCTCACAGAATAAAATATGATGCACCAAATAGCAGGAGTTTCTGAGACAGGTCTGATGGTTTGATGATCAGCTGATGATACATTGTTTTATTCAGAACAGACATTAACTTTTTTTTTTTTTTAATCTTTTCCAACGGTCCTATTCATTCTGCTAGTGTCTCAGGTGATTTGCATTTTATTTATAAATTAAACAGTACAATGGCTTTATGAACTTAGTATTCCTCTTCCTATTATATTCTTGTTCTGTTTTAGTTTCAAACATTCTTGCCTTAGCTTTAAGTCTCTTAGCTAAATTGTTAATATATTGATGTTTAGAGATGTAATCTTACAATTTAGCAATATTTTATAAGCTTAAAAAAACATAGTGATATAAATTATTTTAATAAAAGGTATATATATTTTTTGCAAATAGCATAACATTACAATGTAGTAGCACAAAAAGATTAATTTAAAAAATAAGAATATAAATACTATTTCAACATTTTATAAGAATTTAATTGTTCATTGCCATATTTAAGAAAGATGGAAGAAAAATTTCAGAAAGTGTCAAGAAGTCATTCTCTGAAAAGTTAGTTTCTTTGTGACTTTTCAAACAAATCGGATTAATTATTAAAATCTTAGCTTGAGTCCTAGCTGTGGCTTGCCTTGATTTATATCTGTCTCAGTCATCTGTTTCTTCATGCTTACTTTTCTTGCAGTGGTGGTTCTCCAGTAATTTCTTCAGCTTGAGTCATTTTACCACAAATCCTGAAGAAGTTTTGTAATAACAGAAAAGACTGCTGAAACATAATCTTTCAAAAAATTGTCTGTATAGATAGCTGTAAAATGAAACATAGTCTCAGATGAAATTTAGCTTCTTAGTGTGGGATGTATGTTCAATATCTCCTTGTTGTCTAGGAGTCTTAACATTCCCTTAAGGGTGTAACTTATGTCATGACCTATTTGTTGTTGCATTATAAACATAAATTCTTGAAAACTTGAGAAAATTTTGGTAGTCCAGGAAGTTTGAAATTTGAATATTAGTCATATATTTAACTTTCAGAACCACTGTATGAAAATTGATTGGGCAATTATAGTTAGAAATTTATTATATATATATAAGTATATAGTTGTGACAAAGAAAAGTATAGCATGCATACAGAATTCCCTGCATATCTGGAAGTTTTTAAAGTGTTTATTTCGTTCTCATATATATATATATATATAATAACGGGCGCCCCCCCCCCCCCGAGACACCCTCACAAACAGTAATTTTAAAGCATTAAGGCATCCTTTTCTGAAAATGTTAAGCCCAAGAGAAGGTGGATTTTTTTCCACCACTTTAGCTCCTAATTGTGCAGGTCAATAAGACTGATTTGTCATTAACCATGTTTTGAAGAACATGTTTCCCATGGGATCATTTATCAGTATTAGGACACTTCAGCTCAGTGGAAAACCCATACAGTATTCAGAGTTGTGTGGGGGGTTATATTCTTTTATCAATAATTAATTTTAAGAAATGAAATCACAGCAGTTGTATAGAATCACCTTACTTTCCCCAATGTCTGTTAGTAATACCAACTGCACTGCTATGCCAACATACAGGCTTGGCTTTACAGTTACTCCATAAAAATACTTTGGACTTCTCTGTAGCAATACCATTGGTTTATAAATATGTGCATTGGTATATGGTTACTGAGATGGGTAGGGCAGGATATTATCCAGTCTTGGGATTTGTATAACTAATGGCTGTCATGTAACTGTAACAAGAAACAAATATAAAAAAGGAACCTCAGAAGTTCCTATAAATTTGAGTTTAGGGGAAAAGTGACAGACATCGTACCCTTACATTACAACAGACGTTATTTTGGACTAGAACACTAGAGGTGAAATAGACTGATTAGGTCAGAGCTTGGCCAAAGTGTTGCCATTTGATGTTGGGTAGACAGACATAATTTTGTAATTTTTAGGTGGAAAGTGCTCAGAAAGCAAAATAATGAGAGACCACATCATCTCAGATGCTTTTAGTCTTTTGACATTAAATAAATTCACTTACAAAGCCATACAACAGTTCTGCCTACTTGCCTGAAAGACCAAGGTTTAGGAAAGGAAATTCAAACGTAGCTTTGTGGTTTGGTTATGTGAATGTCTATCTTGACCTTGGTAAACTGCAGAGATATTAGCTAGTTTCCAAATCCTACTCATTTTCAGAATGTAAACATTAAGTTTATTTCCCTGTTCTGGCCTCACCACCCTTACCATAATTTTATCACAAATCTTAAGACACCCATTGCTTTGTATAGCTCTGTAGTTGCAAAGGCCTGTGGTTACATATTAGTCACCTTTTATTTCGGGCCACAAGTTATTCTTTGCTATTTCTATACTATAGCACGTATCTATTTTGAAGAAATAATAGAAGTTAAATACTAAAAGATTGCTATTTATTTTAAAATATGAATGTAAGCCAATATCACTACTGAAGAGAGCCCTGTCTCATGACTTGTTTTTACAGGTAACAGTTATGGCCCTGCAGTTTATTACTGAAATGGTTTGACAGTTTTGTTCTTTTTATATGGAGTTCTCATTCCACTTCACCAGTAATTTACTTCCACCTATTTTAATCTGCCACTGGGATGAGCAAACAGCACCTGACTGTAAGCAAAAATGCTGACTTCCCAAGATGTTTAGACCTTTAAGCATTTAGTAACTCAGTCTGCTACACAAAGACATCTGCTGTTTTATTTCATGTGCTGAGTCTATGCAGGTCTTACAGTATGATATCACAGTGATTTCAGCAAAATTAAGCTATGATTGTTCCCAAATAGTTGTACTAGACAAAACTATTATACAGACCACAAAACTAATACACTCGTACCTGACAGGCAGCTTTTGCTTCATATTGGTAGTATATGTACTGTGTTTATACTTTTTTTTTTTTTCTCCTATCATTAGAAATACTTGCAGTATACAAGTTCCCTAAGTGAAACAGATTGTGAACATTTATTTCCTGTCTTGACATTCTGACCACAGAAAAAGATCATAATGGGTTAAATAGATATGTTAGATCTGAATAATGTAACTGATTCCACATTCTACAGATTTGTATAAATCTACACAAATATATCCATGCTTCAAAAATCAATTTTATCCATTCTTTTTCCAATTTCTAGATTCATTATTAATATTAAATGATGTTTTCTGTATTCTTTATTTTATACCATTTCCACATATTTTCTTCTATTTTTTTTCCATCTTCTACATTACTTGCACTTTATAATTTTCTAGTTTTGTTTTCTAGTTGTACTGCTATCCACCCAATAATCTCAAAAAACAAAACAAACAAACAAACAAAAAAACACACTTATTTTACATTATTTAGGAATAAGTCAATGAGAATAATCAATATATGAATTTTGAATATTATTGGTTATATTTGATTGAAAACATGAAGCATGTAATAAGTATATTTTACTCTAGAACTGAATCAGCATTACTTTTCTGCTTTGGTTCAAATAATTGTGTTTACAAATTTCCATGAATATATTTCATTTAAATGAACTCTTTGAGAGAACGTTATGCCAGTAGATCTTGTATGATAATAATCAGAGAAGGGAATACAGAAAGCTATGACTGAAGAAGAAGAGAATTTTGATTACAATTTTGAGCAACATTTCATGACTTTTTTTTTTTTTTTTGGTCATTTGCTCTTCTCTACTTTCAGCTACCAGGAAGAGACAAGCATATGCCTCAAAATGTTTGATGAGATTATAGGAACTGCCAAATATAACTGTTGTTAGTAATACAGCAGATTTCCCATTGTCACTTATCAAATCAGCCTTCAACTATAATTATAAATATTATTTCCAAATAGTATGTGCAATAATCACTGATACAAAGCTCTGTTCCAATCTGTGCAAATAGATTCTAAAATATGTAGCTATTTCATCTTGAGGTAATTCTATATTTAGCATAACAATTGTTGTAAGAATACAAGGTTAATAGAGTCATTTAAATAACATTAGTACTCAATTTAAAAGTCATCATAGGTATTTTGAATCTAAGTTAGACGCAGTGAGCTTTGAAGCCCTTGTATATTATGTTCTGATCTGAGTTGTAGGAAGGAAAGTTAGCATGCATACAGCAACAAGAATATCTGGAAATACCAATGAAGTAGAGCAAGTCTTCTACTTTCCATTGGCACAAAGATGCTGCTGGAAAGTTTACAGATGCATAAATGAAAAAAAAAAAAAAAAAAACATGCTCCTGTAGAAAATTAAGTTAGACAACTGGCATTGACCAACTACCCAATCCCAGTGATTACAGTGCCAGGTTGCTGAGGTAAATGAGAAATATTTGCAGTGGTGTCTTGCTCATTAAATAAATTCTTAATGAATAAGTTTATTTTTGCCATCACCTGTCACTGACATGAGCATCAAACTTTGACAAAATTTTCATATCATTTGTGACTTTGGTCATTTTCAGTGTCATACAGGCGGAGGGATGAACACAACTAATTTTATTCTTTATTTTTTAAAGAATATATAACGACAGTCTTAAAGATTTAAAAAAGTCTCACTGATTTGACATCACAGTCATTATTTCATGAGATTCATTCTCAGAAAAGGAATAAAAACAATAAATAATAATAATAATGCATCTATTTTCTTTCCTTCTTTTCTGTTCTTTATTAAAAGCAGTCGAAAAGCTAGCTAAAAGTAAGTAGTCAACATCTCCAATTGGAGAAGTCAATATTTGTTTAGGGCACCACATTTCAAGAGATTTGTGGCCCAGCCAGAGGAAATCCAGACAAGAGAAACAAATTAGATAAACAGCCTAAAAATCATGATTACAAAGACAGGCAGGAAGAACTGTGACTGTTTGGTCTGAAGAAAATTATACAGAAGGAGTATGCAACAACCGTCTTTGAGTGTGCAAGTGTTACTGTAAAGAAGAAAAAGAAGAATGGAAAAGTCTGTTCTCCACATCTCAGTTGGGAATAAGACTAGAAATAATGGGATTGACTTGCAAAAAAAGTGATTTACCTTAGATATTAAATATATATATATATATGAAATAACAACCCCAGATTGATAAGCTCTAGAGAGGATTGCCTGTGAAGGTTCTGGTTTACTCACTAGTAGAGGATTCTACAAAAAACTTTGGCTAACAGCAGTAAGGAATAGCAAATACAGAGGTAGAAGACAACTCTGACAGAGGACAATTTACTCCAGAGAGCCTAAGAAGACTAGCAGAAGTCTTTTGGATTATCTGTTAAAAAATTAGTCTCCTTCTGTCCCTCTCAGTATCCATCACTCACTTGGCTTTAGGTGCACAGTGATTTAAAAAACAAACAAACAAAAAATAAAATAAAAACTTTTGCTTGCATAAACAAATTAAGACCAATGGGATGAAAATGTTCATTATAATTTAAATGCAAGTGGTGTTGAGCAAAACTTGCACATGTCCTTTTTGTAAAGGACTAAGACAGATTGTGAGTGAACAGACAGAACCAGAGCATCTGATTGAGGGTGGAACCATCAGTTTCATCAGTCTCCTTATAATAGTTGCCCTAGTGATTCCTGTCCCCTGTTTCATGCTGGTAGGATACTGTGGTCCACCTCATCTGTGATGAGAACTAAGATACAGTGATGGACACTTTCCGATCACCAATCCTTCCATACCACATTCAAGGTGGGTTTCTTTAAAACTGATGTCAGTGACAGGCCTGTATAATAATGATTTTAATTTGTGTTACATTAACAGGATAATCCCTCATGGACTAGAAACCTATTATGACAGACATTTTACAAACTAATGTACAAAGATGACTTTTTTCTTCTTTTCTTATTTTTAATCTGGTTCACTGATTTTTTTTTTTTTTAATTTATTTATTTGTTTATTTATTATGATAGGGAGACAAAATCCACCACAACTACAGTGAAATAGATAAAAACAGTGTAAAGGAAGTTGCAGGTAGTTGAAAACTCATTTTCATTACTATTTCAATGGATCTGAATGTGTAGAGATAGAATTATACTTTATATTCTGCAATAAATAGTTTCCAGGATTCAATGGGAAACTGTGCTGTTTACAGAAATTTCAAAGATCTATGCTTTGATGTCTAATCATAGGAAGTGAAGACTGCATGGGTAGTTTTTAGGTCTCATATAACTTCACAAGTCTTTACCTTTGTCGTGGCAGCCCACACTAATCTATTTAAGTTTTTTTCACATCCATTGGACAGAAATAATCACTTACGCAGGACAGTTCATCCAGTCTTAACCAAACTGCCTAAAATATCTAGAACAGATTAGGTCACTTTGCTTGCAGAGGTGACTGCCTCTCTTGTGCACAGGTTGTGCATGTGTACCGTGTGCACAGGACTGGTAGGAGGGTTTCTTCCCCAAACAACTACCAACAGCCAGATCAGAGAGTAATCAGGGAATTAGCAGGAGAAAATGAAATTATATAAAACAGAATAACAGAAATGGAGATTAGGACAGAGCCAGTCTTAAAAGTCTCATGAGAGTAGGATGGAAGTTTTCCAGGTGGAGAGACTTGGGAGGGGACCAGCACCCACCCAAGCCAGGCTGCACAGACTCAAGGGCACTAGGATCAGCAATCCCTCCCCTCCAGGGGTGCTGGCAGAACTGTGGGGGGGCACAACCTGAGAGGTGGGGAAGTGCAGGATGGTGACTCTTGGGGTCAGTTACAGGGGCTGGGAAATGTGTAGCTGCTCATTAACTCTCTATAAATGCCTGGTATCATGATTTATCTGTTATATTACCAGTATTGATCCTGAATGCATAGTTCACTGCAGGTTAATTACACATCGTTTATAAATTAATAAACTGCTCTGATCTTGATTTTGGCCTGAACCATGTGAACAGACTACTTTTTTCCCAGTGACCGCCTTTCCTGGGGATGCATACATAGTAGCAGTCAGTTACAATTAACACTGGATCACAGTTCAAATAATGAAGGCAAGCACTGCAGACACTTAACTGTGATAGTGAGAACTTTTAAATCATTTCACTTTTATATTGAAAATGCAGTATCTAGAACCTTCACAAAGTAGTCTGAGATATTTGGAATTACTGAGGGTTTTTACTTCCACATTTTTTAAATCCACATTCACAAAACTATTAGGCAATATTTTTTTAAGTCATGTGTACCATTAATCCTCAACATTGATATCAAGCCATAATTTTAATAGAAGTAGAACTTTGTCTTATCCACTGGATATGGATGCATTTCTGATGTTATTTCATTTCCAGTTTTTAAGCATCTGAGCAGATGACTTTTATTTTGTCTTGTTATTCATATCATTCATCCAAACTTAAGAATCTAAAATAAATAAATAAATGAGTAGATAAGAAAATAAATAAATAAATAAATCATAACTTGTGGTTTTTTCTTTCTGGAATGAAAAACAGACATGTTCAAAGATTTTACTAGTAGCTAAAGAAGAACCATACTTTACCACACTCCAAAAGAGAAAAATACAATGCTTAATTTGTTACAATCATAATTACATTCATTCAAACAAAAAGGAAAACAAAATCAGAACAATTGATGTTTTGCCAAAAACTCTCTTCCACAGAACTGTAAGTAAATGATTAAAGGCAGAATTAAGTCTCTAAGATGTTTCAATTTCTAGCTGTAGTAATATCAAACATTTATATATAGTATATTTATATGTGTATAGTGTACTTGTATATGTACATATACACAAACTTATATATACCCATAAATATACATGCACAGACACCCTGGAAATGAAGGAGGAGTTGTTTATTCCAGAGGAAATATGTTTTGCAAAATAAAGTGTACTTTTCCTAGAGTTTGTAGAAACAAAAATGGAAAATTGTTATGTGTGCAACACTCCTCTTAACTCATATTTTTCCTAGCCCAGCTGGAGGTGTTGGTAAAGAGGTGCTGTAGATCATGTGAAGTGAGCCTTTAGGAAAACATAATGAAATTATATTCTAAAGACCTGCTGGACAGTAATGCATTCTTTGTTCAGTTGGATGTTGTAATGTATCTAGATAATTAGGCTATGCAACACTACTATTAAAAATAATAATAATAATAATAAAAACAACAAGAATGCCAATTCCCACCCCAAGTTGAACAAGATTTCAGGTACCGCCAGGTTTGTTCATTCTACCCTCATGAATCAGGATTCTGAATTATGAGAGTCACTTAAGGAATATGCACTTTAATAACATGATGAGGCATGAGATTTTTTTATTTTATCTCCTAGCTCTCAGATGAATCAACTTTTATGTGCCTAACATTGTCATATTTGTAACTTAACATTAAGTTACAAATTTGCATTATCCATGCCAGTGCAATACTGGAACATTCTTTCAGGGTTTTTCCTCCAAAATGTAACTTAAAAATCAAATTAAGGTGAAACTAAAGTCCTTGAAACAAATTTGGAACTAGACTAAAAGAGGACACCTGCTTTTTATGATGAAGTATATGAGTCATACTTTTTATTTTCCAGAAAAACATAAACACACCTCAGAAAGGAAAAATGCCTGTTTCTGTGATCTTAAGCATAGGATAATATGCTGTCATCAGGATTTGTTAACTTAAAATCAAGCTAATGAGGTCACTCAATTTATTGATCAACTTGAACTCAATAATCTTTTTACAGATGTTCACTATATATAAATGTTTGTGAGTACTTTTATATAGAATACATACCATAAGGAGGTTGCTGAATATGTTCCATATATGTGATGTCATGTGCATACACATATGTATGTTCATATAAAGTACATGCATACACTCCCTCAGACAACTGGGTATAAATCACAACTCTTGATTGGTTACTAATCTATAATCTCATCTAACAGGGATGAGATTATAGACATACCTAGCATGTTTAGGATTTTTTCTGGGACCTAATATTTTGGCCATTATAGAATAATAATCTGGCCTAACACAATTCTTCTGTTACTAAGAAAGCATTTAGAAATAGACTTTCTCAATGAGACTATGGCAAAATATTTATACTGCCTTATAAAAGGTTCAGCTATTGTTGTCAGCACTGCATGCTTAATATATGTTCTCTGAAACAGCCTTTCTGCATGGCTATTACAACTCAGGTTTGACCTTCAATACTTCTGATAGTTTACTTTCAAAGTTTCTCATAATCATGAAAAGACAAATTTATAGCGCTTGTTTATCAATAGATCCTAGGAGTATGTTGTTTTTGCTGTTACTAATAAAATGTGCATTATAACTCATTCAGAGAGACAGACACTGTACAAATACTGAGAAAAATGACTGTACCTGCTTTGTGAGAGTTTGTTACTTATATGTGTGATAGTGCATGCAACAACAGTGCCCTTCACATTTCTGCAGTTAAAACATAACTTCTGAGAGTTCAGCTGGTGTAGTATTATTCTAGTCATGACAGGTTACAATATCTATAAATTAAGGCAATATTTTTTCTAGGCCAAATGACGTAAGCAGGAAAGAAGACAAGGTTTTGGATACATTCACACCTTTTTTTTTTTTTTTTTTTTTTTTTTTTCTTCCAGAAAACACCTTTTCACCTTGTAGTAAGAGGGAGAGATTGAAAAACATATCCAATATAGGTGGTATCTATCCAAGTCTTCATCTAAATGCCAACTCCAGAATCTCTTGTAAAATCTAGGAGTACAAAAAGCTTTGAAATAAATATTGATGCTACTGTAGTGGTGTATTAAACACTCGTAGTCTTTCAGTCAGCCCTCCATAAAATAATTTATTTCCTCAAAGTTTGTCTTAGGGGATAGATATTAAAATATCTTGTCTATTCAATGACTCAGAAATATTTAATAGAACATAGTAGTCTACTGGGTCAGACAATACAGAAATAATATACACATGATATATAAAAATATATAAAAGAAGATTACACCCCACAACATCTTTGACAGGGAGTTCTGTAGATACTAATGCTATTCTAATCAGTGCTTCCAGAATATTTCATGTTCTGGACACATGAAATGCTAACTTTCATGAACACCCAGCTACAGGGGATATTCAAACAGATTTAAAATATGATTTTCATGGGTACTGTAATAAACATAATCTAAAAATACATTTAAATTAATATAATGAAACTGAAGAAATAATTTGAATAATTAAAAAAAAATGCTTGTTTATCATCACTTTACTCAATATAGGGTTTTATTTATTTATTTATATTATTTCCATACAAAATTGAGTCCTACAATTATTCTTTGTCTGAATGCCTCACTTCAGCAGCAGGCTTCCCTAGTCTATGAAATACTTCAGAAAACTGAGACTAAACTTTGCATTAAAGGTGACCTTATCAGCATATTCCTGCTTCCACTTATTTAGTTATAATCAAAACCTGTTCTGACACATGAAAGATGTTCTCATTATGCAAAAAATATCTGCACTGGCATAATAATTTGAAAGACATCCAACAGCTTTACTTCATAGCCAGCACTGGAAAAGATCCTCTCACTACCTTGCTGCTTATTTCTGTGTATTCTGAGGTTCAGAGTGAATACTCACAATAGACTTTTTTCCTTCTGTTTTTATCAGACAATTCCTACATCATCCTGTTGATAAATATGTAGCAGATCAGTCAACAGAGAGTTGCTATACATATTTTCTATTTAAAAAAAAAAAAAAAAAAGCAATCCCACAGAAGTAAAAATGCAGAGACTTACAGTTTTTGAGAATATAAAGGATAAAGGATTTTTTCTTTTTAATTCAGACTTTTCATTTCATAGCTCAAGTTGACTTTTAGATTCTGAAGGTCTACAATCTTATTCCATAGGCTGACTGAGGTTTTCTGAACAAGATCTTACTGTGTTTCAAATAAGAAACTCTTCAGCTCTTGTTTTCCAATTTAGAGGTGTCCAGCCATTTTCAAGGGCAAGATTATACTACATTATTTTCCCCTTTCTAAATAAGCATTATTTTCCAGAAGGCATATGTATAAACCCCTGCATTGTTTTTAGTTATGTTTCAGTTCTCTAAACACTACAGAAATGACTGTGGATTAAATGTCCAAAGACATTTGGATGTCTAATTCCAAACTGAGTTGAGTATCCCAATGTAAGTGTATATTGCCAATGTAAGTAGTTCAGTGAAGTTACACTGTGCCAGTCAGATTAAAATTATATTGGACAGTTACAAGGGCAAGGACTTTAAGGGTTTTAAGTTGTTTTATGTGTTGGGATAAAATGTTTTTCAAAGTTTGTTTTCATCAAGCGAATTTTCACCTGAAGTATATTTTTTGTTTCACTGTATCTGGAGTGCTGCAATGACTGGCTATAAACTCTTCAGAAGGGACAGGCAGCACAGAAGGGGTGGTGGTGTGGCTCTCTATATTAGAGAGTCTTTCGATGTAGAACTCGAGGCTGGGAATGACAAGGTCGAGTTGCTATGGGTTAGGATCGGCGGGGCCAACAAGGCCTGTTATAGACCGGGGTCTGTTATAGACCGCCGAACCAGGATGAGGAGACAGATGAGGAGTTCTACAGGCAGCTGACAGAAGTTGCAAAATCTTCAGTGCTTGTTCTCGTGGGGGACTTCAACTTCCCTGACATATCCTGGAAGCACAACACAGCCCAGAGAAAGCAGTCTAGGAGGTTTCTGGAGAGCGTGGAAGATAGCTTCCTGACGCAGCTGGTTAGTGAGCCTACCAGGGGTGGCACCCCGCTAGACCTTCTCTTCACAAACAGAGAAGGACTGGTGGAGGATGTGATTGTCGGGAGCTGTCTTGGACAGAGAGACCACGAAATAGTGGAGTTCTCTATTCTTGGTGAGGCCAGGAAGGGGACCAGTAAAACTGCTGTCTTGGACTTCCGGAGGGCTGACTTTGTGCTGCTGAGGACACTGGTTGGTAGAGTCCCTTGGGAGGCGGTTCTGAAGGGCAGAGGAGTCCAGAAAGGCTGGGCGCTCTTCAAGAGGGATATCTTAATGGCGTAGGAACGGTCTGTCCCCACGTGCCCAAAGACGAGCTGGCGGGGCAGAAGACCAGCCTGGCTGAACAGAGAATTGTGGCTTGAGCTTAGGAGAAAAAGGAGGGTTTATAATCTTTGGAAAAGTGGGCAGGCCACTAAGGAGGACTATAAGGATGTTGCGAAGCTGTGCAGGGACAAAATTAGAAAAGCCAAAGCTCATCTGGAGCTCA
>CM021767.1:78744882-78802598 GCA_011076525.1 Nettapus auritus | reverse complement strand
TCACAGAATCACAGAATCACAGAATTTCTAGGTTGGAAGAGACCTCAAGATCATCGAGTCCAACCTCTGACCTAACACTAACAATCCCCACTAAACCGTATCCCTAAGCTCTACATCTAAACGTCTTTTAAAGACCTCCAGGGATGGTGACTCCACCACTTCCCTGGGCAGCCCGTTCCAATGTCTAACAACCCTTTCGGTAAAGAAGTTCTTCCTAAGATCCAACCTAAAACTCCCCTGGCGCAACTTAAGCCCCTTCCCCCTCGTCCTGTCACCAGGCACGTGGGAGAACAGACCAACCCCCACCTCGCTACAGCCTCCTTTCAGGTACCTGGAGAGAGCGATAAGGTCACCCCTGAGCCTCCTTTTCTCCAGGCTGAACAATCCCAGCTCCCTCAGCCGCTCCTCGTAGGACTTGTTCTCCAGACCCTTCACCAGCTTCGTCGCTCTTCTCTGGACTCGCTCAAGCACGTCCATGTCCTCCTTGTAGCAAGGGGCCCAAAACTGAACACAGTATTCGAGGTGCGGCCTCACCAGAGCCGAGTACAGGGGGACGATCACCTCCCTAGCCCTGCTGGTCACACTGCTTCTTATACAGGCCAGGATGCTGTTGGCCTTCATGGCCACCTGAGCACACTGCTGGCTCATATTCAGCCGACTATCAACCATCACTCCCAGGTCCTTCTCTGACAGGCAGCTCTCCAACCACTCATCTCCCAGCCTGTAGCTCTGCTTGGGGTTATTGCGCCCCAGGTGGAGGACCCGGCACTTGGCCTTGTTGAACTTCATGCAGTTGACCTCAGCCCATCGGTGCAGCCTATCCAGATCCTCCTGCAGAGCCTTCCTACCCTCGAGCAGATCGACACACGCACCTAACTTGGTGTCATCTGCAAACTTACTGAGGGTGCACTCGATCCCCTCATCCAGATCATCGATGAAGATATTAAAGAGGACCGGCCCCAGCACCGAGCCCTGGGGAACGCCACTAGCGACTGGCCTCCAACTGGATTTGACTCCATTTACCACGACTCTTTGGGCCCGGCCATCCAGCCAGTTTCTAACTCAACGAAGCGTGTGCCAGTCCAAGCAAAGAGCAGCCAGTTTCCTGAGGAGAATGCTGTGGGAAACGGTGTCAAAAGCCTTGCTGAAGTCAAGGTAGACCACATCCACAGCCTTTCCCTCATCCACCCAGCGCATCACTTTGTCATAGAAGGAGATCAGGTTCGTCAAGCAGGACCTGCCCTTCATAAACCCATGCTGACTGGGCCTGATCGCCTGCTTGCCCCGCAAGTGCTGCGTGATGAGTCTCAAGATAATCTGCTCCATGAGCTTCCCTGGCACTGAGGTCAAACTGACAGGCCTGTAGTTTCCCGGGTCAGTCCTCCGGCCCTTCTTGTAGATGGGCGTCACGTTTGCTAGCCGCCAGTCAACTGGGATCTCCCCCGATAGCCAGGACTGTTGATAAATGATGGTAAGCGGCTTGGTCAGCTCCTCTGCCAGTTCTCTCAGTACCCTCGGGTGGATCCCATCCAGCCCCATCGACTCGTGCACATCCAAGTGCCGTACCAGGTCACCAACCATTTCTTCATGTATAGTGAGGGCCACATCCTGCTCCCCATCCCCTTCCACCAGTTCAGGGCACTGGGTATCCAGAGAACAACCGGTATTGCCACTAAAGACTGAGGCGAAGAAGGCATTAAGCACCTCCACCTTTTCCTCATCTCTTGTAACTAAGTTTCCCCCCGCATCCAGTAAAGGATGGAGATTCTCCTTAGTCCTCCTTTTTGTGTTGATGTATTTATAAAAACATTTTCTGTTATCTTTAACAGCAGTAGCCAGATTGAGCTCCAGATGAGCTTTGGCTTTTCTAATTTTGTCCCTGCACAGCCTGGCAACATTCATACTTATGGACTAAGATTTAATTGTGTCAGTGGAAGTAGGTTGGAGACAAAACATTAGTTAAATTCCTTTTCTTTTTTTTTTTTTTTTCTTTTAGAAAGTGCAATTAGAAATTTTCTTTCAATATGCTATGTAATGATTTTTAGTTAAAAATAAAATAGAAATAAAACCAAGAACTAATAAATTAAGATGGTTTCAAGATATTGAATAATCTATTGTCTAGAGCAATCCCAATTATTTGTGAAGTTTTAATTTTGCTGTATTGAATATTTTCTATGAAAATTTTAATATTTCCACAAACCTTCTCACATACACAATAAATAAATAAATAAATAAATATTAGAGAGGCATAAAAAAAAGATACTTCTGTTAGCAGCTAAAATGTCATTAGAAGATTGAAATATAATTACCATGGTCAAAAGTGCTATGCACTAAATTATTTTCGGAGTGGCCATATGTTGAATTAAGGAACCCAATTTCACATACTGTAATTTAAATGTGCTTACTAATCAACAGTGTGTTTGTCATTTGAAACATTAAGTTGCACTGAAAGTGCTAAAGAGTGCCCAATAAAATTACAGGTATGTACAACATCAGGCAAGAACCATCTGGCAAGGACTGTGTTTGGACTTCACAGGACTTCCCAGAGCCAAATATATCTTGTTATAACTAATGTTTTATTTGAATAGCCATAAATACTTGTGAAAAAAATATAACATCTTTACATATCTTTTATATATTGTTATCAATAACTACTGTCTTTGAATACATTGTCACTAATAACATTTTATAATTATTATAATTTACAGAAATTCCAGGAATTTGTGATACAAAATAGAATCACAGACCTAACAAGAAACATGTATCTATAGCTGTGAGGCTAGACTGAACTGTTTGTTAAACACAAAGAAATAGTCAATGAAGACAGAAGGGAAGCACATACACAAACAAAATTTGTCTGGCTCATTTTTGATGTTTAGAAACATTCCACTCATCAGCCCTATCGGCCCTCATTGATTTTTCTTTTTGGATGAAATCTATGTTCTTCATGTACTGGCCTTAAGGTACCTGTATGAAAGGAGAAATAAAATAAATACATAAATAAATAAAATTAAAGATTATATTTGTTCAACCATTATTCAATACTACATTATTTCAATGAGAAATATGGTCACAAATTAATAACAAAATTATATAAATAAATAAATAAACCAAATTTATTTATTTGGTTAGAGATATTGAAGCATTAAAAATGAAAAAAAAAAAAAAAAAAAAAAAAAAAAGGCAAACAAACAAAAAAAAACACATACCTTTTCATTGATGATAAAGCTTATCTTGACAAGAGTTTTATACTTCAAATTGCATGACATAATCTTCTTTCCCTCCTCTGTTGAATTTGGGTCATATAATTGAACATGGATCCTTGTCTTCTCCAAAAACCTAACCACTAGGCTATGCTGTTGCTCTGCAAATACACAAATGTATATTAATTAATGCAAAACAAGGAGATTGGCGATGACCTAGTAATTAAAGCTCTCAGCTATGATTCAGATGATACAAGGCTCCATGTGCTGTTCCTATGATCATTTAGTATGTTACTACATCATGCTGAGTAATTCCAACAGGAAAAGCTATTGCTATGAGACAATGCCTAGTAGTCTGATCATCAGAGCAAATAGCCCTAGACACAAAGCCAAACATATCCTTTTGATGGACATCCACTGAACATAATCTAAAACACATCTTGATGTTGTTTAGCTGGAGTAAAGTCTTGTCTGAGATGAGGTAAAAAAATAAAATAAAATAAAATAATTTTTTTTAGTCATAACATAGAAATATTTTTAAAGATAGCCTTTAGCATAATTCATAGCTTGATGTTAAAAGGTTCTGAACATTCTGGGCCAGTTCAGCTAACTACTTAAAATAAGTACACTTTTGGAGTAGATTTCCCATATATTTCAACAAAAAAGTATTGATTTTTCTGACTTTCACCTATTATAAAATATATTATGTATAATCAGCACATTGCAAGGACTATGTCATTGGTCTCAAAATCTTTGAAATAAAAAAAAAAATAATAATTCTTCAGTTATGTTATGTGTTTCCTTTGGAGTCAAATTGCTTCCATCTAAGCCCTAGACTGCCAATTTAAGAACATAATTTTGAGAAAAGGCTAAAAATTAAATCACATTTTAAGCAAAGTTTGGAAGACTTTATTTATTTATTTGCTTTTATTTGTATTTAATTGAAGTCATCTGTGCATTATAAAACTAATTCTTCTGGACAATTGCACTTTAAACATGTGACTATTCTCAACATTTTAATATGAGAGTTCCAGCATTTTTAAACTTCCTAGATCTGGGCCAAGTAGCTCAGTTGTTTTCAGGAAGGAACTCCCATACCCTACTATAACCATAGTAAGAGATCTAATCCATTAACCGTATAATAAGACACATAACCTTAGACTTGAATTTATGTCATTAAATGCTGTGCTGAATAAAGGCACTGTATAACTTAATACCTGCATGTAGATTTAAACTTTTTTTTTTTTTATTTTCCTGGAGATGTATGCTGGTTTTTGTTGTTGTTGTTGTTGTTTTTCAGGTGCACTTAGGGGAAACTAAGGGTAGAACTCAGTGTAACCACAAAAGGTCTGAGATCTACAGTAGACCAATGGCTTTCTGGATTGGCAGAATCCCTAGGGCTCAATGCCAACAACATCCACAGGACATCCACAGATGACTCTCCATCAGATAGATAACATTACTATAAACAATGGAGATTAGTCAATAAAGTCAATGTAAAAGAAAGAGTAATGCAATTCTTCCTTCATCAGGTTCATCATTGGTTCATTTCCTTGCAAATAGATCTATGCATGTGCTTGAGAGCCCCTAAGATATATTGCCAGTTCCTGAAGAAGTTGATACCCTCTTTGCAGCACCTAAACCAAAAAAGGAAAGGAAAGCAATGGAAAATGGAAGCAAATCAGGGCTGACCTGTCAGGCCATATTAGAAAAGGTTATACCAGTGGTAACACTAGAACTGAGCAGGGAGATTGAAATAGCCAAGAACACATCTGAAAAGGGTAACAGATGGAGAGACTAAAGAGATAATGAATTTGTGAGTTAAAAACTGTGGCTGGCTAAGGTAAAAGATTAGGAGAAAGCTTAGAATTCAAAGAGAAAATGATAACCTCTGAATAAGACAGCCGAGGCTGTGTCGTGAAGTATGGGAAAAAAAATTTGAGTTTCATAAAATGTGAAAGCACTTGAAGTTAGAAACCTCAAACGGTGGAGTCTGGAACCATACAAGAAAGAAGACAAACTTAATCAGGAGCTACTGTGGAGGAGGAATAGCATTGGGATCCTGACAGGTTGGTAGAAAGGGAGAAGAAAGTGTTAAATCTTCCGGAGACATGGCAAGAAAATATATTCTCACAGAATTACATGTTCATGTAGAGTGGATTGGCACCCTAAATTGAAAATCTTAACATTGCCCTATTTTCAGCAAACTTCTATGAAATCTGTTTGGCACAGTGTCACAGAATCCTGCAGTGCTGGCATTCACACAGGGTACTACGCCCACCTGATGCTATCACTTACTCTGTTTTATGGTGTGTCAGAGGTCTGCAATATCCATCCAAAGCTTCCAGCCAAGCTGCTGGGTAATACTGTGTGATGTGCTTTCTGTTTTTCCTTTTTATATTATTATTATTATTTATTTATTTTTTTATTTTTTAATGGAAATAGTACACAAATCCCATCCTCTTCTTCTGTTTACTTAAAACACTGTGATGTTGCAAAACCAAGTCAGGATATCTGCACTCTGACTTTACATTGATCTTACATAATTATGTGCAATTTATTTAAAGTAACTTTTAACAGATGGTCACTAGTTATCTAATCCTTATCTCATCATCTGGATGAATTTATAAGCACCTGGAAGCTGCATTTGGAACACTGTAGGAACACTGTAGCATAGTATTTTGAAATACTCCACATATTCTGGGAAAAAAAAAAAAAAAATCCCTTCATCTGACCTACTGAATTGGATACCTCTCCTTCCTCTCTATTCATCAATTAATGGTGTAAAAAAGTCCTCTTCACTAAAGAGTATTGTGAAAATGCAACCATGCTTTAAGTGCCTTTGCCTGTAATGTGTGAGTCAGTTCTATGATTTCTTATAGCTCGGAAGATGCTTCTGGCAACCTGGAACACTGGATGGGGACTGCTCATGTCACACCATTTGCAGTCACAGCTGGTGTGCATCATCTACAAGGCTTCTCTGAGTTAGGCACAGAACTCCTCCAGCAGGGCCTGCCCAACCCACATGCATAGCTGGCTGGCAAAACAGAGATTGGGGTGTGAGGGTAGGAAGTGTGAGAGAATCTATGACATCACCGTGAAAATATGGAGGGGTGTTAGTGGGGGCTGAAAGATAGGAACCCAGTGGGTGGGTCTGACAATTAATGTGTGGGACTGGACAGGTCTGTGTTCTTTCATGTTTGTGATAATATGGATATTTCAGAGAGGAATGTCATAGCAGAAGAAATGAGTAATTCTTCCTTCAGAACAGGTTTTATAGTAAATATGCAGTGAATCAAGTTTGGGCTTGTATATTCAGCATCAGAAAACAAAACCAAATATTGAATGCTTTTCATTAAGTGAGCAATATCCACGTTTCCATCTGTGCCTTGAATGAAGGAATTTCCTATGCAAAAATATCATGTGATCATGTAATTTAAAACTGTACTGAATGCATAATAATAGACAAGAGGCTAAGATTTATACAGGCAACAATCTCATCCTCACACACATAAATACATATATGATTTTCTATTTGCCTGTGTCATAAAATTAATCCAGGATTAATCACTGAGTGAGAAATATCTGACTAAACACAGAATCTAACACAGTAATCTAAATGTAAAGAGAGCTGCTCAGACATGTGACAGTGGAGAGAGAAAGACATTTGATGCTTTCCACAATCTGATTTGGATACATATTTTAGGAAAACCACCCAAAAACTACATAATTCCATAGTACTGACTATATATTAAAAAAAAAAAAAAAAAAAAAAGAAAAAAAAAAAGTGTCTGAATGACTACTTCAGATGTAAGCAATATAGGCTTCTAAGATTAAATAACATGCATCTCATGCTGTGTTTATTTAATGCTGCAAATTCTTACCAATAAAAACAATGCCATGCATATTGTAAAATAGATTGCAGTTAATATTATACCAAGAAAGAAGAAGCTCTGTAACAATTCTATCTAGGTTAAGTACCTAAATATTACCTACTTCACTGCAAAATACTTGGAGTAAAGGAAATAAAAGGAAAAAGTGTTATGACATCTTGAAATGCATACTATGCTTTAATAAAATACAGTAATAATAACAGTAATAATAAAAATATATATATAATAAAGGTAAAGAAGTTAAATAATTCATCTTTGGTTACTAAGTATTTGAAAAATGACAGACAGAGAAAACACACATTTCCAGCATGCACCTATCTAGTTAGTCAGAAAAAAATCGTTATTTTTTCCCAAATCAGTATTACAGATATTCAATATTTTCTTGTGTAATTTGAAATTAGACATCAGTCAGATATAAGTAAAAAGTAGATATGATTTGTAGCTCTAAAAATTATACCTGATCAAAAACTGATTTTAAAATTGATTGTAAGCATGGAATTTGACAATTTAGTAATTATATCAAATTACTTCATGTGCTAGTAGAGTTCCTTTCATGAGGTGTTATATAGGCAAACTACATGTAAAGTGACAAGACAAGTTAAGTTATATTTGATTTCTTCAAATATAAGTATGATTTTCAACTCTACACATGATGAGAAAGAGAAAAATCCAAGGATTTTCCATTTTAATTTATTTTTTTCAATGAAGACACAGTTCATGGTATGGCTACTTTTAACATTCATGCAATTATTCAGAAATATATGTAAAATGCATAAAGATACATAATGAGCTGAACTGATAAGTAACAAGGCAAAGTCTTGGGAAAGTGATTGACATTCTGACCCAATTCAGCCTGAGAATTTTTCCCTCATTCTTTCTTTCATTATGTTTAAAGAGGAAAAATATTAATAAAATAAAGAAACATGCATAACATTTAGCAGTGACTAAAGAGGAGTGCAGCTCTACTGGAAAATTACACCATAATGTACTCTGTGTGGACACATTAAAGCTTGACATAGAAAACAACATTTATGCCTTTTTATTTTTGTCTTAACTATGGATCAAAATAGCTGAAGTATTAGTATGCCAACCAAATATAGCTTATATTTCTAGCACTAAATGCATGATGCCATATTTGAACTTAAGTCGTTATATATCAATTGATTATAAAATATTTAAAGCTGGCATGGATACTTAAGAATTCAAGTCATATCATCTGGAACACAGAAGTATAATGCTATCACATGCAACCCCATAAGATTTTAGTGGATTTATACATATGGTGGAAGAAGGTGGAATTCATAATTCCTATACATAGATTCATAGGGAAATTGATCACAGAGACAGAAGATGATGTTCAAGCACCAGGTTCATCCTGTGGTGGAAAAGCACTTTGAAGTCAGAGTTTTGTGTGAAGGCCACTAGTTTAGAATATGAAATTGACTTTGTAGGGAGTGCCTTTGTACGCACCAGTGTCTTTCCACAGGATTCATACAGCACTATCATGGTTACCATTCAGAAGCGCCTTTGTACTGATGACATTAGTGTGAATGTGTCATTATATCTTTTTGTTTCTGTTTTCTAAATATAGGACCAATTCTACTTGTATCTAAGGAACTCACAGAACAGCAACATAGCAGTTTCAGACATTTCTGCCTTAACAATTGTCTTCCAGCTGTGTTACAGTTAACCTTCAGACGTGCTATCACTCAACATGCTATACAAATTTATTTGAATTATCACAAAAGTGGCATAGTGAAACTTACTTATCTTAAACATACTGTTCTCCAGTTTGTGCATTATTCAGTTGAACATCTCCAAGAAAAAAATTCAATCTGTCTCTTTCATTTTCTACTCTAAATAATACACATCTGACTACTAATGCATGCAATTTCTGTTGTTCTTATTGCAGACTGATTATTCGCTACTACTCATTAAGGTTCCTTTTATGCATTTCCTTTTGCCATTTCTCACCACTTATCTCTGTACTGGGTCTGGCTGGGATGTTAACTTTCCCTGCAGCAGCCCATACAGTGCTGTGCTCTGCACTTGTAGCTAGAACAGCAATAGTATCACACCAGTGTTTTGTCTGCTGCTGAGAAGTGATGGCACAGCATCAGGACTCTCCCTAACCCTCCTAGGGGCTGGGCAAAAAGTGAGAAAGAAACATCACCAGTGCAGCTGACCTAAACCAACTAAAGGGATATTCCATACCTTATGATGTCACACTCAGCAATAAAAGGTGGAAAAAGGAAGAAGAGGGGAGGGGTGGGCACTCGTTGTGAAAACTTTTGTCCTCTTCCCGAACCCCGGCTATGTGCATTGAGGCCCTGCTTCAAGGACGTGGTCGAGCATCGCTCATTTGTGGGAAGTAGAAAGTAATTTCTTTCCTCTGCACTTCCACATAGCCTTTACTTATTTTGTTTTGTTATTCCCTTTTCCCTTTCCTTTTCCCCTTTCCCTTTTTTCCCTTTAGTTGAATTGTTTCATTAATAATAATATTTCCTTAATATTTTTTTTTTATCCCTTTAATTAAACTGTCTTTATCTCAACCCGTGAGTTGTTCTTTCCTTTACTTCTTCCCCTCCTCATCTGAGGAGGGGTAGTGAGAGAGCAGTTGTGGTGTTCAGCTGCCTAGCATGGTAAAATCACCACAATCTCAAAACATAATATAGAAAAACAACAGTTTAAAAAAAATAAAATAAATCTGAACCACAGGTCTTGGATTATTTCACATACAGGGGTTCAGACGGTGTAGCAGTGTACTCTGGAGATGATTCCAAAAAATTAGGAAAAAAAAAAAAAAAAAAAAAAAAAAGGATAAGAGAAATTAACTATCTTTACTTCTTTTATCACTTTACAAATGCATGTTCTTTTAAAAAGAACTGCAGAGAAAATTCCCCACCCTTTCTCTAAACATACAGATCTATGTAATTAATTTTATTCACTGATTTATTGGGGCAACGATAAGGAAATCAACAGTATCTTGTACTTGATGGTGAAAAGACCTATGATCATCCTGATGTATCTGGGTAGATTTTAAATCATGTTTTCTCCTAAGTCTCGGTTTCTACGCACTATATCAACTAGACATAGTGTCACATCATTGCTGCTCAGTGAATTGATTTAAGAAGCGTATTTACTGTGAAATGTGTAAATTTTTCAATTGTTATACCTACAGTTCCTCCAGACTCTTCTTTATAATATCGTAAGTTTTCCAGGACCATGTCCAGACCGTTTTTGAAGATCTCCAAAGACTGAGACTCCACAGCCTCTCACAGCTCAGTCACCCAGTCAGTAACAAAGTGATTCCTTATGTTCAAGGGGGTCATCCCGTGTTTCCATTTGTGTCCATTGTCTCTTGTCCTGTTCTGGGAACCACTGGAAAGAGTCTGTCTCTGTCTCCATTGTACCCTCACAACGATTCTTTTGCAAAGTTTCAGAGTTCTTTTCTGTAAAATTAAGTCATTAAATATGAAGTCAGAACCAAGAAATCTTCAGAAAATGAAATTAAATTGATACTTTAATGAGTTTTAAAAACAGCAAGAAAATTAGAAGTCTGGAAAAGAACAACAAACAGAAATTAAATATGTGTGAACGTATGAATGCCTTTAGACTGTATTGAAAAAAAGGTACGCAAAAAAAAAAAAAATCAATGACAAGATCTTTTTGATAGTCAATATAGTTGAATGTGTTATAAGATTAATCTAAAGTAGTATTTGAACTATACTTTACATAGCCACATGTAAATTGTATTCAACATTCTTTCAAAATAGATATTTTAATAAATCTGCCTGTGTTTGTCTTGATAAATAATTATTTTTCAGACTTAGAAAGAAATAGTTAGCTGAAGTGTTTACTTTTTTATTTTTATTTTTGCATTTTTTTTTTTTTTTTTGAATTACTGATACTTAAAATCCTTATTTCCCTTGGAGATTTTAACCAAGAATTAAAAAAAAAAAAAAAAAAAAAAAAAAAATGTAGGATGAAGAAAATATCAAAACCTAACATTATGTCAGATAGCAATGACATCCACAAAATTTCTGGGGAGGAAAAAAAATGACAAAGAATATAGCTAAAGTAGCTAATAAAATTAAAGCTTTTTGGATTGACTGGCTAAACAAAGCATTTAAAATAAATAAATAAATAAAACCTAAAAAATAAAACCTAAAACACTGATGAATACTAATTCCATAAAAGAAAATTTAAAGCTTCACTTAATAATTCAGATGGAATGAGACATTTTTGTTTCTCCATAGTTTTCATTGTAAAATATATTATTATCAATTTATTTTTCATTCTGAATCATACATAAAATGTTGCTTGTTTTCTGTATTAATTAATCTACTGGAATACAATGTTATTTTCCTGATGGCACATATGGATACAACACTCTGCATTTTTGCTGCAATGAAATAAATAAATAAATAAATATTAAAATTAGGGGAAAACAAACAAACAAAAAACCAATAATAATAATAATTTTAAAAAAAAGTTAAATATTTTTTTCACTTGCTGGTTGAGTAACTTGCTAAATGTACTCAATAAATTGTATTTCAAGAATTAATTATATTGTTAATGAATATAATAACAAATTATAAACATACGGAAGGGAAAATAAGATGTATATTAGAAAAGTTTGTTAGTGGAAAAAATGTGATTCATTTTCATCCTTCCACTGTTAGTCAATAGTGAACTGGAAAGTATAAAATATAGCCCAGGCTTTTGTTCATTAGTCTCTCTCTCTCCCCAATACTTCCTCCCCTGCATCTTTTTTTATTTTTATATTTGAATTCTTAGAGAAACTATCGAAGACAAGGACTTCTGTAGAGAAGTAAAACAGAAGAGAGGCCTCACTGGGCCATTGCAGCCCACATGTTTCTAAGGCAGAGGGGCGGGGGTGAAATCGCTGACAGAGATAATGGTTAAAATGACATGCTCCTTATTCACAATGCCCTATAGTCTGGGAGAAAGGAACTACACAAATATTGAGTAGAAGCAGTCAAAATAAGGACTCTGGGACATTTGGAATACTTCCCAAACTTTTTTTTTTTTCTTTCTTTTTTTTTTTTTTTTTTTCTCCTACCTCAGTTAACTTCTTGCTGCTTGATCTGTTCTCCATCTCAACATATCCATTATTCACTAACAGTAATAAACTGGACTATTCTTTCCCCACAGTAGCCCTATCTACATCTCTTTCCACATTTCTTTCCATTCACCTAATCCTTTCACCACAAAAAATAATCAAAACTTACCCATCTATGCAGTCATAGTATATAGTTATTATCATCTGCTAACAAGTCATATAACTTTCACCATGCTTTTGTCTTATTTTTTCATGATGCTTTTGCCTTTTGTTTATTTAAGTTCTTCAGCAAAAGAATGGTCTAACCAATTTTTTGGCTTGCCAGGAGAAAAATATGATTATTTTCTACTGCTACTGAAGCGTATAATTCAGACCTTACTGAATGCAATGGAAAATAATAATAACAATAATAATAATATATAAAAATAAAAATAAAATAAAAATAAAAAGTCATATATTCGTCTGTATTCAGGTTATTATGACATATGCTTTGTAATGTAGGAGACATCATTCAGTGTTTCTTAATTTCTATTCTGCAAAGAAATTCACATAACCAGTACAAAACCTAGCAAATAGTGTAATAAAAATCAAAAAGTTATTCAAGGGAGATTTATTGAATCTAACTTTAAACGCTATTGGCGTCTACACCTCAGCTGATCTCTCTGGGCTACCTTTATAGTCAGGGAAGAGAAACTGAAATACCTTCTGGGGTCTAATTTATCTCAACCAAAAGTAGACATCTAGTATACGTCATACCAATTGCACTCTAAATGTTTCTATTTCTCTACTTTGGCTACAAAGGGAGACTAAAGTGACTAACAGTTGCACCGTAGATGAATGAGGTCAGATGAAATGCCTTTCACCCTTTGTTATCAATTTCCATGTTGACTACAATGAGCACAAACTTTTTCTGAAAATTAACAATGAGCTGATTACTACTTTGTTGTGTTACTTCCCATGATAAAAATAACCTATAATTTCTTAGGCAGAGTTCATGAAAACATTCCTAAATCCGTAATTTTACAATATTTATGAGAAGCAGTTTCTTGTTGCTGTTGTCTTGTTGCTGTTGTTGGTTTGGTTTGGTTTTCTTTCAGCCTTTTCCTTTGATATTAGTTTCTGATCTCCCGTATCAAGAAACTGGCCTCTGGATTAATTTTGTTCTTCTCCAGTATGTTCATAGATTCCTGTGTATTAGCTGCTTAAGAACACTCACCCATAGAAACATGAACACTTCAGTATTAAACATTTGATCAATATGAGAGTTTCAGAGGAGAAAGTAGCATAAAAAGCTTATTTATTCTGTGCACTCTTTAAAGATGATTAACTATCTTTATTGTATTAAAGCAAATCCAAAGCCATCTGCCAAAGGCGATTGTGTCCAAGCACTGAAACCATTTCATGTGAAAACTCATTTTCAGGCTCCTAATTATTTTTCATTATAGTGGCAGTGTGGAATAGATTGGAATTGGACAGTAATTGCCAGGTCTGAGCAGTGTGGACCATTGCAATGTATCAGTTTAGATGAAGTGTGACAAGGATACATCTAACTACTATATAACTTCCATTAAGCAACTTCCCTGTCCCTGATCATGTAACACTTCATAGAATGTGGTCAGCACAAGGTCATCATAATGACTTTCTGTCTGATTTCAAGTATTTTGTACACACAAGCTGTTAACCCCCTCTGTTAGCATCCCTCTAACAATGTCCAGTTATTACAATTGTCAAGGATATTTACAGTATTTCTCCGGAGGGGATAGGAGAACTTTAAAAGGTTGCAGAACTTATATATATATATATATATATATATATATATATGTATATATGTATATGCTTTGTGATGCTAAAACATCCTGGAATTGAGAAACAAATTACCCAGATGGTAACAAAATTCTTTTTCATAGCAGCTTATGTGTTAAGTCCTGCAGTGTAAATTGGAAAAGAAATTATCTTTGGTTAAAGCTCTTCAACTATAGGAATTTCATGCAACTAAACTCTTGTATCTCATATTTCAACCTTTAATTCACTTCTTCATTTCTCTCTCTTTCTCTTTCCCTTCCCAGAATAAAGGCATTATGACTTGATCTAACCACCTCTGTAGTCAATAAGAAAGCTCTCACTGGCTTTACTAGCCTTTTATTCCTTAGCTTTAACATAATTCTCAAGATTCACACTAATACTTTCCTTGCTAATTTTGGCTTACATGGTTTGGTTTAGCAAAGTGTATTCTCAGATTTGTGTGTGTACCTCTCTATTTCTGAATACTATCCTTATTGCCTACAGAAGAGTATCCAACAATCAAGCTACAGAAGTGAAAGACCAGTTTTGAAAGTATCCTGACTTCATTTTTTGTCCTTTTTGTAATTTAATGGAAATACCTTTTGGCAGCAGTTGCACTAAGGAGAATGTTGGCTGTTCTTTACACCGATGATGCCAAATACTATAACTCTGACTCCATGGCAGATATTCAATCACATAAATCTTATTTTCAAGAGGTGAGCCCAAAGTTCATTTTATCTCTTCTTACATACCTCCTTTGTACTTTCCATGCAATGAAAGCATGTGTCTCAATATTTTTGTAATATGACAAAATTGTACTGTATTTGGAAATATGTCATAACACTAGCTTAGCTATTTTTCAGAGGCATAATATACTGTATAGATACACTCACAGTTAGAATGAGTGTGTTCTCACAGCTCAAGTTTTGTTGTTCAGCATTTGAAAAACTGGATAAAATCCCAGTTCAAGCACAGGATGATTAAAAAGTATATTGATTTTATCTGCTGTAAACAGTACAAATCCTCCAAAATTCCAAAGATGACAATATATCATGTTGTTTTCCATGTCACTCACAGAAGAGACATTTTAAAAAAATAAAAAATATATAATTGATGAAGTCATCAGTCATCAATAAACCTCTAAATTAAAAACACTTTTAAATGTTCTGTAAGTATAAGGAATTCATAATAAAGTGAATCAACATTGATTTTTTGTATTTTTTTTTCTTTTTTTTTATTATTGTTGTTATTTCTCCCAAAGGTGTTTTAGAGAGTTTATTTAACTATAGTAGGTGTTTTGGTTTGTTTGTTTGTTTGTTTGTTTGTTTCACTTTCTTTTTGGTAAAAGCTAAGCTTTTAAGAAAAAGGAAAAAAGAATCCTTTCCACTATAGTACTGAAAATGAAACATATTTTATGCTCAATAAAATAATAATAATAATAAAATAAATTGAAAAGTATGTTTTTACTCAGTGTGAATGAAACATACTACCTAAACAATTAAAATTATTTATTTTTTAAAAAAAATGTTTATCATGTTTTTAAAAACTGCTAGATCATTATTTGTAGAAACTATCTCCATAGAGTGTATGTCATCTTAAGTCATATCAAATCAAGTTAATTTGATATTAAGACTGCATTCAAATCCTGAATTCTCAATTAGCTTTACTTTCTCCAAGTCTGCATATATACATGCACAGCATTGATATATACTCACTGGCTCCTCTGGTATGAAATGTTCAGTGATTTGGAGCTGATTCCACTTTTATAGGCAGGGTGGAAGTTGTGCTGTTGGACCTGACTTGATTTACCCAGTCTTGCAAAGACCTTTCAGTAGATTTTTTGTCTTTATCCATGTACTTTAATGCCAATATCCTCTATCCTGTGTTGAGATTACAGTCACATTAGATAAATCCATTGGCAAGAAGAGGTAAAATCTTTCTGGGCTAGGCACCTTTTCTTCCAGAAGAAACTTATATGAAGTGCTAAACACACAACTCATCAGTGTTCAGAGAGATTATATTTCAGTGCAATGCTTTTGTCATGGCAAAATTTCTAAATGGCTATACAAAGCCATATCCAAAGATACAACACATAGATTCAGACAAGACAATTGTGTACAAAATTTGGGATCTAATTGGATGTTCATGGGCATCACATCACACTTAGCTATTCTACAGTGAATTAGATTCATGGGAGGGAAGTGACTACTAATTTCTGGATAAATCATGAACCTTTTTGAACTCTGTAGGCCTCATCTCTACATAAGAAGGAGTAAGAAATTCAAACATCTGTGCCTGAAGCAGCTGTGAGGAACCTCTGAGCCCAAGTGCATTGCCAAGTCAGTAAGCTCATACAGCAGTATATCTCTGGGAACTGGTCTGCCAAGTCATATATCCTTCATTTCTCCTCCAACATCCATTTGTCTATGCTTGCACAACTAAAACAATTCATCAATTATACAATAAATATATGTGGGTGATACTTGAGAAGGACCATACTTGAGCTAGGGAATGCATACTTTCCACATGCATGTTTTGTTCAAGGTAAGAAACCCATTTTTGTAGACAAAGAGAGCATCAGAAAGACTTGGCTCTTTTGAATGGCTTTCTCTTTCTTCCTGTCACCTCACAGACTGAACTTCCCAACACACATTCTTCCCTACTGACTCCCAGGCACAGTTCATTCAAACCACTGTTTCCAAGAGATGTTTAGTATTCAATAACCTTTGCATTTTAATAACTTGGATGATGCAGTAAAATTGTATTTCTTACATTTACAAGCAATATTTTGAGAATGACTTTAGGCAAGCTGGAGGATGAAATCAGTACTGGAAAAAAAAAAAAATCAAGATGAAATTCATTAGGGACAAATTCAGGGGAAAAAAACAACAACAACAAACACAACAATCAAAAAAAAAAAAAAAAAACAGCAAGGTGAAATTGAAGAAAGATTTTGACAAGCAAGTGTTTACTTGGGTAGTGACAGGACCATCTCAGGAAGCTGTGGGGTCACCAAACCTCTGTAATTGGTAGCATGCATATTAGATCAACCTATAGAGATCTTTCCAGACCTCTTTTTATTTTTTGTGATTCTTGCCTTGTACTGAGATGGCACAGGTCACCAGATGTGCAAGTGTACAAAAACAGCAATAGAAACTGTGCCCTTTCCAGGACATTTCCTGCATGAGCAGAGAATGTCTGGTTATTACTCTTTCCTGTGCTCATGACAGAAGTGTAGGAACTTGCACAGTCATTTCAAAAGTGCTGCTCTTAGGAATGTTGTGGTCCTAAAACGACATCCACATAAACTACATCCCTAACACCTACTTCTTCAAATATGTTACTTACATTTGACCTGAACTGTAACAAGCCTGGCTTTGCAAAAACAATATGACCCAATTTGTAAGGCTGAAGCACGTCTGCATCATCACCGTCCCATGACAATGTTGGAATGCTATCTCAGGGGCTTTGTGATTACAGCAGCAAACTTAAACTTCTTTTATCTCTGTCAGAACAGAGTCAAATGGTTTATTTGATAGAACAGGTAACAGACCAGCAAATATATGTATGTTGATGTATGGCAGAAAAGGCTAAATAGGTTCGGGATTTTGGGGGACATCTACATCACTATGTCCTCAGCCACAGCTTGTGCAGAATGGATGGTCCGAGCCAGACTTTATTTTATTTTATTTTATTTTATTTTATTTTAATTCTTACCTATGTTGTCAGCAAGTGCTTCTGGTCATGTAGCTCATTTCATTCACTGCAGCATATTTCTCAGAGAAGTCTGCCACTGAAATACAGTTTAGACAAGCCAGTCCACACAACTTAGCACAATGGGCATAAGGAAGACATTGACATCTGACTGTCCAAGGAAACAGTGGTCTCATAAAGTGTCATAGGCTACATGAAACCTGGACAAGCTAGAGTCAGGAAACAAGTTAGGGAAGTGGATGTATAGTAGATGGGGGAACACATATAGCTACCATGTGTCTTGGCATTGATGAGCTGTCAGTCTTGTGTGAAACAACATTTGAGTGCAACTAATAAAATCATGTCAGTTGTATGTGCCTGTTATATGGACGCTTGTGGTTTAAACAAGGTGGCTTGGCCCATCAAATATAGGTTTAACTGTGGTTACCAAAAGAATTATATAGGAAAAGATGTCCATAACAGTTCAGTTATTACGGTTTACAAAATGTGTTTGTTAATAAGGTTTTGAACCACAAAGAAAAAAAATGTAATTGTTAACAATATTCTAAATGTACATAAATTTAATATATGAAATTCTTTTAATTTATTTAAATCAGGAAAGAAGTAAAAATGGATGTAATTAAAATATCAAAATTCAGTAAAATACTTGTTGGGATTCCAGACAAACACAAATTAGGAATTATTTTATGTTATCAACATAAGTTAATTTAATTCATAAATGTATTAATATAATATAATTATTATAAATCCAACTATTTTACATAGTAATACATTAAAGAAACAATATATTAACTTCACTGGCATCAGTGGCAATCCTGCTGAAAATATAATTAGGATTTTTAACCTCAAAGTGGTTAAGTATTTAACTTTGTAACCACAGTCCAGTGTAGGAACTGGTGTTCAAAAAGCCCAAATATATATCCTTCAGAGGAAAGATGTAACCTGAAATCCACCAAATTTATCTAGCCGCTCAGTGTCACAAAACAAAACGGGTTGCCCAGTCATAGAGTCAACTGATCAAAGAATGTTCCTTTAAATAATAAAAATTGATTATCCCTGAAACTTCCTTCTCAGTCGTATAATTTATACTCTTACTGTTAACAACTCATCCCTCAGGAACTTTGTTAAGTTATGGCATAAATGGAGGATAAACATAAAAAGTGATTACCTATTGATTTAGCTGAAGAATCACATTTATTATTGTTAAGTAATTTAAATGTACCTAAGCAATACTTTTGTATAGAGTTGAAACTGTTTAAGAAAATTACCGTAGTTCTTTTTTATTATTATTCTGTGCTAAAAGGAAAAGATATAAAAACTTTCTGTTCTTTTTTAATGTGCAACAGAAAGCTCTCCTTTCAAGTTAATATTTTAGGAAAGACATATATATATACATATACAGTATGTATATATATATGCATATACAGTATGTCAGTGCTGAGTGGCATTTTTGAGATAGCTGTATCTCAGAGAAAGGCTCATTTCTCTGCTTTCTCTATATAAAATGTACTAACAGTCAAGTAACTTGAGTAAGTAACATCTCTTTGCAGTTTGTTTTTTGTCCTTGTGCTTGTTGTTGTTTTAAATATATTTAATTTTGCATGGTCATACTTTTATATTATTTATCTAAACAGGAAAATCAAAGGGAAAAAAATAAATGAATCACAGACAGGTAACTCATAAAGTATAGATTCTAAATATTTATTTATTACCAGTATTACTTTCTCACACACCACTTTCATATATGTATATACCAAGGAAAAAGAAATGGCTTCACATCTCCCTCCGTCTTGCTCATAGAAATCCCATTAAAGTTACTGACTGTTCAGTGCATTAAAGGCAAGTACTATCAGAACATGTTACCATAATTCTTGAAAGCTTTATCTTACCTGTCATACAAAGATTTAAACATGATAACAGTTGACTCTGGGCTTATATTTTTTTCTACAAAAGAAAGAAGTAGATGTTTTCCTATTTCCTTGTAGATATTAGGACTGCAAATTTGATGCAGTTCACTGTGCTGTGTGTGATGTTCCTTATTCTTTTTATTATGTAGTCCCTTTAAATGAATGGAATGATCACCCCTCAGGAGTTTAAAGAGGAACACAAAGGAAAATGAGAGAAGAAATAATGAAGATCAGGTCCACTAGCCTAGTATTGTATAATAGCTGTCAAAATGAAATAAAATTTATCAGAATGATCTTATTAAGGGAGATAAACTGTCACCAAAGTCCTTTATATCAATGTCAATGCCATGTCTGCAGTGAAAGTGCAAAAGTTAAGCAATGAGAATTTCCTAAGAATGCACTGATCCTTGCAATGTCATAGTGTAATCCATGTAATTTATGTGAATTATCATCCCTTTACTCTTTTGATCTCAGGGCAACTGTATATTCAGCTATCTTTATTCAGACTCAATCATAAACTACCAGAGAAAATAAAAGGAGAATACATTTTTCATCAAATTTCCATATGTGACATGGTGCTTGAATCTCATAACAGATCAAATTGTGTTTTTATATGTTCATTTGTTTGTTTCTAATTTATTTATTTATCTACAGACCTAAAGTACTTACAGACTTCCTATTGCCAAAATACAGCAAGTCTTAAAATCCTTAATGGAACATTCTATGATTTGATCACACATGCTTGAGTTTTCATTTTACCTGTGAAAATTAGATGTATGAGCAGATTTCACGATCAGACAAAAATTACCTGCAAAAGAGGTCTTTAACACACGATGCCACAATTTTAATTACAATTGCAATCTGAAAATCTACAGTGAATACCACGTGGCTGGTTATTAGTTCAACACTGGTTTACATTGTGCTGTTAAAATACCTTTCAATTTACATTACTTGGATTTTATTATCATTATTATTATTATTATTATTATCATTATTATTTTGTATTTGAGCTGAAGGAGGATAGTAAAAAATGGTGAATTCCATAGAACAGTTTTCAAGATGAAAATTCCTCATGCACTAAAACTGTGCTTCTGTGAGTATCTCTATGTATCTAACTTGAAAGTTTAGACAAATCTAGTATCCTGCTCATTTGTGAATTTATTTCCTCCTTGGCATATGTGAATGAAGGGGCAAAGACTTAGTAAACATTTTTCAAGCAGGTCTCCTGGTTCTACATTAAGTTGTATATTTTCCAGTTTCCTTCTGAAGCAGCAGTTATTGGTGGCCTTTTGTAATATCTGAGAAGTGGTGGTTAGGTGATATACATGCTGACTGTGATGCCTTGCAAAAAACAGCTCTATTCACAATTGCTATTAAGAGGTGTTTAATGATGGCATCACTGCTCAGGTATTATTTAAGTGCACAGTACTTCACAGTGCACAGAATAAGAACACAGAAAAATTATTTCATTATATAATAATGGAAACACTTTTTCATGGTATCTAGTATTTAATTCTCAATTTTTCATACTATATATAAGGCTATATATGAGGTTACAGGTTGCCTAGTAAGGTGGATCTGTGTTCTCTGTTTGCAAGGCAAACAGTCAATATGCATTGGGTTAGAAGGATAGGTTATGCATAACCTATGCATAGGTTAACCTCATGGAGTGGTAAGACAAGGAGAAAAATAAATAAATAAATAAATAAATAAATAATGACACAGACAAGAATAGTGGACTTTGTTTCATAAATACACATTTTTAAGATGTATTCATTTATTCTGATGTCCACGAAACACATAGCACACAGGAATTGACAATATTTCTCCATTGACAGCAAAGATATTTTGAGGTAACTAGCTCAAATGCAGTTCTCTGTGCTCTGGTAATCTAAATTTTAAAACAAAAAATCAAGCACGCAAACAAATAAATAAACCTGTCCTTTGTTATTTGGAAGCTAAAACATTCAGAAAGAACTCTGAAATTTAGTATCTCCCCAGAAGACTTTACTTTAATTCTATAAATATTTTATCATAAACTGCATCTGCTGATGAGTGTTAAACAAGAACTGAAACTTTTCACATAATTTGTTCATGAAAGGGTAGAGGTGGATCTGCGATTTTTTTTTTTTTTTTTTTTTTTCTGTTAATTTGGAAGACATAATAAAAATGTGGCTGGGCTGACAGAAATTTCATCAAGTTAAACAAGGAGAAGTGCAGAGTACTGCATCTGGGAAGAAACAACCCCAGACACCAGTACATGCTGGGGGCCACCCAGATGGAAAGCAGCTCTGCAGAAAAGGACCTAGGGTAGACACCAAACTGAATATGAGTCAGCAATGTGCCTTTGTTAATGTGCTAAGAAGGCTAATGGTATTCTTGACTGTATAACCAACAGGTCAAAAGAGGCGATCCTTTACTCAGCATTAGTGAGACCACACCTGAAGTACTGTGTCCATTTCTGGTTCCCCCAGTACAAGAGAAACCTAAACAGACAAAAAATTCTCCAGAAGAAGTCCACCAAGATGATGAAGGGACAGGATCATCTCTTCTATGAGGAAAGGCTGAGAGAGCTGAGACTGTTCAGCCTGGAGAAAAGTGTCAGGGTCAGGACATTTTATCAATGTCTATAAATACCTAAAGAGACAATGGAGCCAAAGAAGATAGAATCGGTCTCTTTTCACCAGTACCCAATGGCAGGACAAGAGGTAATGAGTGCAAGCTGGAACACAGGAGGTTCCATCTGAATATCAGGAAGCACTTCTTCACTGTGAGGATGACAGAGCACTGGCACAGGTTGCCCAGAAAGGTTACGGAGTTTTCTCAAAAAACATCTGGACCTGCTCCTGGACAACATGTTTTAGGTATCCCTGCTTAAGTATTGGGGTTGGGTCCCTTCCAAAGTTAACCATCATGTGCTACTGAGATTCTATGAGGTCTGCTAAGAGAACAAGCAGACAGTAGAAACAAAGATTAACTTTATTCACGATATCAGAGCAATTGTTGGCTGATGAAAAAACATTTCAAGTTAAATTTTAATATTGTCTATCATATATATGTATATATTGTATACAGTATTATAATATATACTAATGTTATTATATTATATTATAGTATAAATTATATTATATTATAAATTCAAATATTTTGAAGAAGCAGTAAAATATCCCCAGTGAGACAGCAGGATATTAATATGGATATAGACCTAGGCAAAAGATGAAAAAAACAAGACCGATACTCATGGTTTGATACTGTCAATACTTGTCTGCAACAGAGTAATACATTCCTGGAGAAAAGGAAATGGAGGGGCAAGAAAGGAAGGACATCTATGGAGAATGCCAGCAAAGAGGATTCAACAATAGCAACAGTTTCACTGCTTATTATTGAATAAGTAGTGTTATTAGCACCATAAGGAGCAACCACAAGAGAAAATAAGTCGAGATGATAAAAAGAATGAAATGTCATACAGCACTAGGCAAAAATATTTTGAATACTCAAAATTTGAATGTCTTGCAACATAAATGATGCACTGTTTTTTGGTTGTCTCTGAGGAAAATATTCAAGAACACAAGTAAGAAAATGTTCCTGTTTTTCACTGGTATGGCAGGAGTGGTTAGGGAATATTCCAAAATGGAGGAAAGTGGCTTTGTTTCAGGAAGTGATTATGAAAAAAAGATTTTTCTCTATGTTTAGATATGCAATACTTCATGGACCTGTTGCTCTGACTACTGCTTTCTTTTGAACTTCTTGCTGCCAACAAGAACTTAATTAAATATTTTAGTCTCCATGTCTTTAAAATGAACAGCTCTATTCTGTCCTTTTATGCCTAACCAGTGTCTACTTCAGACACTGGTCACATATTACTTTTGTATTTTTGGAAGTCTACATATAAATTCTGAATTATATAATAAAGAAATGGTAAAATGCTTATTTTGCACACTTCTGTAACTACATCCAGATTCTGGCATAATGTTGTCAGAATTTCATCCCTAAGTGTTTATAACTCTTTTTATTAAACAGAATTTCATTGCAGCATCATAAGTTTAAATACAAGGAGTGGATATGCAAAAAAAAAAAAAAAAAAATTACAATAAAAATTTGTTTTGTGTCTATATGAATTTATGAATTCTGGTTATTATTAGCTTCAAATTAACTTGACCTTAACCCACTAAATAACCTCCCATTCCACATCTCTTGGAATTGTTTCTATATTTGTACTAAAAGAGTGGTGTTTCAAAGTCTTTTATTAAACAGTACCAACTGGGAGTCTGATGCACATGTGTTCTAAACAGATAGTGTTTTCATTTTCAAATATGACGTTATTACAAGAGTTATACTAACAAGCTGAATAACTAACATCCATACTTCATGTTTATTGCTGCCTGCATAAATTTTAATTAGGAAGCTTTAAAAATGTTCAAGTAACTACAGTATAAGCAGAGTAACAATTAGATACCTGTTAATGCAATTATAATACAGTTATCTATTTTAATTAAATGAGTTTGTCATTATTAGAAAAACAAGAATATCTATGAAACTGCAGAAATGCTTCTCCCAAAACTTCTTGTAAGGCAGTTCTGTTCATCAGTATCTAAAGAAAAATCAAAGTTAATGCCTTCTCACTTTGTTAAACCATTCAATGAACAGTAGAAAGCATGTTTCAGAACTGCAGGAGGTGAACTACCCATAAAGGTTCTGGTCTTCATTAGCAAAGATGTCTGATGAGAGATCAGAAGGTAATGAATTGTCAGCACCTAACAAAACTGGACAACAAACACAGTGTAAAACAATGAGAGACATCATTTATAGAGAGACATCAGGAGAGCTCTTTGCAAGCAAAAGCAGTGATGCAAATGAGTTATTTACAGACTCCTTTGGGATAACATACTTGAAATATGAGTCAACATTAAAAATATATATATATTGAAATAGTGGCAGAATTAGTAAGGTTAGAATTACATTATCAAAAATCTAGATTATAGATTATAACTACAGAGATAAAGAATTAATAGTAACTTATTTTTTAAAAACATTGATCAATTAACCGGGGGAGGGTCATTTTTAATATACATTTTGAGATACAGCATATCATACTTTTCTTCCCATTCTATTAAATGAACATCATTTTTTCTTATTATATCATTCTGTTTATTTTAAATTTGTAAGATATCTTTATGAACATTTTACATACTAGCCTGTTACTTTTTATTAACGTTTATTTTTATGTTGTTGGAAAAAAATATTAACAGCATTACTTCATTGTTGCAATCATTGCAATATTTGTCTTAGCAAAGATATTTGTATTGATACCTTGTATATTGTTAGCATTTTCCCAGACAGTAAGTAGAGTGTCATGATCAGAGCAAAATATAAGACATTTTTCTGTCTTTATTTCTGCTATCATTAAGTTATGTGATATTTGGAAAGTCATTTCCTCTACTTTAGGTTCCGCTTCATCAGACACCATCTTTTCATAGAATCATAAACCATTAAGGTTGGAAAAGACCTCCAAGATCATCTAGTCCAACCATCCTCTTATCACCAAAGTTACTAAACCATGTCCCTAACCACCACTTCCAACCTTTCCTTAAACATCCCCAGGGACAGTGACTTCACCCTGGGCAACCCGTTCCAATGCCTAATCACTCTTTCTGAGAATAATTTTATCCTAATTTCCAACCTGAACATCTCCTGGTACAATTTGAGGACATTACCTCTAGTCCTACAGCTAATTATCTGCAAGAGGCTAACACTCAAGTCCCCACAACATCCTTTCAGGTACTTGTAGAGAGCAATAAGGTCTACCCTGAACTTCCTCTTTTCAAGAATTAACAACCCCAGTTCCCTCAGCCACTCCTCATAGGACTTGTGTTCCAGGCCCTTCACCAGCTTCGTAGACTTTTTCTGGATGCCCTCTAGGGAGGGACTCAATGTCCTTCTTGTAGTGATGGGCCCAAAGCTGAACACAGTACTCGAGGTATGGCCTCACCAAAGCAGAATACAGGGGGACAATCACCTCACTTGTCCTGTTGGCTACACTGTTCCTGACACAAGCCAAGATGCAATTGGCCTTCTTGGCCACCTGGACACACTGCCGGCTCATGTTCAGATGAGCATTGACTAACACCCACAGATCCTTTTTCTCTATACAGCTTTCCAGCCACTCTGCCCCAAGTCTGTGGTGCTGCATGGGGTTGTTGTGACCAAAGTGCAGGACCCAGCACTTAACCATGTTGAACCTTGTCCCATTCGCCTCTGTCCATTAATCCACCCTGTCCAGGTCCCTTTGCAGGACCTTCCTATTCTCCAGCAGATCATCACTTCCCCCCAACTTGGTGTCATCTGCAAACTGACTGAGGGTCCACTCAATTCCCTTATCCAAATCATCAGTAAGATATTAAAGAGGTTGGGCTCCAATACTGACCCCTGGGGATTTGTGCATATAAATCATAAGTTTCTGGTTAAGCACACTGCTGAATAAAAAATTATTAATTCTATGTTGTGACCTGTTCTGATCATGTCAAAGGCTTTTGAAAATCACATTTAGGAGACCTTTCCTGAGCAGATACAAAAATATGTTCTCAGTGAATATGTATATTTGTTTTTCTGTGATATATGATCTAATGAAGCTTAAAATGTTAATCTTATGAATCATGATTGAAACTATATTTTATTAGGAAATACTGAAGCTTTTCTGAAGTTAGTACTAGGGGGAATCTTTTTTCTTGCCATCTTGAAATTGGTGCTATTGGTCCTTCATATGAAGAAGAATATTTCATATAGGCAATGCTCAAGACCACTTTCCCATATTGGACAGGTCTTCAACTAATAGTTTCAGCAAAGGTCAAAACATTTTCACAGTTGGTTATTTTGGTTATTTATACTTGCAAGTAGACAAAAACCCAAATTCTTAGTTGATTTCAACAGGTTTTGAAAAAAAAAAAAAAAAAAAAAAAAAAAAAGGCTAAATAAATCCACCATAAACAAACAGATAAGTAATCAAAGGTAATGCACTGCAAAGTAGAAAAGTAGATATGTAGGTAGGTAGGTAGGTTGATAGTTTATTTCCTATTCTTCCCCTTCTTTTCATTATAAAGTCCTTTCTCTAGCAGTTTTCCTTCATTACGTTTTTTTCTCAATGGAACACTGTAGGTAAATTTAAAACTTTTGGGTAATTATCACATACTGACAGTACTACAAAAAAGGAGGATAAATTCACACAAATCTATAACAATCTGAGACCTATTTTTTTCTGTTTATACCTTTCTAGTACAAGAATTTCTGGAGTATTCTGAAAACATTTCCAAACAAGCGCCTCAAGGCATAGGTGCTCTTTCAAAAGAGCCTCTTGTTCTTTGGAGGGTTATACAAATCAGTTGTCTGTGGTGTAAGCACCAGACTCTGTAGTTGTAGTATTTGGCCTTGGGGTAACTGTTGTGGTTAATAAATGTTGATGGATCAGTAAACTGCTTGCTTTTTAAGGTTCAGGATTTTGTAGATTAAACTCAAACTGTTGTGATGTTGTCAGTCCAACACCAAAAAGAATGATGGAAGAGAAGACAACTTGGCAACGCTTCAAAAAACATCATGGCACCTTATTAATCTTTTGAGCTGATGCACGATTTCTGAATTACTTAGTTAACCTCAGTTTATATTACCAAGTGTATAACACTATGCAACAGGAATTTTCTCTTTATGTTATCTAAAATTGGGATTATGCCCACAGAAGGGCATTGTAGAAGCTTGTTTTTCAGTGCTTAGGTTGGCCAGCTTCCCTTATTTACAGTCTTCCTTCTCATTAATGGTTATGACCATTCTTCTTCACTCAGAGTGAAGGTGAGGCACTGGAACAGGTTGACCACAGAGGTTACACAGATGCCCAGTCCCTGGAGGTGTTCAAGAGCAGGTTAGATGAGGTCCTGAGCAACCTGATCTAGTGGGTGGTGTCCCTGGCAATGACAGGGGGTTGGAACTAGATGGTCTTTAAGGTCCCTTCCAACTCCCCCTCCCCTCCCCCCTGCCCCCTCCCACCCAAAAAATAAAAATAAAAATAGAAATAAAATAATCATGGAATCCAAGCAGCATTTTTGTCCCTCTGTTACTTAGGTATTTAATTAAAAAGACTTTCAAGGGATTCCCACATGTCTCAGGAAAGTTTGAACAACTGTTGTGGTGTGATGAGTTCAAGCTACAGCTGTTTGTTTGCAAACTCTCAAAGGTTCTGATTGTTATTTTTTTTTTGATTGAAAGTGTTTTTTATTTTCACATTCTTTTTGTAGCAGTCTTAAGTAGATAAGTAGATAGATGTCTTTTGAAATTTAATTTTCTCCTTTATCTCTGTCATATAATTTTGTGTGTGTGTGTGTGCTTTGTTTGCTATTTTGTTTTCCACTGTTCTAAATTTTTGCTTATATATATTAGCTAGGGTAGTTCCAAGGGGATATATGTTATATATTGATAGCTTGTACGTAAACAGGAATCCTATCATATATATTTTCCTTATGAAAGACTCAGCAGTTTTCTGTAGGAACACAATTAATACAAACTAGTTTTTGAAGCTGTAATTTAACAGAAAGGACCAAATTTATACTTGAAGTGAGTGATGCAGTCACTTCTGACAAAGAAAAAAAAATAGTTTGGAATGTTTGGTTAAATATACGCAGCCTCTTTTTGTTGTACTTTTTATCTTCCATACAAAATGTTAACAATAGTTTTAATCATATTTTCAGCATGATTGTTAAATAATGTCAATAAAACCAAAAGAAGGTTACGAAGGTTTGTATTCCCTTTTCTAATAATGCTCCTTAAATTGTTAAAAAGAATGATAATACACATACTAATGTTTATTTCTATAGCATTGTTTCATCAATAGTTAGCTTTCTTCTACTCTCAGAGTATTTCAGTGATAAAGTATTTTTGCAGGAATAATAAAAATATATAGTGAGATTACATAAATTTCCTTTTAGTGGCAAAGTTAGTTCACACTTGCTCTTTCTTTCTGTCTCTGCCCTGTTGTAGCTGAAAAAAAAAAAAAAAAAAAAAAAAAAGACAGTTCTAGACAAAATTAAATGAATTATATGGAGATATTTATTTCTCTCATTTCTTAAATAACAACAAAAACAACAAATCTATATTTTATTTTAAAATATAATTCTTATGAATAAATGTATACAGTAAATAACACCCTAAACTTCAAATGAAGCAATATTAAATGATAAATTGTATTAAAGGACAATAAAACAATGTACATATATTTGTTATCTAAATGCACTATAATTTTTTAAAGATTTACTTATTAATGACAGAAATGTTTTAAGAACATTAGGCTTACTTAGATTCTCAACTATTAAAACAATTAAGACTGTTCATACATATAAACAAGCAAAGAAACATTGCTTGTTGAGATGACTATCCTAAGTACATATCATTAAGCCTAGCTGGTAACAAACAAACAAACAAAATACACCACCCAAAAAAACAACTATAAACAGGACAAATAAACAAACAAACAAAACACTAAATAAACACAGTATAGATTCAATTATAGAAACAGTTACATTTACGTCATATTGATATTCAACGTGTATGAGAAAAATGTGTCACTGTTACTTGTGCACAAACTTTTTGAAGTCTGAAATATTATAGTTTTTTGTATTTATATTTACTTTTCTTATTTTTTTTCCTCAGGTTTCAAAAATAATTTCTTATTTTTGCTTTTTAATTAACTATTTCGCATCAGGCATCCTATTTTGTTTTAATTTTTTTTCAAAACCATTTCTTCTTTCTTCTTCCTCTGTCAAGAGAAGTCATCCTTATACTTTACAGCCCTCTGATCATCTTTGTGTCCCTCCTCTGGACCTGCTCTAACAGACCCACATCCTTCTTGTGCTGGGGGCCCCAGACCTGGACACAGTACTCCAACTGGGGCCTCACAAGGGCAGAGTAGAGGGGCACAATCACCTCCCTCCACCTGCTGGCCACTGCTCTGTTGATGTAGCCCAGGATGCAGTTCGCCTTCTGGGCTGCAAGCACTGCTGGCTCATGTCAAGCTCTTCATCCACCAGAACCCCTAGGTCCTTCTCGGCAGGGCTGCTTTCAATGAGTTCTTCTCCCAGTCTATACTTGTGTCTGGGATTGCCCCAATCCAGTTACAGCACCTTGCACTTGGTCTTGTTGAACCTCATTTACTTGAAGCAGTGGGGTTGGATCTGAAGATGTCTAGAGATCCCTTCCAACCTCATCTATTCTGTGATTCTGTAAATGCTACTCAGAGAAAGATAATTCTCATCAGTCTCACTGAGAACATATGAAAATAAACACCCTCATATCTAATTACCATAACTGTTACATTAAAATTTACATCTATAAATATTAAACTTGACTACATTTCAGATGAATAGAAAACTAAACAAATCAGGGCAAAGTTAGTAGTCCTACCAAAATCTAACATTTCCAGAAAATGAAGAGACTTGTTGTGCTAGATATACTACTGCTGTCTGCATAAGATGATTTTATTATGCCACAATGTACACAGGGCACCCAGTCACCATCATGCTTTGAATGCTGGGACTGCAATGAATTCTGTCTTGATTCAGGATTATGTCATTACTGAAAACATTTTGCCTGTTTAGGCATGTCATTGATCTATTAAGCCACTGCAGGGAGGCTACATACAGTAAGACAGAGGTTCACATCTGTATTCCCCTGAGGGCAGCAAAGAAAAGGTCTCCTGGGAGAATTTACAATATGTTCAAAAATTCAGGTGCATAATATGAGCATGAGTCACTTTCATCAAAGGCTGAATAAGCGATAAAATGAGGGAAAGAGAATGTTCAAAGAGATTCTGCTTCCATTGTAAAAGTATCTGTGGAATATTAGAGGAATAGAAGGTAAACTCAGAAACCACATGCATTATATTTAAAAGTGATAGCTATTTAGTGATTGTCCTAAACAATAACAGTCTGAGAAGAAAGATCATCTATGTGCTGGAAAATGGATTTTCAAGGAATTGGTTCCTGGAACTTAGTCAAAACTGAGAAATAGTTCTAATTAGTTAACAAAAACCAACCAATCAACCAAAAAAAAAAAAAAAAAAAAAAATCAGCTGAAAAGTTACACCACCCACTGAGGTAGTTGGTGTCTCTTGGAGATATAGGTAGGCTGAATGGAACCTTGGCCAGCATGATCTAGTGGGTGGCATCCCTGCCTATGTCAGGGGGGTTGGAGTTACATGATCTTTGAGGTCCCTTCCAACTTAAGACATTCTATGATTCTATGAGAAAGAGACCCTTATTACAGGCTCTCTGCAGACTCAGGTAAGGATCAGATACATTAAAGTTCACCAGTGTGAAGTTTTCAGTGCTGCCAGGAAAAAAAGTAACTTGATTTTATTATGAGACAAACAGTGGAATGACTTAAAATGGTTCTGAGACTGCACAACACAGAAGTAAATGTATTCTCTGACAATTTTGATGATTGCCAAATTAAAGAGCCCAGGGACAAAATACTGCTACTTCTTCAACATTCTTATATTTATTTATTTATTTACTTACTTATTTATTTATTTATTGGGTCCCCCCCGCCCCGAGGCGCGGCGGTGGTTTGGTTTGGCTTGGTTTGGCTTGGTTTGGTTTGTGAAAATGTGAGTGTTAGTTCTGTGTTGCTAGCTAGAAAGAACTGAAAAATAAAAGACAGTGAAGTAAAAGTAAATGACTAAAAGTAAATTAATAAATAACCCTTACTACAGCCATAAAGTGATGCTCCTGGTTTTGTTTTGGGATGAGTTATGATTTAAAAATATAAAATGTATTTATGCAGAAATAAAAGAATGCATGTATTCTTTTTAATCAATCAAAACTTTTGTACTTTTTCTTTATTCTTACTTACTCTATGTTTGTACCTTTGAGTGGGAGGGTTATCATCCCACTCACAGTTCTTTGCCTTTCCCTTTCTTAATATGGAAATGACACATCTTGAACTGACAGATCACTTTATTTTCATATCACTTTTTTTTTTTTTTTGCCAAACTATTCCATTAGGAGCAGACTTGTTTCAGAGTCCTATGTCTTATAACGTCATTGTGAGCACTCAAAGGGTGGTGAATGGAATCTTGGCTTCAGTGTGCATGGAGCCACTGCCATTATGTGAGCCAAGATTTCACTCTTTATCCTTAGGTCTGTGTTATATTTAGAAGTTTCCCAAGACCTTCTTGACTGCAGCCGTTGCATGAACTGTGAAAAACGTGAGCTTGTGTTCTCAAAACTATAGCCCAATTGTGATAAACTATTTTTCAATTCTGATCTCTCCATACTCAGAAATTATTGAAAAGGTGATGAATTGTTTATGTGTTAATGCCCTAGTGAAACTGTGGGGCCAAAGAAATCTGAGGTTGGCTTAATGATAACTCCAGATCTCTGCTTAAAAGGACTGTTTTACAATGTAATGAGTATTTCATCTTGGTACCTGGCCCAAGGAGTAGATATCTACTTTGGATATCCTAAGTTCATGTCTTATTTGTTCACCTATGGAGGATCTTCCCTATTGTGTGATCCCTTAGAGGAAGTCCTCCCTTTGATCAAACTTGAAATAATTTGCATAGTCATATGCATAGTCATATTTGTGTCAGTCCACTGTCTTGTGCAAAGTTCATTTGTCACCTTTCTCTAACATTGCCAATAAGATGATTTTCAGGAAAACTTCACTGCGTAACTCTGCTTGTTCTTCACAATAGTTCACACCAAGCATGTGTCCTATCTGTATGAGAGTTTTAGTCCAAACTTAATTAAAAAATGATGATAATATTTCAAATGAAATCTCATAAATGACACCACACTATCTGGTACTCTGCATAAAAGGAATTAATAATCATTACTTCTTCATCAAAATATCAAATAATTTTCAAGTGCTATGAAATCAAGTATCATTGGAGTAAAATATGAACACAAGAGCTTCAATCTGTTAATAAAATTCCTCAAGTCAAGTCCAACATAGACTGATACCTTGCATACCTTGATTTTGCAAATGCAATAATATTATGGACTTGCAATAGTATCATGGACTATATGAATAGATGACTGAATATGAAAAATATCTTCATTAAATATATATATATATATAGTAATTTTGGGCTTGTCCATTAATGACTTAAAGTGCTGGCAATCAGAAAAACAAACCAACAAACAAAATATGGTGAGAAATACAATGTTAACACCTCTTGTGATATGAAGTTTCATAACTTCACTAGGGTTGATAGGTAACATATTTTCATGTCTAAGGACTAGAGGGAGATTACATAAGATATCTTTTCATACAGTGGATTACCATTTTGACATCTTTAGTATGTAGCTATGCAATTTGAGTAAATATAAAAACACTTAATCAGTTTAATATTCTGTTGCTCTTTAACATTCCTATATATATTGACCTTTCTGTACTGAAAAGTGTGGGCTGCAGTTCACTGAGACAGTGAAAAGGCTGTAGAGAGTTCCACAGAATCTGAAACTGAAATCTGACATTAACAGCAATGTATATCTGACATGAAAAAATTATCAATTTGTCAATGACTTCCGAGGAAAACTGCTATAATGCATTCCTCTTGGTGTTATCTAACTAAGAAATAATCCTTCAGGTCTCTGCAAAATGTAAAGTACCTTATTTGCTTTAGATTTCACAATAGATACTGACATCATCTTTAGACTAGTCATTTGAGAGGGAATTATATGACATTAAAATACTTCTTATTCTTACAAACAGATGGCTTATGTGGGAAGGAAAGAACTGATGGTTTTTGGTAGATACAAGTTAACTCCTGTTTAAGTTTCAATAAGCAATACATCTTGGGAGTTTTCCTTTTTCTATTTTTTTTTTTTCCTTTTCTGTCTTTTTCTGTCCTTTTCCTGACTTCTGTCCCCACCCCACCCCCCACCAAGACAGTATGTAGGAATTAGAAGGTGAATTGATCTCTGGTATGTAGTTTTTCCTGGACAACATTCTGGACAATATGACAGCTACGTACAAATAGATGGTGTTTAGTCACTCCTCCACATCACCAACAAAACTGTAACAGAGAAACGTTAAGATTAAGAACAGTAGTTGGTTAATGCCAGATGAAACTCTACTCATTGATTGACTTTGCATCCAGTTTCAGATATGCACTAAAGGACAATTAAAAGTTTAAATTATAGTAGAATGAAGCTCCAACATACAAGATATGGTTTTGGTAATATTATCTCTTCTAGTCAGAAGTGGGGCACAATGTCTCCCAGAAGCCACTTCCAATCAATGTTTCTAAGATTTTGTAGCTGACTCTATGAAAAGATTGTTCTGCCTCTGACGTTCAGATAGGTTCCCAAAACAATGCATTTTTCTTTTTTCTTTTTTTTTTTTTTCTTATGTTCTGTAAATCATTGACATGGAAACATGTGACCAAGTTCCAGCATTTTAAAAAACTAGCTGTTTTGCCCCTAGATATAAAGACATCATGGAAAACTGCATACCCATATCCCATAGAGACTTCAAATTTTCTTAGGTAGTTGTGATGCCTTTAAAAATCCAGCTTGATTGATTCTGAGAATTTGCTGAGACAATATGCTCTGGATCAGAACCATAACAGTTTAAAAGGATCAGAAAACATGGTCTTTCATATTTTCTCTAAGGAACTTTTGGATAAAGCTTAGTTTTTACAGTAAGCTTATATGCTTCTAGTATTTTATTGAGAAAAAATACAGGGGAAAGATAGATCTTTATATTTGACAATTATGTATGTATACTTGTGAGAATAAGTTTGGCTGAATATTGCTTCCATTTGTAATATATAAACAAGGCATTTAAACTTTGAAAAAGTATTAAGGTATATAAGATTTGGTTTGTTTGAATTTTTAACAATAAAATATTTTTTAGGCCAGCAAAGAACAGTTATCCAAATAGCATACTAAAACAATATCTATGCATATGCACATGTGCTCTACAAGTATTCTCTAAGGAATAATGCATGTAAAGCCTACCGAAATTAGTGGGATTTCTTCATATATCATTTTTTGATGTTGTTTTTTTTTGTTTTGGTTGGTTGGTTGGTTGTTTTAGGAAAGACACAGATGTATGACCCTGTAATATGGCAGTTTTGAATGCTCAGTCTTTCTATTTCAATCCAGATAAGAAATGCAGAGTCCCCTTGAGTACTGATTAGGCCTACATAAGGTCTGTGACATACAAGAGACCAAGCCCCTCTCCCTACTACATGCCATGTCCTCTCACCCTCCATATATTTTACATTGGCATTTTTCCATCTGGCACAATAAGTGTAATAAAATTATCCTTCTCTATTCCTGATTCTGAGCTGTTACAAGCAAATTCCATTTCTTAAAGTAAGGATTTAAAAATTAAAAAATATATATAGCTGTTCTGAGGAAAAGATACCAATATGTAGACACTAACAGTAGGAATATACAGATTTAGAGATAAATGTGAGATTTTATTTGACAAGACATTTTGGGTCTTGACTCTTGTCTTTTTGAAATAATTGGGAAAAAAAAAAAAAAAATCTGATTAAACTGGAAGCATGATCAGGTCCTAAAATGTGTTGCTATAACTCTTAAATGTGTTTCTATAACTCTTAGGACTTCTATAGCTTATGTTAGGATCTAAAATCTTGTCTGTTTACTTCAGGAATTAGAAGGGTATATTTTCATAGTGGTTAAATGTATACTTCACTGATTTAGAATGTGTTTAGCAAAGCTGCCCTTGTCATTGCTAGATTGATATATTTATATGCACTTTCCCCTTCAAAATTCTGTTTAGATGGCTGTAAGGAAAAAAAAAAAAAAAAAAAAAAAAAAATCTGTCTGCATTCTGATAAGGCTATGAAAAACAAAAAAATTTTTTAAAGACTAACTTGAAATTAAATTATAGAATGGCTGAAAATACATAAAAGAGAAAAAAAATCAACAATAGCAAGAAAACAAACAAATAAACAACAACAACAACAACAAAATACTAAAACACTTAACAATGTTTAAAATCTTCTTCTTTATTACTACTTTTTTATACCTGGGAAGAAACATATACCTTCTTCCATTCCCTATTTTAAACTTCCTTAATAAGGCCTACCTATCTTAATACCTCTTTGACAATATTAAATAAATAAATAAATAAAGCTCACGGGTCATCTATATCAAGAAATATATGTTATGTCAAATCTACTGGCATTTAAAACTACCTTTCTCTGATTTATAGTCTCCTGCTCAGCCTTGGAGTCTTTACTTATTGGAATGTTTCTGGAAAGAAAAGATATCTTTGTTCAGTGTGTTGGATAGTCTTGATTATACACAACAAATCACATTAGGAGACATGAAAGCAATTACTCAGCTTCCATATTTTTATTTGCTAATGTGAGATAACAGACGTTAGTTATTAGTTATTCATTTGCTTTAAAAAATATATGATATTTTATAATATTAGCTAGCAAACATGAGGTGCTTCTGCACAGATAACCCCCTGGAAACTGAGAAATATATATATAAATAAATAAATAAATCACTTTTCACTTGGGAACTTGATGTAAGCACTAAAAGTACTTAGAAGTTAGCCTAGCATACAGTACCAGAAATATAGCACCCAATATTTCTCTTACCATAATTCCTTTTAGGTGCCTATACTCAGCACAAGGATACTCTGTGCCTGCTTTCTTCACATATTAATTTGAAAAGGTAGCTCATTCTAGTAAGAACTTGTGAAAAGGTCATGCTGTGTTACTGAAGAGATGAGTTTCTACTGGTCAGCACAAACTCTATGAAGGAAAATGAAAATAATCTAGGGAAAAAATGAGTTAATAAAATGTTTTCACAAGACCCAACTATTTCTTATACTTTCCCAGATGGAGAACCTACTGAAAATGAAATAAATTTAGCAACCTTCTTGCTACATCTCGGTCTGCTACTATTCACACTCTGAGTCTTTTCCATTCCTGATGTGCCCTGTCTCACCTTTTTCCATTATTCTCCAGTTCCCTTTTGTAGTATTGATAACAGTAGAAAAGTTATTTTTCAAATGATGAGATACAATCAATAATTATAAAAATATCCCCGTCTATGCCATTAAGCTAAAGGGCAGAAGACTGTGGCCTCAGTACTTCTGTCCACAGTTCAGTTTTGAATTACAGACACTTCTGTGAGTTTGAGCTAGTTCAGAATACTTTCTTATTATAATCCTTTCCAAATGAATGATTGAAAGTTTTCAAAAGCTTTAGAGTGATTTTGTTGGAGGGAGCAACATACACTGGAATGAGAACATACCTTACCTTTCTCATTAGCAAGGAATCCTAAAGGAGTAAATTAGGACATAGGAGACCTCACTTTCTGCTTCTGCCTCCTCTGGAGACCACAAAACCAAACAAAATCAAAATAGAAACTTCAATCTAACAGACTAAATTTATTTTTCAATCTCTCTCTCTCCCTCTCTCTTTCTCTCTTTCTCCCCTCCCACCCCCTTCATTATTATTATTCTTTTTTTTAATAAACAACAGAGGAAGGTATGAAATGAATCCTAAATACAATAACATGACTATTCTTAATCCTTAATCTTTCTTTTACCATGTACAAAGCTGTAAGATATTAATTTTGTCACAGCTAGTGAAAACAAGTCAAAGCTCATATATTTCTTCTGAATTATTTTTCAACGTCCAAAATGTTTTGTTTTTGTTTGTTTGTTTGTTTGTTTGTTTTTCAGTTATTTGTTCAACTGTCAATACTTTTTTTTTTTTTTCCTATTAAGAATTATTTCCCTCTTCTTGTATAATTTTAAATTCTGATAGGGACTCCTCTATTATAACAATAATGATAATGACAATAGCAATAACAATAATAATAATATTAAAATAATAATAATAATAATAAAATAAAAATCCTTTTCCAGAAAACAATAGCTGGGAAATATTGAGTATGCTGCCCAGGATAAATATTTACCAACAAGCTTGCAGCCAGTAACTTTTTCTGCCGCTAAGAAAGATGAAATACTTTCTTGTATCTGTCAAATAAATACACCACTTGAGAACATCCCTCACCCATTCAAGTCCTCTGCATTACCCTCAGAGGTCTTTAAGGCAATCAAACTTTGAAACATAAGTTTAATTCTAATTTCTCTGTTATTATATTGACAGAAGAGTAATAAAAACAACTTTACTTGGAACTTGCAGTAAGCTCATCTGGTAGATTGAAAACTCTATGGTTCAAAGATGTCCCCATAGAGAAATAAAAAATAAGGAATTGTTAAAAGCAACATGCTCGTATTTCTTCACATGTACATGGCTTATGCTGATTTTCTGGAGAAAAAATAAATAAATTTAAATTATATTTATGCACTGGACTATTTGTTAGGCCACATTCACTGATAAATGTAACTTTCCATTACATACAGCTTTATGTAAAACAGCCTGCCCTGAAATAAGGCCTAGCTATTGTAGTCAAAGAAGGCTGCTTCTACTGTTTTGTGTTTTGTTTTGTTTTGTTTTTTGTACCTGGTCCATATTCTGCAAATCTTCCAACACTGATCACCAGCTTGTTTTGTAATGGTTTCCATATACTCTAAAAGTGTTTATTTTATTTTATTTTTTTCCTGTAATTAAAATTAATATTCAATGCAAGAGAGACAGGAATTGGAAAGAAGTTAATAATACCTTTTGAGTTCAGGGGATAATGTATAAACTGGTAATCATTATTTCATGTTTTAGCCTATAACCCAGTCCAAATCTGACAAAACGTTTACTGACATAGGCATTTAGCATTTTAATTTTTACTACAAAATTTGACTGTTATCTACATTTGATTCTGGAATTTCAGAAACGTTCCATGTTAAACTCATTTTGTGTTTGTTTAGGACAGAGGTTTAAGTTACTTTTTTTTGGTCAAGTAGGTGATAATTCAAAATTTTTTGTGTTTGTTTCACCTAGTTTTCTATTCTGGTTAAGCTCAGTTCACCATTCCATTTTTTAACATGAATGTTGTCAGACATTTATCAATTAACCTAAAAATGTCTGGTCTTAAAAATGTCTAGTCTTCCAACTAGATCTGAATTGTCATCTCCTATATTCCCTTCCTAGTTCAAACCTACAGTGAATTAAGACAAATGTATTTTTCTCACAAGATTTTTGTGTATCTTACCAAAGTGCTGTTTAACCTTGAAACCATGTTCTAAATCTCTATTTCTAGACACTTGAAATCATAACCCCTTATATTTTAGCCTTAATATTTAGCTCCTTAGATCATGGAAATACTCTGAAGTTTCTGAATTTTTTGACCACTAATGCATTCAAACCTGTTGATGCAGTCAGTTATTTACCTCTCTTATCCTAGGCAACTGTGGTGGTTTTACCGTGCTAGGCAACTGAACACCACAACCGCTCTCTCACTCCCCCTCCTCAGAGGAGGAGGGGAAGAAGTAAAGGAAAGAACAACTCACGGGTTGAGATAAGGATAATTTAATTAAAGAGAAAATATATATATATATTAAGGAAATATTATTAATTAACAATTCAACTAAAGGGAAGAAGGGAAAAAAGGAAAGGGGAAAGGGAGGGGGAAAGGGAACAGCAACAACAACAACAACAACAAAAAAAAGTAAAGGCGATGTGGAAGTGCAGAGGAAAGAAATTATTCTCTACTTCCCACAAATGAGCGATGCCTGACCACGTCCTTGAAGCAGGGCCTCAACGCACGTAGCCGGTGTTCGCAAGGAGGACAGATGTTTTCGCAACGAAAGCCCACCCCTCCTCTCTTCCTCCTTCTTCCACCTTTTATTGCTGAGTGTGACATCATATGGTATGGAATATCTCTTTGGTTAGTTTAGGTCAGCTGCCCTGGTGATGTTTCTTTCTCACTTTTTGCCCACCCCCCAGGAGGGTTAGAGAAAGTCCTGATACTGTGCCAGCACTTCTCAGCAGCAGACACAACACTGGTGTGATAACGCTGCTGTTCTAGCTACAAGTGCAGAGCATGGCACTGTATGGGCTGCTGCAGGGAAAGTTAACATCCCAGCCAGACCCAGTACAGCAACAAAGACTGAAATTCAGATGCAGATTCAGGTACCAGACACCATTTAGGTTTTCTAAAATTCGGGGACTTTATATGTATTTTCAGTCTAAGATCCCAGTAGAAATCAAATCTGCAGACTCAAGGGTATTTACAGAACAGATACATACAGACATAGATTTCTAGTATTTTAAAACTTCTCTGCTACTTTACGTAGCCTTCATTGACCTCCCTAGAAGTGTAATAGGGTTACCTGTGCAGACATTACCTATGACACATCTGCTAGATTCATGTGGACAGCTTGGATGATCTAGCGTGTTTCAAGTGACAGTAAACTTCCTTATCTAGGTAAGTGAATTACATCTCTACTAGCTAGTCTGTTGAATAATTCTGTAGGTTCCTTATATCCAGTTAGATATATGATATTAAAAGGAAACATATCTAATGTCAAATTCTATTAAATCTGTAAAAATGTTTACATTAAAGTAAGTGATAGTCTCTTTACTGAATTTCAGTCCTTTACATTGACTCTAGGCTCTTTATCATGAAATTAAAAGTTCATATGAGCTATTAAGAGAATGAATCTCACTTGTATCCTTAAGTAGGCTTCATATTGGAGTATATGGAAGTTAACAAATGGAAATTTCAGTCTAGAAACTACAGTTAAGTATTTGTTTGACTGATAAATATTTATTTAATTGTATATTCTTTAATATTATTTAATATTTAATGAGTTTAAATATTTATTATTAAATATTCTTTCATCAGAGCTACTATGGACAAATTCATCCTAAGAGAAGATACTTTTGCAATGCAAACTTCATGAAGGTCTTTTTCATGTGAGATGGAAATCAAACACAAACACATATGCATTGACATTTATTGTTTTATGCTGGGACATATAATGACGGGATGCTAATATTACATTTGTGATTTTATCAAGTAATAATTATAGAGTGTTTTCTCTATAGTAAGTTAGATAATTTTTCCCATATATTTATATGATTTTACCTAGATACACTCCATATTTACATTAAAACTATTCATTTTATCGTTGCTGAATGGGATGGGTGCCCTGGTGACAAAGGATACAGAGAAGGTAGTGTTGCTGAATGCTTTTTTTGCTTGTCTTTACTGATAAGAACACCCCACAGGAATCTCAGACCCTGGATAAAGAGAGGAAATCCAGAGAAAGGATAGCATTCCCTTGGTCAAGGAGGATCAGGTCAGAGACCATTTTGGCAAACGACATCCACAAATCCATGGGGCCCAATATAATGTACCCACGGGTGCTGAGGGATCTGGCCAATGTTATTGCTAGGCCACTCTCCATCATCTTTGAAAGGTCATGGAGAACTGGAGAGGTACCTGAGGACTGGAAAAAAGCCAATCCCACGCCTGTTTTCAAAAGGGCAAGAAAGAAGACCCTGGCAAATACAAGATAGTCAAACTCAAGTCCATCCCTGGAAAGGTGATGAGCAGCTCATCCTGGGGGTCATCTCCAAGCACGTGGAGGATAAGAAGATGATCAGGAGTAATCGGCATGGATTCACCAAAGGGAAATCTTAACCTATCGGATAGCCATCTATGATGGGATGACTAGCTGGGCAGATGAGGTGAATGTCGTCTACTTTGACTTCACTAAAGCTTTTGACACTGTCTCCCATAACATCCTCAGAGGCAAGTTCAGGAAGAGTGGACTTAGATGAGTGGACAGTGACATGGATTGATAATTGGCTGGATGGCAGAGGTAAGAGGGTTCTGCTCAGTGGTGCAGTCTAGTTGGAGGCCTGCAGCTAATAGTGTCTGTCAAGGTTCAGTACTGGGTCCAGTCTTGTTCAACTTATTCATCAACGATCTGTACAATGGAACAGAGTGTACCCTCATCAAGTTGATGACACAAAGCTGGGAGGAGTGGTTGATACCCCAGAGGGTTGTGCTACCATTCAGAGTAATCTTGACAGGCTGGAAAGATGGGCTGAGAGGAACTTAATGAGGTTCAACAAGGGCAAATGCAGGGTCCTGCACCTAGGGAGGAATAAACCCAAACACCCAAACCCAACCCCAGTCCATGGGGCCTGACCTGCTGGAGAGCAGCTCTGTAGAGAGGGACCTGGGAGTCCTGATGGACAGCAGGCTGACCATGAGTCAGCAATGTGCCTTTGTGGCCAAGGTATCCAATGGTGTCCTGGGCTGCATTCTGAAGAATGTTGCTGGCAGGTCAAGGGAGGTGATCCTGCCCCTTTACTCAGCCTTTGTGAGGCCACAGGTGGAGCATTGTGTCCAGTTCTTGGTTCCCCAGTACAAGAGAGACATAGAACTACTGGAGCAAGTTCAGAGGAGGGTTATGAAGACAATTAAAGGACTGGAGCACCTGTCCTACAAGGGTAGGCTGAGAGAGCTGGGCCTGTTTAGCCTGGAAAAGAGAAGATTCAGGAGAGACCTCGTTAATGTGTATAAATATTTGAAGGGAGGGTGCAAAGAAGATGGAACCAGACTCTTTTTTGTTGTGCCCAGCAACAAGATGAGAGGCAACGGGCACAAACTGAAATATTGGAAGTTCTGTCTGAGTATGAGAGGGCATTTCTCTACTGTGAGGGTGACAGAGCACTGGAACAGGTTGCCCAGAGAGGATGTGGAGTCTCCTCTGAAGGTATTCAAAACCCTCCTGGATACCATCCTGCACTAGGTGATCCTGTTTGGCAGAGACGTTGTACTAGATTATTTTCAGAGGTCCCTTCCTACCTCAACTGTGATTCTGTGATTTTTGCTTTCCAGTAGTTCCTTTACATTCAGCACAATCTTACTGTCTTCCTTTAATAATAAAGTTAATTTTAGCTTACATGCAAGATTTTGAGGCAATTTTAACATTGTTACTGAAACATATGGATCAATGTTTATCTTGTCTTATGCAACATCAGTTTTCTATATTTCTGTATTTGCCTGCAGATGTTAATCTTATGTGACAATGCTTATTTTGCAATTTTCTTACTCTAGTATTTTGAGAGTAGGAAACCAGTGTAACATGAATCTGCATAATGACTGAGAACCATTATTACTTCATTGTCGAGTGAACCATTAGACCAAGACTTTAAGATCACTGAAGGACAAGAGCTTGTCCAAGGATATAATTCATAGTATGGAGACTCAAGAAAACAAGGGCTGTGATCCAAGCCAGAAACAAACTCATATAAGCTGAGTGAAGAAAATGATGGGAATTTTCCCTCCACAGCACAAAATAAATGAGACAAGGGCACATTATATATATATATATTATATATATAATGGTCATTATATATATATATATATTTTTTTTTCCTGAGACTTGTCTAATTTACTGTAATTGTAAAACAAAACTCATGTACTGCACTTTATATACTGTATATACTTTATATACTGTATAAAGAGGTCCGGTTTTGGATACTCTTTTATAGGCAATGTGCACAAGACATAAGAAAACAGAAGTTATCAATTGAAGTGATTTATATTTTATAAATATCAAACCTGATAAACAATTTTAAAATGATAAAAGAAATATTTTATTTTAAGTCAATTACAATAAGTATTAAAATTAGAAATTTTAGTTAGTTAGCTTTTAGAGATAAAGTTATAATCTGTACATATTCAGACAGCAACTATTCACTTTCCTAGTAAACTAAGTTTAGCTCAGTAGTTCTTTAAATCAAATGTGAACATTCATAAAAACATAAAACTAACAAAAGACTAGGTTTCGGTTCATTAGATTGGGTTGTGGGTTTTTTTGGTTGTTTTGTTTTGTTTTTTTTTAAGCTATGATTATATAAAGAAAAAAAAAATCTGTTTTATATTCTCTGTTTTGTCTCATATTTCAAATACCAAAAAATTTATGTTTGAAAAAGTTCTTTCTCTTATATCTGAATATTGTTCAAATGCCAGAGACTGCTTTCCTATTTAAATGTGGTTAGTGTTTATTACTCAATAATACATAAATTGACAGTAAAAATTAATCATAACATTGAATTTTTTTTTCCAGAGATTACAAAAGAATCTCAAAACCCTAATGAATAATATTCTTGTTCTCTGTGTATGGGAACTTGAGGCACAAAGGGGAACAGAATTTTTCCAAAATCTCACAGTAAATCAAAAAGAGAATGATAACCAGAACATAGGTTTTCTGACTCATATCTCTCCTTTAACCAGAAGATGACCCTGACCAAGTGAGCAAGTTAGATCTATACACATTTAAAATATGTATTTTTACTCTAAATGGAATGCTTAGTGTAAAACAAAATTAATGGTTATTTAAGCAAGCTACGAACAATGGGTTTTCTTTTAATGGATAAGTTCACTGTAAACAAAATGGAAATGTGAGGAAGGGTAGAGAAAGAGATATTCACATTTCAGAGATTTTCTTCTTATTAATGACTGTTCTGGAAGTGTAAAAGAAAAGACATCTCCTGTAGACCTATAGAGACCTATAATTAATTTTAACCAATACTAATAGCTGTGTTAAAATACATGATGAATGCATTCAAGTGAATGACTAGACTTATTACAAGGTAAATTTATTTGGAACTAAGGTAGCAACTTCTGGAAGAATATATTTGAAAAGACAATTGTACTATTTAAAAAATATTATATACTTTCACTGCCTCAAACCCCAAACAGCAATGAATTCATTGCCTCTCTCACTAGAGACTTATTTGTAAGAAATATGGTGGCAGAAACATCTCTCATTTTTTCTACAGAATTGGCCATCTGGGAGACAGAATTAAGTACATGAAATTTTATCTTTGGTTTACTTTCAGAAATTCCCATGTTGTTTTCCCCCGGAGACTAGATACTGACCCAATTTGAAACTCCATAGTTATATGATTAGCCCTCATTTTCCCTAGAACATTTTCTTCCACAAATATATGTCAGTTCTGGGGAGGTCTAAATATATATGAAAATTGTTCAAAGGAATGTAAAGTTATTTGGAAGACTGTGGAACAATAAATCAGGGTATTCAGCTCATTGGAACAAAGTGGTATTTCCATTGGGTTGTCATGTAGATTCTACTGATTTTAGTGGACTTTTAAAAGTATGTGTCTAAGGTATTTTATTGCACATCATTTTTGATGCTGCTCTCTTTCGCTCTCCTTATGACATTGTGGTGTTTTGTATTCTCTTCTTGTAACTTATTTAGACATTTATTTCACAAGGGTTGGTATAACCTTTTTTCCTCTCTTTTTAATCCAGTAAAATTGGACTCCCATCTTCCTTGGCCTTTGAGTACCTCAAAACTAATAACAGTATAAAAATAAATAAAAATAAAAATAAAAATAAGTTACTGTGTCTGAATATAAAATTTCAGAAGTGGAATATATCCATTTACTTTGTGATTTAAAATGAAAATATAAATGTTCTGTCAATTTTGGTGTTGAGAGTTGCTTCAGATAATCTTGTTTTTTTATGTGCTCCATATCTCCATACAATTTATTTATTTATTATTATTATTATTTTTTCCCAATATAGGGAAACATAGAAAGTTATTTCAGAGAATCAAAATGGGAAAATGGGAAAAGGAAAGCATCTCTCTCATATATATACAGCTGCACTGAACTTATGACATGATGTCAAACTTAGCTTATAGCTATACTTGAACCATATTTAATAGTAAATGAAATTTCTGACGTAAGAAGATGTGATTACAGTATCTTCTAATTTATGTAGAAAATATTTTAGCTTCTTGGTTAAATTTCCAAAAGTTCCTAAATAAAATAGGAGATTATGGGTAGAGCTGGCTATGTTGTTCCAGCTTGTGCTGATCTAGGCTAAGAGACTATCACAGTCTACCACCAGCCCCCACACATAATTGTGCCATATACATGCTGCCTGCTGTAGGTTTTCACTTGCACCATCAGAAAATATAATTACAGAGGTGGCTGGTTCCCATATACGTTATCTAGTTATATAAATTTTCATTTGTTGCTAAGTTTTAACAGATCCAGGGATGATGACAAACATATTAGAATGTGGTTTAAGACCATATTTTGTATGAGAATCATCATCAATCAGGTTGGAAAAGACCTCCAAGCTCAGCTGGTCAAACCATCACCCTACTACTAATGTCACCTACTTAAACCATGTCCCTAACCACCACATCCAACCTTTCTTTAAACATCCCCAGGGATGATGTCTCCACCACCTCTCTGGGCAACCCATTTCAATGCCTGACTACTCTTTCTGGGAAGAAATTTCTCCTAATTTCCAACCTGGACCTCCCCTGGCATTGCCTCTAGTCCTATTGCTAGTTATCTGTGAGAAGAGACCAGTGCCTAGCTCCCCACAATTCCTTTCAAGTAAGCAATAAGGTCGCCCCTGAGACACCTCTTCTCCAGACTAAACAACCCCAGCTCCCTCAGACACTCCTCATAGGACTTGTGTTCCAGGCCCTTCACCAGTTTCATACCCCTTCTCTGGACACCCTCCAGGGCCTTGATATCCTTCTTATAGTGAGGGGCCCAAAACTGAACACAATACTCAAGGTGCAGACACACCAGAGTAGTGTACAATGGGACAATCACCTCCCTGGTCCTGCTGGCTACACTGTTCCTGATACAAGCCAGGATGTTGTTGGACTTCTTGGTCACCTGAGCACACTGCCGGCTCATGTTTATGTGAGCTTCAATCAGCACCCCCAGATCCTTTTCCTCTACACACTGTCAAGCCATTCTGCCCCAAGCCTGTAGCACTGCATAGAGTTGTTGTGGCCAAAGTACAGACAAATCTTGGTACAGCTGAAGATGACCTGAGCAGTCTACCTCTTTTGACCATTATGAGATATGTATTCATTTTAAAATAAGTTCAGTAGCTTCCCAGCCTAGACTTCTTGGTTTGGGCCACCAGCTTTAAAAAGCTGTATAGGTGGGAAGTCTGTATTATTTTTCCTTCCTGGTAGGAGGAACTGATGCAGAGTCAATTATGTATGTTACAGTGACATTATTATATACAGGCCATGGTTACTCAGATAATGTTATTAGATGATGGCATGAAAGCATCAGATAGATATAAGCAGCGAAAACATGTTGATCTTATAAAACTTTTTCTAGATGAAATCTTATTTTTCACATAAAAACAGACTTATGTTACAGGATAAAAATATTGTCTTTGCCAGTATCATGATATCTTGTTGCTGAGACAAAAGGTCAAAAGGGAAATCATGTGACAAAATAGAGCTTCTACATAATGACATGTGGCATCATATCAAAATACTCTAATGAACTTTGAACCACTGGATTCATTTCAGGTTGGAAATTAGGAGAAATTTATTCTCAGAAAGTGTAGTTAGACATTGGACTCACCTTCCCTGGGGGTGCTTAAAGAAAAGTTGGATGTAGTACTTAGGGACATGGTTTAATGGGTAATATTGGTGGTAGGGGGATAGTTGGACCAGATGATCTGGGAGGTCTTTTCCAACCTTAATGATTCTATGATTCTGTGATTTGCACTAATAGGACTGGGGTGCATTTATCTATGTACACTACAGCTTATTCCACCACTCTTGACTAATGGAGCTAGCCTACAACTTTGTAAATAAATTACAGAGGTTCAAGGAAAGCCATGCACTATTATTTGTATGATACATTTCTTTATAGTATGCAAACTTTTCTTTAAATGAACTTCTTGCCTGTCCTCTAGAGGCTGATGACATCTCTTTTGCTTGCCAGAGGCCGTTACTGCTGCTTCATTTTAGCTTTGCTCTCCCATTGTGTTGCACTGTCTTAGCAAAAGTATCTAAGTAAGATTCCAGGTTTCAGTGCTATGCAAATGATATTGAGTCAAGTCTTGGATAACCTCTGTTAAACTGCCAAGTCCAGCTTCTCTGGGTAATTCATTAGTGGGGTAACAAAGAGGTCTTGAGCAGTCCTCTACCCCCAGGGAACCACCCACCTTTGCACACCTGGAGAAAGTCTTTTTGAAATAAATTTGTTTTATACATATAACTATATAAACTTGGCATTATCCTTTAGCAAACTCAGAAAGAATAGTTGATATCAAGTACATACATTTTCTGACTAATAAGGAAGATGAAGTTGTACTATAAAGCATGTTTCACACAGCTCTATGCCTGGTAAAATGTCTGAAAACAAGTTAGCTTTAAAACCTTCTCTCCAGAGTAAAGTTTGCAGTATTTTGTCAAGATGCTCAGTTTATCCAGATGGAGTGACTGTTCCCTCACAAAACCTGTTTCAAGTGCAAATATGAGACTAAGTGGGATCGAGATCACTAAACTGGAGCACAATCAGGAGCTGAAATGTTGTGTAGAGAGTTGTGGTCTGTAGTTGGAACATAATGGATGAAATTAATTTTGGTGTGTCTCCTTCAATATCAGTGGAGTTATACCTGTAATAACATAATGTGAAGAAGGAAGTTTTCCTTTCCTTTGTTGTATCTGAATTTAAAATAATGTATCTGAATATCTGAAGCAGTTGTATCTGCATTCAAAATAATCTGGTTTCAATGGAAAAACCTAGTAGCAGATTTTCACACAGTTATACCATAGTAACTTTGAAGTTTGTGAGAACTTTGTAACTTGTTAACTCAGTGAAAAACAATATTAAGGACAAGAGGCAATGGGCACAAACTGAAATGTGGGCAGTTTTGGCTGTATATGAAAAACACTTCTTTACAGTGAGAGTGACAAAGCACTGGAATAGGTTGCTCACAGAGGCTGCGGAATCTCCTTCTCTGGAGACATTCAAACCCCCCCTGGATGTGATCCTGTGCAACATGTTCAAGGTGGCCCTGCTTCTCAGGGGTTTGGACTAGATACTTATATCCAGAGGTCCCTTCCAACCTCAACCATTCTATGATTCTGTAATTAATCCATTTGATTTTAAAATGTGTATTCTTATACAAATGAAAAGTGTTAATGCCTGTATAATTTCAGGGATCTATTCACAGATCCTTTCATTACTCTCAGATTCTTTTCCTCATGTCCAAAAGATCTCAGAGATGACCAGTATCAGAAACAAGTTTCAACTGAAGTATCCTCAAAGGTCATGCTTCACAAAAGAAAATCCTGGCAGCAAGAAATGTGACAAGTACTCAAATAAGTACTCTTTTTCAGTCTCCAAAAGAAGTTCAGTTGCTTGCTGAGAAGAACGGTAGCCATACCAGTGTTATTTAAAACCTTGACTTCACTCTGCTGCCCAGTAAATCAAGCAGTGGTAAGCAATCTAAAAGGGAAACCAAACAGTTTGTCCCTGCACACTGGAAGTGCAGTGTAAGCACTAAGCTGGTAAATTCTAGTGTCATTAATCTTCTTCTACAGGGCTATCTGTCACCACCTCTATGTTGGTGACATATACACAAGTCTGCATTGTGAATGAAGAACCACTTTGCATTGTTTTTAAATCTGTCTAGCTCCATTGTTGTAAATGTTCTCTTTCTTTATGGGGGAAAATCAAAACAAATGAATGGTAACAGATCATACATTTAGTGAGAAGAATGTTTCTCACTCCTCCACCTCTCAATGTATCATAGTCCCCTTCATATCTACCTCCAAAAATATGCACTGTGACTTAATACAAACTCACATTAAAGTGTGGCAAATCTTCAAGTAAGGCTTGATGAAAACAAAGATACATATCTTTCATTTCCATTTAATCTATGGATATTTTTGTGCATTTCCTTTATGTCCTAAACATTTATTGCTAGTTACTATTACCTAAAATAATGCAAATTGAGGTGTTTAGGATCTAGCCTGTAATGGTCCCTTTATTAGCCAAAATACATTTTAATAGCATGATTATACATTAATTATAAAATGTAGCCTTTTCCCCAATCCTCCACTAGGCTGTTCCATTTTCTCCAAACACGACACCTTTTGTTCACCCCAGTGAAGGCCATTCTGAAGGGTGATATAAAGTAAACATCACAGCAAAATCACCAGATCAAAATATGTTAAATTTCTAAAATGAAACCAACAGATTATCTTTGTAGAGTACTAAATTCCTTGCTTCACAATGTGCTGTCAGAACTCACAGCATTCAGGAAAATTTAATTGATGACAATTATTGCAACAAGTGTACCATAGAATAGATTATATGAGTATGCTTATATTGTCAGATATGTAACATGGGCACCAGCAACTCTTGAAAAATAATTATATTACTATTCTTACTTACTAAAACTGTGCATTGGAAGGTTTAAAGACAAAGTAGCCAGACCTTAGAAAAAAGAAAATTAGTCACAGCTTGGTAAACTAACTAAACTCAGTCAGCAGCTGAACAAGTTAGGAGTTTTCTTTTCTCACAGGATATATTCCCAGCTCCATTGCAACAGAGGATCAAATATATTGCATGCAAGTCTGTCCTGGAAACCAAAACCTACTGTCCTAGAAGCAGGAATATATTTTGGTAGTTAGTAAGTTCAAAAGTTCTGAGTTATCTGAAAGCAACACATCTTTCCCCTATCTTCCACCAGAGTCACAACTGCACGAACTATACAATGGATGAATTAAATGAAATTAATGAAAGACACTCCATTTCTAAAACTTGATAATATCAGAAGTTGTATTTGATCCCACACCTTCTGAAAAGAGAGACAAATAAATAATATAAAAATACATATTTTACAATATATTTGACAATATTGGCACTATATTTTTATGTGAAAATATTTAGTTTTCAGCTTCTCACACTGTCCTGCCAGTGGGCAGGCTGGGGGTGCAGCAGGAGCTGGGAGGAGACAGATCCAGGACAGCTGACCCAAATTGGCCAAAGGGGTATTCCACACCATCTGACATCATGATGAACGATTAATATGGGGTGTCTGGCTAGGGTGGGGGAGACTGGCTGCTCAGGGAGAGTGGATGGGCATCGGTCAGTGGGTGGAGAGCAATTGCACTGTGCATCACTTGTTTTGTACACATTATTTTTAGTAGTACTATTATCCTTATTATTATTATTTTCACTTTTTTTTTTTTTTTTTTTTCTGTCTGAATAAACTGTCTTTATCTCATCCCACAGGCTTTCATTTTTTTTTCTGATTCTCTCCCCCATCCCAGAGTGGGATGGGGGGAGGGTGAGGGAATGGCTGTGTGGTGCTTAGCTGCCAGCTTGGTTAAACCACAACATTGTGACATAGATTAGTCAAAGTTAATGCAGACAACATCTAAAAAGGAACATAATAATTTATCTTATTTCAGTAAGTTCCAGTGAATGCAAGGATCAAAAACTCCAGAGGAGATTAAAAACATGAGCAACAAACAACTCCTGGTTTTCTGTTTGCTTGTTTGTTTTTTGATAAATGATTATTTTCTGTACTATGAAATGATAATTTGAAACCTTTGTCATAGAATTATCTATAAAATATTAAATTTGCTTTCTTTGTGTTCCTGTGACCAAAAATTATGAGCATCTCAGCCTCTGAAAGTACAATCAGTGTTTACTCCTAGGGAAGTTATTATTTCTTTTTTATCTTTAATTAATGTAACTTAAGGTAGTAGAAATGCAACTGAGAAAGAGTGTATCACTGCAATGATATATATAATAATTAACCAATTAAAAAGGCAAGTCATTCAAGAAACTGGGCCTGTGCAAATCTCATGAAATTCAGTAGGGCCAAGTACAAGGTCTTGTGTGTGGCTTGGAGCAATCCCAAGCAGAAATACAGGCTGCATGGAAAATGGATTGAGAGCAGCTCTGAGAAGAAGGACTTGGGAGTGTTGTTTGATTACAAGCTCAACATGAGCTAGCAATCACAAAATCACAGAATCACAAAATCACAGAATCACAGAATTGTAGGGGTTGGAAGGGATCTCAAAAGATCATCAGGTCCAACCCCCCTGCCAAAGCAGGTTTCTCAGAGCAGGCTGCCCAGGATAGCAATGTGCATTTGCAACCCAGAAAGCCAACCATATCCCAGGCTTCATGAAAGTAGCATGGCCAGCAAGTCAAGGGCAGTGATTCAACCTCTCTGCTCTTGTGAGATCCCAAGTGGAGTAATGCACTCAGCTGTGGGGCCCCCAGCACTAAAAGGGCATGGACCTATTAGAAAGAGTCAAGAGGAGTACCATGAGGATGATCAAAGGACTAGAACACCTCTCCTATGAAGACAGGTTGAGAGAACTGGGATTGTTCATCCTGGAGAAGAGAAGGCTCCAGGGAGACCTTATACAGTGGCCTTTCAGTAGCTAAAGGGCCCTAGATGAAAGATGGGGAGAGACTTTTTCAGGCAGTGTAGTGATAGCACAAGTAGTAATGGCATTAAACCAAAAGAGGGTAGACTGAGATTAGATATTTGGAAGAACTTCTTTTCTATGAGGGTGGTGAGGTTGCCCAGAGAAGCTGTGGGTGTCCCATCCCTAGAAGTGTTCAAGGCCAGGTTGGATGGGGCGTTGAGCACCCCGGTCTGGTGGGAGGTGTCCTTGCCATCACAGGGTGGTTGGAATTAGATGGTCTCTTTAAGGTCTCTTTAAGGTCTTTTCCAACGCAATCCATTCTGTGATTCTATGATTCTGTGGTTCTGTGATTCTATGATTCCATGAAATATCAACTCAAGCAACTCAGGTCTCTTGATTAAAATTAAATTCAGGTTGCTTGATTAAAATTAACTCAAGTTACTTGAATTAAAATAGTGCCTCACTATTTACCACCTATATATATATATATTAAAAGTTATACATCTCTTAGAAATCATGAAATAGTAGACCAATTACAGCATACATGGAAATAAATATGTCTAACTCTCTTCACATAGCTGAAATCAGATATGCTCTAGTTTCCTTCAGCTTTTTTTTTAATATAATAATATTATAAATATTAGCAAGATTAAAATAATTGATACATATATTTTAACAAAATTCTTCTTTGCTCTTCAGAGCAATGCAGAACAGGTCTTCATTAAAAATACTAACAGTTAATATAACTAAATGATAATTAATACTGTGTTAGCTAATGAACATGAAAACTTATAGAAATACAGTTAACAGGACCAGGATAGGCTTACTCAGAAGTAAGACATCCCTAACATAGGGATAGTTTTTGCAGCCCAGATCACTGAATGTCATAGATACCACCTCAGAACCCAAGGATGATTTTTTTTTTGTTCTGCGTAAGAAACCCCACTGTAGTTAACATATTAGTTTAAAATTCAAATATATTCATTTTATCAAAATTTATTTAACAAGTGATTGTTGTGCCTTATTCATTGCCATGTTCATTGCCTTAATATGGAAAAAAAAAAAAAAAAAAGAAAAAAAAAAGAGAGAGAGAAAATAAAGTTCACTCGGTAGACCACATACCATAAAATGTATTTTGGGGAAGCTAGGACCCATATCTATGATGAAATGCAAGATATTACTTCAAAACTTCAGTCTTACAAAATGGAATGATGAAATAGCTTCACTAGAAAAGTGCTTCAATGAAGTAAGTTACAATGGTTCTATGTGCATCACTTTTTAAAATGCAATTCCAAAGGGGTGTGTGTGTGAAGCTTTATTATTTTTTGTTTGTTTGTTTCCCTCAAATGAACTTATGGTATGAAAGAATTTGAAATTAATGTCTACAATTTAATCTATATCCCACTGTTGGTGGAGTTTGGTACCAAGGCCAAAGTACATGGCTTGAAACAAAGCAGTTAAACAGGTATGTAGATGTGTTTTAATTTCATACTTGACTAGAAGCTATGTATAAGGGCTGCTCACATGCTCTTGTGTCCTGCAATTCTATACAAGTTCATGCCAAACTTCTTTAATTGTTGTCTGGGTGTGGAAAGAAATATGGTCTAACAGACAAAGTTCGAAAGATTGTTGCTGAAAACCTACTGGATACACTATATACCTCTCAAGAATATTTACTTCAGATTGAGTCCACTCTCGCCCTTTAGTTTATTTTCCTCCAAATGGAATCCATTCTATGTACTCTATACAGAGAATCAAAGTATAGGTAGTGGTATTTTGCTTCAGAAGTACATTTCCAATATGAAAAACTGCATGAAATGTATATAGTTGGACATGATTATATCTCTAAGTGAGTTAAAATTGAAAAAGTCAAAATATTTTATTTAAATTCAACTAAAATCTTGCAGTCAAAACTGGCAATTGAGTTCAACCTGGTTTGTTGTCATCTCATAGGTATTATAATTGTAACTCCACTTTAATATTCCCAGCATATACACTCTATGGACAAGTTTATACATATAGCTTATAAACTGCATTCTCTGAGTAGTAACTTTTTTCCATGATAAAGACTCCAAGACCAGCTTATTCATGGCAGGTCTGAAGTTTATAAAGAAATCAGAAGTAAATCAAGTCAAAGTGTTTCTCATGTTGACAAATCAAAACAGAATTTTAAATTGTGGCTGATCAAGTAAAAAATCCTACTTCTTGTCTTTTTATTTTTATTTATTTCTGTTCTGAAAAAGTCAATCATTTTACAAGTAAAATATAAGCTTTGTTAAAACACTTTTAAAATAATGTGCATAATAGAAAACCTTTATGCTTACATTTTTAGTCGTGCTTGATTTATTCTTTATTGATAATCAACAATTTTATCATTTAAGGTGATAAACAACAGTGAAAACTTTGAATAAATAATGTGTTCAGTCAATAAGAGCTAACTTCTTTTTAAAAATAACAGTAAAAGGAGGTTGAATTAGTGGATTTACTTAATCATATTAAGGAAACCTTGGTGTTTTTCACCTGTAATTTTAAAGAACATATTGCCTAGAACTACTTTCAGTTTTCTTCAGAATAACATCTTAAGCCTAAAGGTTGTCAAATACAGTTTTGAACTATTTGAAATTATACCCTGTGTTACAGAAAGTATCTCCATTACCTGTCTGAGTGTTTCACTTCTGGACCCTCCCACCCAGCTACCCACTTTGACATACTTTCACAATGAATCCCACTGCAAGACATTTGCACTGTAGTGTAAACTCTTAATCTGATTATAATCTGATAATTAAGTCAATCTGATTATAAAATAGATTTCCTACTCTTCTGTGTTATACCTGAGTCAAATAAGCAATGTGTTGCATGCTGTGAGCTAGTACTTCAGGTATTACTGATCGCTGCACAAGCCAAAGCTCACAGTGAGTCCTACCCATAGTGTGGACAAACCAGTCCTGATACACAGGAATGGTGTACTTAATTGAAAGCTAAAATCCATATACACAGAAGTACACAGCGGCAAGGCAGCAGGTAGTGCCTCCCCAGTAAATTAGTCACAGAAACAAGCCCTTGACATTACTCCTTCCAGGGCATCCAAGCAAGGTGTTAGCTTCACAGGCTGGGATTGAAACTCATCAAGATTTGCAGAGCACCTTACAGATTGCATGGGGAATACATTCTCAGCCTAAATATTGGCTGGACCAGCAGATGTGTAGATGTGGTAAATTCACTTCTATCGGTTTTCTAGATTTGGTAACTCCTATCAAAATTTTGGCTAAAAATAATACAGTTAACACATAAAACACATTGAGTTGTCAAAGATCATTACTCTAAACTCCTTGAAGTAGAATTATATGATGAATCATCTTAGCACAGTTTTAATATGTCACTAAGGGACTTGGTTTAGTGATGGGATATGGTAGGTCACGAAGAGGGTTGGACTTGATGATCTTGAAAGTCTTTTTTAACCTAGATGATTCTGTGATGCTATTCTATGATAACGGGTTGTTTGAAAATTCTACTGCCTATCCTGGAGACTACACAGTATGTACTCATTGACCTGCAAGATTGTACTTTTTTTCCTGATTAATAAATAAAAAAATAAATAATTGTCTCTAAGACTTGTAAAGCAGTATAGTTTCTAGCCATGATCAGCCTATATATGCCTTAAAGAAATCAAATGTCAAGGTACATCTCTAGAAGAAATGAATGTAGGTCAGAATCACAGAATCATCTAGGTTGGAAAAGACCTCTAAGATCACCAAGTCCAACCTCTGACCTAATACTAACAAGTCCTCCACTAAACCATATCCCTAAGCTCTACATGTAAATGCCTTTTAAAGACCTCCAGGTCAACCACTTCCCTGGGCAGCCTATTCCAGTGACTAACAACCCTTTCAGTAAAGAAGTTCTTCCTAATATTCAACCTGAACCTCCCCTGGCATAACTACAGCCCATTCCCCCTTGTCCTGTCACCAGGCATGTGGCAGAATAGACCAACCCCCACCTCACTACAGCCTCCTTTAAGGTACCGTGGAGTGCGATAAGGTCGCCCCTGAGCCTTCTCTTTTCCAGGCTGAACAATCCCAGCTCCCACAGCTGCTCCTCATAAGACTTGTTCTGCAGACCCCTCAACAGCCTTGTTGCCCTTCTCTGGACTCTCTTGAGCACCTCCATGTCCTTCTTGTAGTGAGGGGCCCAAAACTCAACACAGTACTCGAGGTGCAGCCTCACCAGAGCCGAGTACAGGGGGACAATCACTTCCCTAAATAATTATCATGGGCCGGCTCCACTAGCTGCAAGTATTCGCTCAGTACTGCTTCCAGAGCAGAGTCCTTGCTCTGGAGTTAGGGATACTGGAAAATGAAAAGCTAAAGACAAGTTTCTCAGTGAAAACCGTAAATGCCTTTCCCAGGCTGCATTACACAAAGGAGCTAACTCTAAATCATCCAGAAAGCAGATTAGAAAATGGATCTCCCACATCTCAAATGAGTTTTCTAATCACATGCATTCTAAAACAAGTCTTGAATCTTTTTTAGTGGAATTAAATTATTTCTGAGATGGAACAAAAATGACTGATGTCTCCAAGGATGTTGGACACTGAACTAAGAGATAGTTTATCTGCATCTCCACACCATTGCAATGAATATTTAAATATTCATAAACCATAAAATATTATCAACGGAGAAAACATAGAACATCTCCTACTCCTCCAGACTATGTACCTCATAAATTCTAATAGGTGGGAATTGTGTTATTGTGCTTTCTCAGACAGAATAAACACAGTAGCTAGATGAGGAGTTTTTATTCCTACACCCATAGTTGAAAATTGGATGTCCTATCCTGTACTATCAATCTAACCCCTGGTAAGGATGATGAATATTATGCTTAAAACCTTTGGCATATTCAAGCTGAGTGGACAAATTTTCTCAAACAAACAAACCTCTCTCTTTTTCTTTTTCTTTTTTTTTTTTTTATTATTTTTTAATATATTCAAAATATTTTGATTACCTTTGGTTGGAAGGTAGCATTGTTATTTAGCATAAGTGAGACCGTTACAAGAAAACAGTCTTCCTGGAGATGTTACAGGACAGCTTCAGATGTGATCATTGTCCTTGGAAGATATATATTGTGTTGAGAAATGAAAATAATCCCTATCTATTTATATAATCAAAGGTTATGAGGCAGCTCACATAATTTTGTGATTTATGCATGATACATTGGCAGCGAGTAGGTAGAGAGCTCTCTAATCCAGAAAAGATAACAGAAAATTCAATAGATGAAAGAAAAGCTAGACAAATAAAAATAAAAATGAAGTGCATGCTTTTTCCATTTAGGATTGTAACAGCTTTGAAAGGTATATGAAAGATATTCTGTCACATAGGGACTTTGATTCAAGATTGTTCAGTGACAAGTTACCAAATCCAATACTAGCATTACTTGCTGAAGTTGTATCTCTGGTACTATGCAGGAAATCAGTTTTGATAAAAGTAGGTCTCTTGGTATGAAAATCTTGAATCTAAACTCAGTTCAATTTAGCAAGGTAGTGATATTTGTGGAAGCCCAGAGTATTTAATTAATATTTAGTTGCAAGATATTCAGAGTTATTTTTATTTTTTCTGTTATTGTATTGCTGAGTAATATATATTCCTTACCATGTATAGAACCATGTGGAATGATCATGATTGCTAGTGGTATTTGTGACACACATCAAAAATGGTTATGTTAGCTGGGATGTAAAAAAATAATGACACATTCTTTTCCCTGGAAAACTGAACCTCTTTGAGGCTTTGAGGATGACTGCTGAACAGTGAAGAGTATATTGTTTGCTGAACTAAAAAAAAATAAAATTAAATTTTAAAATAAAATAAAGTAAAAAATAAACAAAACAATAACATAAAATAATGTAAAATAAATAACAAAATGGAAAGGAAAGGAAAGGAAAGGAAAGGAAAGGAAAGGAAAGGAAAGG
>CM021767.1:78655142-78744872 GCA_011076525.1 Nettapus auritus | reverse complement strand
AAGGAAAGGAAAGGAAAGGAAAGGAAAGGAAAGGAAAGGAAAGGAAATTCTTCATTTAAGAATTAATATGAGCTGTATCCCATTTATTTTACTTGCTAGATACTGCAAAAAATGGAATCTCTTTTATTAGGAGAAAGTATTTAACACATAAAGTAACTGGAGCTAAAAAAAAATAAATTAATGAATGAGAAAAGGTTACTTTTACATTATTTGATTCCCATTTGAGAAGACTGAAAACTTAGTTGCCCCACTGTAATTCTGAGGTATCACTATGAGATGTACACTAATATCTTTTTTTGAACTATCTTGTTTTGAAAAAAAAATGTTTCCTTCCTTCCTTCCTTCCTTCCTTCCTTCCTTCCTTCCTTCCTTCCTTCTCTACTAATATACTTATGCTCTGGGACCAAATTCAATTGTTGGTCTTTTTCCATTAATATCATAAATATTTTTTTAGCAGTAAATGTTGACTCACAGCTGATGAAATCTCCAGCTTAGCTAACTTGTACATCATGCTGTTTATTTATTAATCTTTCTATTTTAATTATTAATGATCTTACAATTGCATTAAGAAAAACATTTTTTAAAAGTAATGGATGCTATATAGTTGAGAGTATGACAAATTGTGGGACCAGTGGGGGAAAAAAAAAATATCTCAGCAGGACAGTGTGACAACAGATGAGCATTTATTTTTGTTAATCAAAATCAAGTCAAGCTGTGGCTCTGCCAATAACCACTGCTGGTGTACTGGAGCAGAAGAAAAGAAGCAAATACTGCAAAATTCAGAAAACTATTTTACATACTGTGAACATATCTAATGGACTGTTTAATGCCTTTTTTAAATTTTAACCTGGTTTTGACCTTATGAAACCATCATTTCTTAATGTGTCAAATTCAATGCAGTTAATTAATTTAGACCATACAATTAATTTTAATGAGCCAGTTGCATATTAAATGAATACAGATTAGACATTTAAAAGATATGCTTTAAGTATTCTTTGTACAAGGCAAAGTACATCTAGAGTATCTAGAGTTAGTGGAATGTCCTACAGAATTGATTGGAGATAAAATGAATTGGATTTTATATAGGTAAATGACTCTTATAATCTACAAAATTTAATATATTAATTTTGTATACGTGAAAATTTGTAAACCTCCCTTTGAACTTTAATTTTATATATATATATATACACACATTATAAGCAGGATATTTTTGTCAATAATGTGTTACTTATAAGACATTTTCATAAGGTTATTATTATAATATGCTATAGTCATCTGATGTTAAATAAAAGTCAATTTACAATTCACACATAGAATTGCCTTGTGAATATAAGCCAATTATGTATTTCTTCTGTTTAACAAACCAAAGTGCAGGAAACAATTCAATACTTTTTCAAGACATAAATTTCAAAATCATCAAAGTATCCACTTGTGCTCAGATGTCATACTTTTACTCCCTTTTTCAAGGTGTTTGCTTATACAAAGAACACCAAGCATAAGGTGGTAAATATTTAGGTCTTTATGGGCTAGATATAACATGATTAACATAACAAGACTGTGCAAAGAATGTCATGAAGACAGAAAAAAATCTCAGACAAGTCACAAAATAGTTTCCAAAAGCAGCCTTTCAAAGTTTGCTGGTTTACCTGATCGATATTATAATATTTGCAATTAAGGAAATAAATAAATAATGATTATAACCAACATTTTTAAAATAGTATATGCTTTAATCCTTGAAACTTCTGTAGATATGTAACTTTTTGTCTCATCCTACACTGTAGATCTTCACTTTTCTAAGTTTTTCATAAAAATTTGTTATATATTTGCATTGAAAAAAATCACTGGTTAAATAGCTTAAGCTTTATTTAGAAAACATATATAACATTTGATCCCCCAACCCCTCTTTAACAACTTCACCAATTTTTTTAAATGATTTCGAACTACTTCAAAAGGATGAGTTGAATGTTCCTCTCTCCTTCTTTCCCATATCAAGAAACACACTCTGGAGAGCTGAGAAATGTATGTTTATGGAGGAAAGAACAAATTCTGAATCCTTCATATCTTTGAATAGTTGGAAACACAGAGGTTTTTAATACAGATAAGAAAGTTTTGTTTTTGTTTTTGTTTTTGTTTTTGTTTTGTTTTGTTTTGTTTTGCTACAATTTAAAAGAAACAGTTTCTGAATTACTGTAACTGAAGCATGCTTTATCAAATGAGCATAGGGAATATCCTCAACCTGAGGTCTTCTGCCAGACAGTCAGTGGAACACTTACGTTTTCGACAGGGTTTAAATGTAATCTAGTTAGAGAGCTGGTCAGACTTGTCAATTGAAGAAGATTTGACACAGGGGAATCTCTGATTGCAGCAAATCCACAAACATCAAAAATAATATATTTTAATTTCCGGGAGATTAGTAGTTGATTGACTTCCTAACTGAATCAAACTTCAGTATGAATTCATATTCACACTGCAGCCTTTCATGACTCCAATTCTTTCATCTCCTCCACTATCTTAATTTTCCCAACATTCTTAGCTCTCATCTACATAAATTATCTACCTTTGCAGTGAATAAAGAAAGAACACTGTTTTTAGCTGGTACTGTGTGTTTTTTGACTGTCTTTTCTGGACACTGTACCTTAATTGTTGATGAGTTGAATGGGCTTGTGGACTCTGAGACTCTGAAGATCTGGATATGGTAAACCGCATTGGTGTACACTGCACAGGGCTGTCACTGACTTCAGTCCTTTAGCCTTTAGGTTAAGAGACTGATGAGGAAAAAAATGATACAAGTAGACAGCAAGATTGTATAAACTTAATTTCATTAGGTGAAAAGGTAATATTTGAAACAATTATACTGTTCAGATTATTCCAAAGATAGGTAGCAGTTAACGGGCACATTCTGGGAACTGCATTTTTATAAAGAAGTATCTAAATTTCATTTGAGTCCCAACAAGATTTTTGGTTTTGGTCAGGGATCAGGGAAAACAAAACAAAATAAAACAACAATAACAACGAGAAAACAACAACAACAAAAAGCAGCCCTCACTAATACTGGATTTCAGCAAAAACAGACTTATTACTGTATTACTGAAAAGCTTGCTTCTCAATAGTGTTTTATTTCCAGAACTGCCTGTCTTGTTATTGTAAATGTGACAGCAATAGTCCACATACTGTTAGCTGAAAAGTGTGTTAATACTTTTATATGTATTATATATATATATATACATATAAAAGTATGTATATTAGTTGATTCTGGGCCATTAAAACTTTGTGGGAAAGAGATTGATAACCAGGATGAAGCAGGGAGAGGTCTAAAAATCTTTATTTTGCAGTGAGTCATTTATTAGTCTTTTTTATCCAAATGTAGCTGCCTACAAAGTACATTCAGAGAAAACAACTGTGCACATGTTGTTATTCAGATATGTTACACAGGTATATTGCAGCGTGATGATAACCACCTTTTTGTTTGTTTGTTTCAAATTTAGTGCAAAAGAATCTCTATGACCTTTTTCATGCACAATAATCACAGAAAAATCACAGACAGAAGCAATTTCCTATATTAAATATTTCTAAATTTCTAATTATGACAGGCAATCCAAGACTGAAAAAGATGTTTAAATACCAGGAGCATATGAATCATAGAGTCACAGAAACATTTAGATTGGAAAAGACCTCTAAGATTATCAGGTCCCTTTTAATTTTTTCCTGCACAGTCTCATGACATCCTTGTAGTCCTCCTGAGTGACCCGCTTCTTCTTCCAATTGTCAAAAACTCTCTTTTTCTTCCTGAACTCTAGCCACAGGTCTCTGTTCAACCAGGCTGGTCTTCAACACCAGCTCACCTTTTGGTATGTGGGGACAGTCTGCTTCCATGACTTTAGGATTTCCTTCTTGAAGAGTGTCCATTTTTCCTGGACTCCTTTGCCCTTCAGAACCACCTTCCAAGGGACTCTGCCAACCAGTCTCCTTAGCAGACCAAAATCTGCCTTTTGGAAGTCCATGGTGGCAGTTCTGCTAACCCTCTTCTTTTCCAAGAATCAAGAAGTATTAATTCATAATCACTATGCCCAAGATGGCCTCCATCACTCATTAGTCTTTCTCTGTTAACAAGCAAAAGATCCAGTGGGGTGCTGCTCCTAGTTGGCTTACTCACCAGCTCTGTCAGGCAGTTATTTTCCACACACTCTCATAACCTCCTAGACTGTTTCCTCTCTGCTGCATTGTATTTCCAGCAGATGTCTTGTAAATTGAAGTCCCCTATGAGAACAAAGGCTAGAGATTGTGAGGCTTCTCCCATTTGTTTATAGAATATTTCATCTGCTGCTTCAGCCTGGTTGTGTGGTCTATAGCAGATTCCCACCATGACTTCTGCCTCTTTGGCCTTCCCCCAATTCTTACCCATAAGCAATCAATCCTAGCATTACCACTGTTCAGCTCTAGACAATCAAAACACTCCCTAATATAATACAGGACTACTAATAGGACTATTAATAGAATTAGTTGATATACTAAAAAAAAAAAAAAAAAAAAAAAAAGGGAATAAAAAACATCCAAAAAGAATTGAATTGAAGAACTGTAATTCAATCCAATGATGAACAGGGAGAGAGGAATTAAATCTTGCAGTCAGGAGTTGTCAGAGGGATAATAGACAAACCCAATAAACATATGATTTTGCCTATGATGCAAAGGATGAGCATGAAAGTAAACATATCTTCAACATTGTCAACATGGACACTGAAATCATATCAGTCTTGGGGATTCCAGAAACAACTGAGAAAGAAGATCCATAAATTCATTATGGAATCTGTGTTAGATCTTGGAAGTCTATAAATTCAAGCTATTGTAAAGGTTACAAAAGTAACAAGTGAATAAAAAAGATGGAAGACACACAAAGCTGGTGACATATTCATTCTCCAGGAAGAATGTAAAGATCTTCAGTACCACACCCACTTCCCTCCTACTCATAAATTGAATGCACTGAATAGATAGTTCCAGCACAGCCAGACTTGATGTTGGTTTATGAAGTAGTTTTTAGCTTGTGTCAAATATTAAAGTACTAATAATATGAACTTAGTTTTAATTTAGAAAAACAATTAAGATATGATTTAAGCCCCATGATGGGGAGTAATTTAAATACTTGCAGTAGAATACAGGTGAATTTCTGAGTCAAGACATATAATAAGAGGTAAGTAAAAGAATATACAAAGATCTAGACAATGCTTGTGTATTTCAGAATGCTCTGTTTTTGACTTTCTGCTCTGAGTTTTGACTTAGCTCTAGCAGATATTTAGGTTGGATATTTTTATTTATTTATTTATTTATTTGGAACAGTATAATAAAATTAAAAAATATCTAATTAATACAAAGCATAAATTAGTCCATTTGATGCCCTTCTTGTTCCAGCACTCCCAGTTAAGTCATTCTTGTCAGTGGAACAATCTCTTTTCTCAGTCTGGAAATATTCATTTTCAATGATTCAACCTAGAACAGAAAGATAGCATCAAAGGCACATTGAATGTGTTAAGAATTAGTTTGTATGCTTTTTTTTTGTTTGTTTTCTTCAATTGTTTTTTTGTTGTTTTTGTTTGTTTGTTTGTCATGATACTTGCATCAATAAAAATATTATCAACCTTATTTCTTGCAGATGTATCTGATGTTTTGGTCTTCAAAATATACTCTGTTTGTTTGAAAGAAAATATCCTATTTTGGGCCCTAATCCTTTACTCATTTACAACACATTTGCACATAATGAAGTGTGACAGCACCTAATACACAACATGCAAACCTAGCAATACTGCTTTTGTAATCTAGCAACCACCCAAATGAATAGAAACATCAGGTGAATAAATGCATGGTTTACCCAGATTGAGGTTGTAATTGATACTGGTGTAGAGCTTCACCTGTAGCTCTAGGGTTATTACCACAAGCTTTCAGGTGGCAGACCCTGTGCCAGAGCTGTGTTTGATGGGTAGGTGGTTAGGTATTGGGTAGACAGACAGTGGTGAGTACATCCTGCATTCCTAAAGATCTTCGATATATAAATATTTTCAAAAATGAATATTCTAAAATATAAATATAAAATGACAAATATAAAAAATAATTCCAAGTATAAGTTATAATTCACCTTTCTCTTATTACTGAAGGGAGTCATTTCTTTTAATTAGACACAGTGCTATACTGGGTTTTGTTTCTGTCTGGAAAACACCTAAGACACTGATCTTAAGGAAAGAATATGACGTAATACTGACATTATGTAACATATTATCTGGTGACAATTTTACTTAGATGATTTGTTTGTTTTGAATAGTACCAAAAATTATTTGTGTTTTATCTGCTTTTATTTTTAATTATCTAATGACAGCAAGTAAAGCATTGTTTCAGAAACGAATTACACTTTCTAAATATGTCAATTCATGGTGTCAGACTTGTTTTTTTTCTTCTCCTGAGGTTATGTATTAAGAAATCTACACAATTAGCAATAGCAGAAAAAATCTTTTGATGTAGAAAAATGCTACCAAAATGCAGGTGCCTGGATAAACTGGGTCATAATGGGGACCATCCAACTTCCTTAACACCAGTACTTAGGGATGAAAAATGAATTAGTATGAGTGGTCTTATATTTCATGCTTTTGAAGAGCTCTGTACTTCCAAATGTAGTAACTTAAAGACATTTCCAGCAGTATTCTGAACGGTGCTTATTTTAAAATCAGAGTTTCAGTGAGAAAAACAAAAACAGCAACAACAAAAATTACAAAAAGGAGAAAAAAAGGAAGAAAGAACAATGAAAAATGTTATCAGACAGGAACTTTCCCACCACAGATCACTGCATGAAGTTTCTTGGAAAATATGAACACAAATTTCTTTTCTATGATATTTTTGCGGATTCTTGCAGATCACAAAATATTTGTATGTGAATGTAAATAAAAATAGTAATTCAAAAAACTTATCGGAAGCAAATATTTAACTGTACGTGCCTTAGAGATTTGAAAAACTGGAGTAAATGGAACAAGATTTTCTTTCCTTTCTATTTTTCCCCTCTTCTCAGTGTCTTAAAGACAAAAATAAAACAAAATCTGGATCCTGTTTCTTCATCTTCAATGCCTTTTTTTGTCAAACGATGAAGCTGTATGGATCTGGATGTGTTTTTCCACTAATGACATTTTTTCTTTTAATCTCTTTCAATGAAATTCTCTCTGTTACAGCCTTAATTGTTATCAGTCAGTGTGACTCAGGGGTGCTGACTCTATTATATTTCTAACCTCTTGACTCTATTATATTTCTAACCTCTTATTTTTTGTTTGTTTGTTTTTGTTTGTTTGTTTTTTTAATGAGAAAATATTGTTGCAAGACTATCCTCTGCTTTGTGCAGAAGCTCTGGGCATTTCTGGTTTAAGAAGAACTACTGGCAGATCTGTCAAGTGTGTAAAGTAGTAATGATTTTCCCCAAAGCTAATAAGTCCAAAACTATGAATGAGCCTAAAGTCTCAGTCTGACCTCAAAATGGATTTGGATATGGCTATCTCTTCCATATTTCCCTAATTACAGAGGAAGAGGCACTCAGAGCCTGGCATTCCCAAACCCAGTGGCTGTATAGTCATCTTTTTCCCCTCCTGAATCAGAATTTAAATATTTATATGACAGTGGAATAACTCCAACAGGAATGATAAGAGCAAAGAGATTGGTAATTTCCTTTATGGATACTATGTTCCCATGAAAAGCTGTTTTTTCAGAAATCCACACCTGCTAATGAAAACCTGTGGTTTTGGACTTTTATTTTTTGGCCAGATCTAATATTGTTGTGTCGTACTATAGCTACTGCTGTTCAAACTGTTGTGTTGCAGAACCCATAAGCATAGGCTATATTAGGCCCAGAAGTGTCATCAAGGTTTGCATGAGAGTGATCTGGCGTGCTGAGGCAATGAGGCATAAGTGGAAACAGAAACTTCAATTGCCTATATCACATCTCCAGGGTGTTGTGAGGCAAAGCACAGCTAAGCCATGCTTCCGACACCTCAGATCTCAGGAGTATGTTATCCAATTATCTCATGGCAACCACCACATTAGGGCTCTCTCACTGCTATTAGGAGACACTTTGATGATGGGTGGAAAAAGATATTTTTGGAAGTGGAGGAAGATTTTTTTCAGAAGAGAGAATTACTGTAATCAGTGCATTGTGTTGCTAAGTTGGAAAGGAGAGACAAAACATTGTTCCATCTTTGTTGGCTTCAGTAGCTGTTAAGAAAACAATACCTATGCCTTGCAGTTCCTTCACGTTTCAGCCAAGTTCAGACGAAAGCTTCCTGGAGAAGACTAAAAATGCTTAAGCATCATTAAAAAAAAAAATGAACAAGCTGTTGTAGGGTAAACTCACAATGTAAGCTGCAGGGTTTATTTAGAGCTCACCAACTACTCCTACACTCTTACCCTGCTACAACTGCAATGCAACTTGTGCCTCTGAGACTAATAGGTTCCATACTGTGCAACGTTAACTGCCATAAGGTGACATTTTACCATAGTAAAGGTGCTTGTTACCCACATCTTAACACCAACATTGATAGTCTTGCTGTGGCTCTGTGATAAAATTAAGAAAGCTTGCACATGTTTATGTAAAATGAATATACAGAAACACTGAGGTGAAGGCAGACCAGGTTGGGGCTAAAGAAAATAAACCCTGGAGCTCAGCCTCCTTTTAAATTTGAGGACAAGCAAAGGTGAGAATTGCTCACTACCTCAGCAAGTCTTCTGGGCTATGTCACTGTAAGCTACTCAGGGTGCAGAATTCACTATATAGGCATCCGTTTAGACACAGGCTCAATTTAAAGACAATGTCCCAGGCATTTCATGGTGGTTGCTTAAGAGATGGTAGTGCCTAGCTCTTTATTCTGTCAGACAGTGAGAAGTTATGCTTCTTTGCCCACTAGATACAGTGGAGTTACTGGAAAAGAAAGTATGTCCTCAGCTCAGATGCTTCAGCACCAAAACCCCAACTTAAAGCCACTTCTACTAGCAGTTTGATAAGATGAGGACTTTCTACAGAGGCCATCTGAAGTGCAGACATTCTTTCTTTTGGGACAGTTCTGATCTAGGGTGTTGGAGAGGTAGAAATGACAGTAACTTCAATCATTTTTTAAAGACAAAATCACCATAACCCCTTAGCCACTGTTCTATGTTCCATAACTGGAATAACTAAGAAAGAACATTGAAATATTACAGTTTTTCACTTATCCACTTTTTTTTTTTTCTTCTCTTATGCTAATGGTAATGCAATCCATCCCCAGGAAGTCCAGATTTAAAACTAGATTTAGCTCTGTGTTTTCACACTCTATCAATTTTCTGTTCTGTTGATATTCAGTAACAATGGATCTTCTTAATGAAATTTGATTATTGCTTTGGGGACAAAATCCTGAAATAGTATGCCTATGTCTCCATTTAAGATTGGCTAGATATCCTATCATTGGCCTCTTGCTAAAGCAAGCAAAAATCTCGTAGATACTGAGCTTTAGAAAAGCTTTAGTCAGCAAAGATTCAGACAGGCCATTTCCTCATTTGCTTGAGTATTCCTCTCTCCTTTTAAAGCCAATCAAACCTTTGGGATCCAGCAACTATCTGTAAGTTATATGCTGATGCAGAACCCGTTGCAACAACCCAGGAGTGTTGCTGAATCTGAAAAGAAATCTAAACTTTCTTTTCACACAGTTATAGAATATGTGGCTTCAAATTCTTGCTAAGATTCAAATCCTCATTAGAGCACAGGGCAGCCACAAGGAGGAATGCAGGAGGCCCCCCATTATCATGGAGTTAACTATGATATATACTATGTAGAAGCTCTTGACATTCCTTTTTGTCATTTCTGTGAGCAATAATAATGCATGACAAGATTTAGACTGGCAGAAGCATATTGTGTGTCAGAGGTGCTTCAAGATTTTATTTGGCTGTTAGTCAGCTCACATTACTCCAGGCTGTTTGATACACAGAGCACAAAGCAGCTTAATGCTGTTTCTATTAATGTTCAAACCACACTGAAAACACTTAATTAAGCAGCATACAGCAGTGTAATTGTTTAATAATATTTTGATTAGGTTGTTTAGTAGACAATCCTTCCTGTAAAACATTTTCTTTCTGTTGAGTGATTCTTTGGGAAAAGGCAATACCAAAATGCTCAGGATCCTTTTATTAAAAATAAAAATAAAAATAAAAATAAAAATAAAAAATCAGGAAGGTTTGATAAGTCTTTGTTTGTTTGTTTTTAACTTTTATTTGCTTGTTTTGCAATTTTGTTTGTTTGTTTTTCACCGGTATTTATTTATGAAATCTCTTAAATTTTTAGTGTTGTTGTGGAAAATGTATTCCAAGTAATTATGAAAAAGTACAATCATAGACTTCCCCAGACACAAACAATAAACTGTTGAATCTATTTGGGAATCTTGATCCAAATTCATTGTCTTTCCAACAATAACATCCAGGACACCTGCCAACCTCTACAGGCCTGACAGACACTCATAGGAATTACGGCCTTCTTCACGCTTTAAAATAGGTCAGAATTCTAGTTTTCCACTTGAAGAGATATTTGGATAGACATTGTCATAATGACAACAAAAGTACATGACAGAAGTTTCTAGCAATTTATCAGAAGCCATGTAAAAGAGTAATTAAGCCTTGAACAGAAAAATATATATGACAGCTGGGGGGGGGGGTGTATATATATATATGTATATATAAGAGGAACCAGAAATTATGGATTTGGCTAATCTAGCAAAGGGTGTAAGGAGATATGACTACCTTGTGGAAAGCACATAAAAGATAAACAACATATATGTGAGACTGGCATAGGAACACATGAACTGGGTAGTGATGGGCCAAGAATGAGAATATTCCCGAGCTTCAGTTAGATGTAGATTTTGGACAGTCATTCAGTAAATATACAGGGACAAATAAATCAACCTGCTGTTCAGGAGTGACAAATTTAAGATATATGGTGGCTGTGACAGTAGAGAAGTGGACATGATGACCTAAAATGATCTTTTCTATCCTGTATTTTAACAAAGGTTAAATCAAAACATAGTATAGGGTATTAATAGTTGAGCTGTGAAGACTTTCTACATAAAAAATGGGAACCAATGACTAGGAAATTGTATACCCCTTACATTTCAAGAAACATTATGTTTAAATCACATATAGAGTACATTTGTGGATTTAAGGTAAAAACTCGCATTGATGTTGTTGTGAAACCTTTGGTTTCTGTGACTGCCGTTTATCTGCTTCTAAGAAGCTAGTGTTTCTTAAGTGTTAACTTCATAAACAGTGTTTTGAATAAAAAATAAAAGCGTATTTTGTTTTGTGGATCTAGGTATAAAAAATAACACGTTTTAAAAATAAATAACCTGTCTCTAAACATCACTTCAATAGCTTGTTTCCTGCAGTATTTGGAGAACATTGAAATTAGTGGGCAGTGAAGTTCCAAGAGACTTCCAGCTGTCTTCTCTCTGGCTCTAGCACGGCTTCATCTGCAGACTATCCAGCTAGAACACCAGACCGGCAGCAGGTAGCTAGTCAGTGTTTCTGACTTTTACATTTGAACTGTCCAGTCATCTGAAGTTGTATCTTCTGTGTCTTGGCACAGTCTAATGGCAAGGTCCCTAATGAGATATGACAGAATGGTGAGTGTTAAAGGAGACATCCTTTTGCACTGTTGAAACTGTATTGTATCAGCAGCAACTGCTGTTTATATTTGAGAAATGGGACTTTTAAGTGGAAGTCATGTGCTAAAATCATAAAAAATAAGCATTGGATTTGACTTCATAGAAAACTTTCACAGCAATGTTTTGCTTGCCAGCTCTGCAGTCATGCCAATATCTAGTTTTAATTGTTTCTTCCTGAAGATACCTGCAAAGACAATATAAGCCTGTTCAGCATTATTCCTATCTGTGTCAGTTCTGACAAACTGATATGGACATTAAAAGTTAAATTTCATTTTGTTACAGCTTCCTCTCTTCTGTCTGGATTTACAGTCAGAGAAGGAATGAAAAGGCCAAACATGCTACTACTATGTAAAACCAAGTGAGTGTGCTGATAAGTTTATCCTGAAGCAACAAGTAATATGAAGATTATGGAATACTGTAGCAATAGAAATTTCAATTTATTTTAAGTGGCAGCTCTTTGTAAGTTCTCAGATGTCACAGAAATGAAAAACGTAGTAAAATTATCTAGCTAGGAAGGACTATATTCTCATCTTTAGCTGACAAAGGGATACCTGGGGAGTGAGGGAAGTTTCTAACCTAAGCTGTGGTCTCTAAATTTGATATCAGGACCTTTAAAGGCAAATAAATTCTACATGAAGACCAGTGTGGTAATGATGTTCAGCTTTGACCACTCTGCCTTCCTCTTATGCTCTATTTTCCTTTTAACCCTGATATTGCTTAGTCTTTCCAAATGCCAGTTGGATCCTTTTTCAAAAATCTTTACAAATAAGAGAATTAATTTAACTGAATAGTGCTAACTATTACATCTATCATATACATCATAAATTTATAGATTCTGTCAATGTAATGCAAAATGGTCCATCTTAGTGCAACAGTTTACAATCCATGGATCAAATGTCCTAAAACTATTTAGATTTTCCTAGTGGGAAATTGAAATACTAGGAAACACGCAACCCAGGTTTAGGCTCACTCCAAAATATATGTGTGCTAGTCCAAATCAGTAGTAGGAGGTGAGTGAAAACCTGTTTCTGTAAAATGGAAAGGAGCAAACAGAAGAATCAATGGTATTCTGCACGTATGAAAAATGGTACTGAAAATAATATGGGAAAGTACCTTTTTCCAGATACTAGGAAAAATATTTCTTTCTATGAAGATATTAAATCTTTGAAAATTATTGCCAAGTAAAGATGTAAAATTTCTGTTCCTGGATTTTTATTTATTTATTTATTTGTTGTTACTGCTTTTGGTTGTTTGGTTGACTTTATTTTTTTGTTTGTTTGTTTTAGGAAAAAGTTACTAAAAATTTTTTAGGAATTATTTTTGTAATGGAAAAATTGATTTCTTGGTGTTCCTTCTTGTTGAATATTGTATGAGTTTCTCCCTCTAGATCTCCTCTAGTCCTTTGCTTCTTCCTGTCACTTATTTGTTCTCAGTTTAACTGGATTGCCCCTTAAGACCAGGAAAGTTTTAAGGGAAGAAAATATATACAATGTACTCCTGTATATGACACTGGATAAAAAATGTGAATAAGTTTTCATAAAAACTAATGCTTGTACAGCTTCAAATTCCTTCAATGTGATCTTACTCTGCTTTCCTGTTTTTAGTCTAAAATACGATATTTTGACAAGCAATGCAAAGTAAACTGATGTGCTTAGCCCTTTATGATGTATGCACAACTCCCTCATGCTGTATATGTAAGTAGAGATATTCTTCATAAGTGAAATGACATATAAAAGAGATGTTTCTACATAGATTTAAAATCTGGATTTATTTTTCCATGTATGTGTGTATTTGTTTTGATATTTTACTTAGGGTCAATTCTTACTGAAGTTAAGAGATTTAAAATAAATACTATAGTATTTAACTAATATATACATGTTTATATGTTAAGGCACTTTTATTTGACTCATAAAGAGGACAGAAACATCTTCACTTACAGATAAATGCGTTCAATATTTAATAAACTAAAATAAATTATTTTCTTATTAGTCTTGTAGGCGGATGCCCTTTTAGACACCTGATGTCTGTTGGTAGGCTTTTGTGGGTACTATATTTTTGCCACCATAATAAGCTCATGGTGGTCATCTCTGTTTTAGAACTACTGATGAGAAAGAAGATTAAATATTATTGTTGAGTTCTCCATTGAAGGTTTGGACTGGAAAATGCATATTTTTTGTTGTTGTTGTTCTTGTTTTGTTTGTTTGTTTTTTTCACCTGCTCAAGCAATATATCACTTATTTGAAAAACAGTCTGAAAACAGGATGGCTGTTCTTCCCCAGCTGATTTACAGAAAGAATTTGAGTGTAGATGTCCTTCCAGTGTATCAGAAGGAGTTCGTTGGTTTTTTTTTTGGGGGGGAGGGGTTGTTTGGATGGTTGATTTTGTTACTTTTTTTGGCTTCTGGTTTATTTGGTTTTGGTTTTCATTTGCTTTCTTTTTGTTTTCTTTCACTCTTCAGTAAGGCTTTTGACACCGTTTCCCACAGCATTCTCCTCAAGAAACTGTCTGCTCTGGGCTTGGACTGGCGTACACTTCGTTGGGTTAAGAGGTGGCTGGATGGCTGGGCCCAAAGAGTTGTGGTGAATGGAGTTAAATCCAGTCGGAGGCCCATCACTAGTGAAGTCCCCCAGGGCTCGGTGCTGGGGCCAGTTCTCTTTAATATCTTTATCCATGATCTGGATGAGGGGATCAAGAGCACCCTCAATAAGTTTGCAGATGACACCAAGTTAGGTGCATGTTTCGATCTGCTCAAGGGTAGGAAGGCTCTGTAGGATGATCTGGATAGACTGTACAGATGGGCTGAGGTCAACTGCATGAAGTTCAACAAGGCCAAGTGCCGGGTTCTGCACCTGGGGCACAACAACCCCAAGCAGCACTACAGGCTGGGAGATGGCAGAGAAGGGCCTGGGAGTATTGGCTGATAGTCGGCTGAATATGAGCCAGCAGTGTGCTCAGGTGGCCAGGAAGGCCAACAGCATCCTGGCTTGCATAAGAAGCAGTGTGGCCAACAGGACTAGCGAACTGATTGTCCCCCTGTACTCGGCTCTGGTGAGGCTGCACCTCGAGTACTGTGTTGAGTTTTGGGCTCCTCGCTACAAGAAGGACATCGAGGTGCTCAAGAGAGTCCAGAGAAGGGCAACAAGGCTGTTGAGGGGTCTGCAGAACAAGTCTTATGAGGAGCAGCTGTGGGAGCTGGGATTGTTCAGCCTGGAAAAGAGAAGGCTCAGGGGCGACCTTATCGCACTCCACGGTACCTTAAAGGAGGCTGTAGTGAGGTGGGGGTTGGTCTATTCTGCCACATGCCTGGTGACAGGACAAGGGGGAATGGGCTGTAGTTATGCCAGGGGAGGTTCAGGTTGGATGTTAGGAAGAACTTCTTTACTGAAAGGGTTGTTAGGCATTGGAATAGGCTGCCCAGGGAAGTTGAGTCACCATCCCTGGAGGTCTTTAAAAAATGTTTATATGTAGAGCTTAGGGATATGGTTTAGTGGAGGACTTGTTAGTGTTAGGGCAGAGGTTGGTCTCGGTGATCTTGGAGGTCTCTTCCAACCTAGATTATTCTGTGATTCTGTGATTTTTGATAGTTTCAACCTGTATAAAATGTTAAAATTCATACAGAAGTTGTAATGACAACTTACAAATTTGCAGTGAAAATAAAAACTATACACACATAAAAATTATGTGGAGGATTATATTACCTTAGTGCTCTCTTGAGTGCCAATAGCCCTTCTAGCTAGGTCCATTTATCTAAGTATATTTTGTATGTATGTCCTTGGAACAACTGGGGTTGTTCCTGGTTGCCTGGTTTGGCCAGGTCTGGTTCATAAATTTGGATGAACCAAGCTTCTCAGCATGCTCTGCAAGTCTTGATCATAAAGGTTTTTTTGAACACTGGGCTTTCATAAAGACAGAACATTATAAATTTTAGCAGTGAGATTTACAGTAACAAGAATGTAGCTGATATTCAAACAGTTCTGTACAAATAACATAGTTTGCATTTCCATATAAAGTGGTTTTGACTGCAGTGTCAGTGCATAAATAAGGATGCATGTTTATAGGAATAGTTGTCCATCTCTTAGGACTAAGTAAATGTAGTATTTCATTTAGCTGTGCATTATGAATGATCTTAAAAAATAAGTGAGAAAAAAAGATTTTTAGTCTCCAATGAATTATTAAACTAGAGGATGTGATTTAATTCTCTTCAGTCATACATTCATAAACATATACGTTCATGCGTATATTCAGATAATAACCTCTCTTTCAAAAATACAGTCCTGGTGCCTCTGAAATCAGTGACAAAACTGCTATTGAACTTTATAGACCTATGTTTTTACAGTACTGTGTAGAAATTATGGAGTTTTTTTAAACAAACAAACAAGAAGGACAAGGATAACTATGGCAACATTTTGTCTCTTTGACAAACTTATGTCAATTCCTTCAGAAATGCATAGATAACCTAAGCAGCATGTTTTGAATCCTTTCCTAAGTTATTCACTTAATTAGTCCCAGAAAGCTACTAGTATATTTGGCCTACATATCATCCTCTGGAATCCCCTCACAGATGAAGGTTGGAAGTCTTGCTCACTATTTTAGGAAGGATGAGACAGTAAAGAATAAGAAGCCTACATAAAGTAATCTCTTCTTAAGAGATTATACAGAAAACATAAAACTCATATATTTTTTAGTACCTTAAATATTGAATCATTTCCCACAATAGGATCTTCTATTTCATTCCTCTGAAAATTTCATGCAACTCAAGTGTTAGAACTTTTGTCCATGTGATTCTTGATGTAGAGCTTTTTCAGGTAAAAGTATTTTTGACAGACATGCAGAGAGGTTGTAGTGAATTCAATGTTGTACAACTTTGCTGTTTCCCTCCCATTTTATTTTCCTTCTGTGTCATTGCTCCATTCCATACTGCTTATTCCTTTTGGTGTCTTTCATGACCTGTTTCTTTTCTTTATTTTGAATTCATTTATTTGACCATTACAGTCCCTGCAGTGGGAAGAGATTACACAGACTAAATTTTCTAGTATCTAGCTCTTCTACCATCATTAAGTCTTTCATCTTTTATGCCTCAATAATTGTTACTATTTTATTTTATGTGAACAGAACATTCATCTCAGCATAGCAAAAGAACTCTCAAAAGAGGCTGAGAGCACCTATAGATAATTTGCAAAATAATACTTATACCAGTTTTTGGTCTACAGCAGGAAAAGCTGGTTCTTAAAATGGTTATTCTCACCTCATGAAAGCTGTTCTACTTCCAGCATTCAATATAGTGGTCTCTGCTTATGATCAATTGTACTTTTTGCATTTTACTCTCCAAGAAATGTTATGGGTACAGTGTACTCTCTCATCTTCTCCAGTAATTATTTTTGCAACTACTTTGACTTGTTTCACTTTCTCATAGTGTTTCCTGAAATTTATCTTATTCTAGTTCTACCAGTATAAGAAAAACACAATCCACATTATTTACTAAAAGCATTTACTTAAAAAAAAAAAAAAAAAAAAAAAAAAAAAAAATTGAAGACATTAATTTCCCTGAATACACACACACACACAACCTTCTGTTCATTACTAAGGATCTTATTTTTCTCTTTTCAAGAGTGGATAACCTTTTTAGCATTACAGGTAAATTTACAAAGAAAGAGACATTCAGAAACTTTCAGTCATGCAAGGAAAATTCAGACAATAGCAATGGTGAAAAGGGACAAGGAGCATATTATGAAAAAATATCCTTAAGATTTAAGTTTCTTTTTCTTGGAGCATAACAGCAATGAAGTATGAATATCTGGCATCTCTACCGGCTCCCTTTCTCAATGCTTTCAGGGCTTCTCTACCCTGCACAATCAAGGCCAGTAGCTGGTATCCCGTTGTAGTCGTGGCAGAGTTCTGCTGTGAGATTTGGCAATGTCTGACTAGATCAACTCATAATCCATATTCCTCCTTAGGCCAGAAAAGTGTTTTGGAGGGGGATCTCTCAGTCATGATCACTTACTGTGTTCTTGTTTGCCTTGTGGAGATATATCAAAGAGCATGAGCTGGTTTCCATTGGGGTGAAACTAAATATAGATATGTATCTCTAATGTCACTAAAGAGTATTTGGTTCATGGGATCAGACAAGAACAATTCTGAAGTAAAGACAAAGCAAAACAATCACCAAATCCTGAAATATGGATAGTGTAGATATGAAAACTTAGCACAAACTGTTTTATTTAGCAGATTTCCTATTGTTCTCTACCTCGTGAATTAGACAGATATGGTAAGACAGATATGTCTTATCTTCAAAGCTCACTGTTGTAGTTTAATCTGGCAGGAAGCTAAGCACCATACAGTTAGTTATTTACTCACTCCCCCAACCCCATGGTGGGATGGAGTAGAGAATCAGAAAAAAAAAAAAAAAAAAGAAAAGAAAAAAAAGAAAAGAAAAAGAAGAAGTAAAAGCTCAAGGTTTGAAGACAATTAAGCCAGTTTAAGAGGATGGAAAAGGAAGGGATAATAACAATAATAATAATTAATATCAACAATACTATCAACAACATCTTTCTTGAAAATAGGGAGGGTCTTCTGGGTGAAATGGTGATAGGTGACTGCCTTGGCCATAGTGACCAAGTAGTCGAGTTTAAAGTCTTTGGTGATAGGAAAACTGCCACAAAAACTTCAAACATTAACTGAGGGAGAGCAGACTTCAGACAGCTCAGGGAAGTAGTTAGTGAGTTTCCCTGGTAAACTATTTTTAAAGACATTGGTATCCATCTGTGCTGGTCAGCTTTTAAGTACCACCTCCTAAGAATGCAGGATCAGGCCATTCCTAAATGTGGAAAGTCAAGCAGGAGGGCCAGAAGGCCAGCCTGGCTGAGCAGGGATTTTCTTAAAGAGCTTAGGTAGAAAAAGAAAGTGTATGGTCACTGAAAGCAAGATAAGGCAACATGGGAGGATGCTGCTTGCCTTAGTAGGGAGATAATTTGTATGGCCAAGGCTTAATTAGTGTTGAAGCTGGCCAGCAGTGTCGGGGACAGAAATAACGTTTTTTTTTTTTAAGTATGTTAACAAGAGAAGGAGGACCAGAGTAAATATTGGTCCAATACTCAATGAGGACGGTCACCTAACAAAGAGGGACATAGATAAAGCAGAGACATTTAATGCATTTTTTTTGCCTCTGTCTTACAACATCAGTGATGGGCTTTGGGACCCCAGGTGACCTGAGCTTGAGGACTGTGACTGTGGGAATGATAAACTCCCAGTTAACTCTGAACTTGTGTGAGATCTGCTGATTCACCTGGATGCACATCAGTTCATGGAGCCTGATGGGATTCATCCCAGGGTACTCAGAGAGATGGCTGCTGTCATTGTGGGACCTGTCTCAATTATTTTTTAACAGTCTCAGAAATATGGAGAGATCCCATTTGACTGGAAGCTGGCAAATGTGGTCCCAGTTTTCAAGAAGGGCAAGAAAGAAGATCCTGGCAATTACAGGCTTGTCAGTCTCACTTCAGTGCCCAGTAAAATTATGGAGAAGATTATTCTGGGAGTTAATGAAAAACAAAAACAAAAACAAAAAAAACACTAAGGACAATGCAGACATTGGTAACAGCCAACATGGGTTCACCAGGGGAAGGTACTATTTAGCAAACTTAATTTGCTTTTATGAAAAGATTGCCCATCTATTTGACCAAAGGAAGCCAGTTCATGTAATCTTTCTGTATTTCAGTAAAGTTTTCAATACTGTCTCTCACAGTATACTTCTGGACAAAATGACTGGAATACAGTTAGATAAAAATGGAATAAGATGGGTGAACAGTTGGCTGATGGGTCAGGCCCGAAGAGTTCTTGTAAATGGGTTTACTTCAAGATGGTGACCTGTCACTAGTGGGTTGTCCTGGGGCTCCATTTGAGGATCAGTCCTCTTCAATGTTTTCATGAACAATTTGGACGTAGGACTTGAAGGTTTTTTGAGCAAATTCCTGGACAATACCAAACTGGATTGAGCTGCTGACTCCATCAAGTGCGGTGAGGCCTTGCAGAGAGATCTTGACAAATTAGAGAGCTGGGTAATCACCAATAATATGAAGTTTTACAAGAGCATGTGTTGGATTCTGTACGTGGGAAGGGGCAACCCTGGTTATATGTACAGACTGGGGGTCCAGATGCTGGACAACAGCCCTGCAGAAAGGGGTCTGGGGGTTTTGGTTGACAGCAAGCTGAACATGAGCCAGCAGAGTGCCTTGGCAGACAGGAAGGCCAACCGTACCTTGGGGTGAATCAAGCATGGCATTGCTAGCTAGTCAAAGGAAGGGATTGTCCCACTCTACTCCACACTGGTATGGCCTCACCTCAAGTAGCGTGTGCAGTTTTTGGTGCCACAGCATAAGAAATATATAAAGTTGTTGGTGTCCAAAGGAGGACTATGAAGATGGTAAAGAGTCTGGAGAGTGAGATGAGTCACTGAAGTTAAGTTTTAAATGTTCAGCCTGGAGAAGAGAAAACTAAAGGGAGACCTCATCATGATCTACACCTTCCTCATGAGGGGGAGAATAGGGGCAGGTACTGATCTCCTTCTTTTGGTGACCAGTGATAGGACCCAAGGAAATGGCTTGGAACTGCAACTGGGTATCAGGAACTTCAAGACGGGTATCAGGAAAAGATTCTTGACCAAGAAGATGGTTGGGCACTGAAACAGGATCCCCAGGGAAATGGTCACAGCACTGAGCCTGCTGGCGTTCAAGAAGAGTTTGGATAATGCTCTCAGACACATGGTCTGACTTTTTGGGTGGTCCTTTGGGGACCCAGGAGTTGGACTTGATGATCCTTGTGGGTCCCTTCCAAATTGGGATATTCTATGATTTTATGATTTAACAATAATAAAAGAATAAAATAATAAAGAATAAAGCGAGTGACGCACAATGCAATTGATCACCTCCCACTGACTGATGTCCAAACAGACCTTGAGCCGCAGACTCCCTCTTTCTGGCCAACTGTTTCCATTTTTATTGTTCAGCATGATGCCATGTGGTATAGGATATGTCTTTGGCCAGTTTAAGGCCGGCTGTCCTGGCTGCGTCCCCTCCAGCTTCTTATGCAGACCCAGCCTCCTCACTGGTAGGGCAGCTCAAGAAGCAGAAAAGCTCTTGACTTAGTCTAAGCACTGCTCAGCAACAACTAAAACAATGTTATCATCTTTATTCTCATTCTAAATCTAAAACACAGCATACCAGCTACTAGGAAGAAAATTAACTCTATCCCAGCCAAAACCAGGACACACAGAATTTCCTGTGCTGTCAGATGAAGCTGAATTTCCTGGTGATGCAATATTTTGTTATATTAAGATATTCCCTCAGCTTAATGGGGAGGCATTCAGGAATTATCAAGCAGGGAAACAACGCAAACATAGATTCAGAAATTTTATAGGAAAAAAAAAAAAAAAAAGAATACATTTCCTTTGGACTGGAAATTAGAGAAGAGAATGGGTACTATAAACATTTAAAATAATTGTATAGAGGATGGCACACTTTATAAAGAGATTAAATAATTTGATCATATTGGCCATTCCCTTGGTCTAAAGGAGGGCATGCCTTAAGTAAAGACAAGTCTGAACAGAGACTGCTTTTCAGATCCACTTTTCTTTTTTTTTACATTCTTTTATTTAAGTCATATCACGCTTTAAGAAGCTCAGTTCATGGCTATGATGTGATTGTTCCTGCAGGGGAAAAAATACAGGTGCTGAATAGAGGACAAACATTGCATGATCTTAGATAAAAGCAGAAGAAACAAAAAGAATTCTGCCTTGAGAAACTAGCTTGAAACCCAAGACTTAAAAGAGTGATTCTGAAAAAAAATGTATGGAGAGAGTTAGACTAGAAAATATGGCAAAGCAAGATTTGTGATTCCCTTAAGCAATGTTTAAATATAAAAGTACTGAGGAAAATGCCTCAGTCTTTCACCAAGGCAGTGGAGTAAATGCTAACAATGAGACACACCTATCTGGAGCCAGCCCGTATTGTGTCTTGCTCACAGGTGATATCAACAGAAGGACACATTCAGCACTCCTGTGGGACACAGACATTTAGGTTCAGACATTTCTATGTCATTTGTTATCTTTCATAAGTGAACTTTACGCAATATTGGTCAGAGAAAAAAATTGCAGTTAGGCATAGATTTTCTAGTTAAAGTTTGAGCATTAACAAATCTATTAAGTCCTCTGCTTTATGGTTTTCACAGTTTTATGACTTGCCTTGTCTCTTTTTGACATAGTGCCAAGAAGCCAGGTGCAGAAATGTCTGGCAATAAGCCATACATTGGGGCTGATCCCACATTCTCAGACACTTAGACAAAATATAGTTATGATTTAAATACTGAAAAAAATATTTTGTTTATGGAAAAAAAATATTAAAATTCATTTCTTTTTTATTTTCCCTTTGGATTTTATATAATTACTTCAGTAATGAAGGAACATTACTGATTTCTGCATTACTGAACTAGTAAACTGTTTTTGACAATGCCTTGACAGTTTAAAAGTAACAGAGGTTTTCACAGAGTAAGGACAGCCGATTTTACTCTAAAACAAAAGAAAACTAAATAAGAAAGAAATAATGTTTGGAAGATTTTGAAAAGAAACCTAAGGGAGACAATAGAGAAACAATTCAGTTTCTCTTGGATTTAAGTCCTTAATTCCCTTAAGTTGCTTCTGTAAATCTAGCCATATATATTTCCATGGTCAGACCTGTAGTAAAATTTTCTGTTGCATTACTTTGCTTGCATTTTAATTCAGATATCAAGGAGACAAACTTGAAGAGAGGATAAATACAGGAATCTTCACTTAGATTTACTAGATGTAAGGAATTTCTGATTTCCTTATCTGCAGGAGCTAATTAGGTATCATCTGTCCTAGCAGTATGGGATTAATCTATGCCCCATGGAAACCAGCAGAAAATAACCCAGATGTTTTTCTATGTGTTATAATGTTCAATCTGTAATAAAGTGAAGAAATTGATTATAGATAGATAGATAGATAGATAGATAGATAGAATAAAAGGAAATAGAAAATGTCACCCAACCCAGACATGGACAGGACTAGCAGATTGAGAGCTCTTAATTGATTCCATGGGTGGTGGAGTGATTTGCCTGTTTAATTCTAATAATAAATGAGACTCTGGCATATGAACTAGTTACACATTCCTCAAGTGGTTGATGTCTAACTTCTTAGAGGACAAGTGATGTTCATCTACCTGAGACTGAGCAATAACAGGTCTGTATTATCCTTAGATGTCTGGGACTGCACAAGAGTTACACTGACTGGCTCAGATTGTGTCTACCCTAGCATAGGTAACCTATTGAACACCATTCATGCTGGGGATCAGGGACTGAAATAATTCCCCACAAACAAGGAATTCCCAGTGCCTGTCATAAGCTCACATTGATAAGTCCCCCCCATGCAAACAACATGTGGTTCAACAAGTCCAAGTGCAAGGTCCTACACTTGGGTCAGAACAATCCCAAGCATGAATACAAGCTGGGCAATGAAACAGCAGCCCTGAGAAGGATTTGGGGATGTCAGTGTATGCAAAGTTTGACATGAGCTAGCAATGTGTGCTTGCAGCCAAGAAAGTCAACCATATCCTGGGCTATGTCAAAGGAAATGTAGCTAGCAGGTCGAGAGAGGTGATTCTCCCTCTACTCTACTCTCATGAGATCCCACATGGGGTACTCTGTTCAGCTCTGGGGCCGTCAGCATAAGAAAAACATAGACTTATAAGAATTGGTTCAGAGTAGGGCCATAAAGATGATCAGATGGCTGGAGCACCTCTCATGAAGAAAGGCTGAGGGAGCTGGGGTTTTTCAACCTGGAAAAAAGCAGACTCTGGGGATACCAGCACTTAAAGAGGGTCTACAAGAAAGATGAGGAAAGACTCTTTATCGGGAAGTGTAGTGATAGCACAAGGGGTAATGGTTTTAAATTAGAAGAAGGCAGATTGAGATTAGACATTTGGAAGACCTTTTTTTCTATGAGGGTGGTGAAGCATTGGAACAGGTTGCCCAGAGAAGCTGTGGGTATCCCATTTCTGGAAGAGTTCAAGGCCAGGCTTGATGGGGCTTCGAGCAACTAGATCCAGCAGAAGGTGTCCCTGCCCGTTGCATGATGAATTAGATGATCTTTAAGGTCCCTTCCAACCCAAACCACACTATGATCCTATAAAAATATTTCTGTGTTAGTTTTCTGTATCTTGCCCATCACTTGCCTGAGGAAATTTTTGAAAGACACTGTGTTTTGGCATATGCTCTTGGTTTTCATCTTCATCAGGTAGGACATTCAGAAGACTGCTTAATATAAAAGAGTAGATAGTTCTCTCAGTAGAAGAGTTACGGCGTCTTACACATATTTTACACCAGCCAATTTTCATCTATGTATACTAGAAAGTAAAGCAGTTGTTGGATTACATTTCCATGGTTCAATTCTTTTTTTTTTTTTTTTTTTTTTTTGCCATTGTTTGTTGTTGCTGTTTTTATTTTTGTTTTGTTTTTGTCTTCTGATGATGACACCACTTTGTTTAAAGCATTTCTGTTTCCCATGGACCTTTACTTCCAAGGATTTCCCTTGTTATTTTCCCTTCTTCTTCAGAACCAAACAGTTTCTGTCTCTAAACTGAAGAAATCATCTTCACATATCTTAACTAAGTAAATGTCATAACTTCTACATGGGATTTCTGTGGCTTTTTTTCACTTATACATGTACAACTCACATAAATGTACAGCATTCTGTAACTATGTCCTGATGTCAGATCTGCAGAATGTCAACCATGTAGCAAGCAAACTAAAAAAATATTCTGCCAACCTAAGAGTCACTTTTAGAAATTATTTAAAATCAATATGAACGTTACCATCAGTTCTTATTTTAAAATTATATAATTTGCATCCACTAAGTATATCATGCAAAATATAACAGGAGACAAGTCTTAGCACAGAGCTCACAACAGTCTGCTGCTGATTCTGGTGGAACAGAATTGTCATGCTAACCACAGCTAAGCACTTCCTGACCTTAAAAATACAATCACAAATCTTATTGCATCAATCAGCATGACAAGTCTATTACACTCTGATGAATAACTGATTATGCCAGCCACTGCATTCACCACACGAGGCTGAACATTTTTTTGGTCAATGGTCCTGAATCATTATAGAATCTATGTTAGGCAGTATTTCATAGGAAGGTAAATTTCACAGAAGTGAAAGGAAAACTAAGAAAAAAAATATTTTGATTAATAATTATGACCTACATGTGACAAAAATGCCTGGGATTTTCAGGATTGTTATAGATAATGACAGTAGAAATATCATACAATTGTGAAACAACAAGAGAATGAAGATAGAGAGCGTGCTTAGAGAAAGGGTTAATAAATACAGTACATGATTCCTCAAGTTCTGAATACTCAACAGTATTCGATCATTAGAGGGAACTAACAAGATATCCTTAAGAATATTATTTTTTTTTAAAAAAAAAAGAAGAAATTCAGAATTAGTAATAATTTTTTTTAAAAAAGAGAGAGAACATAAAAAGTTGAAAATACATCTTTGCAAAAAAAAAAATCAAACAGCAACTGATTCTGATTTCTGGAGATTTTTGAATTAATGTGCAGATTTTTCTAACGCACCTTTTAATGGTTTGTGGAACGAACAAAAAAACAATTCACATTGACTATTTAGCTGTAAGCTATCAAAAGAACAAAGGAGGTGGTGTGCTGTTGTTTGTTTTTTTGTTTGTTTGTTTGTTTGTTTGTTTTGTATTATTATTATTATCTTATGCTTCTTGATTTTCCTATACATGACAGTTTTTTCACCTGAACCTGGGTTGAATTCACAATTTTCTTCATGAAAGAAAATAATTTCAAAATCTTTGTTTGAAAATATTTGAACAGTCTATAAAACTGAGTTAAATGCAAAATTAAAAATACACTGAGAAAACCCTGATGAGCTATCATAGACTATAAAGTTTAGCTCAACTGACAGAGTGAATCATATGACTAACTACCTGCAAAAATAAAATTGAAATAAATCTGTGTCCGTTTCAGCTTGAAAACTTCATTCTTGTTTGCTCTCTCATTCTGAATACTTCAGCAGTCTGTTATGTTATCTGACTACAATGTTACTACTCACATAATTGAGTATAAGTGACATGCTTATAAACCTTATTAAAATAATCTACCATTTTGTTACACATACAAAAATATAAAACTATTATCCTGCAACAAAATAAAAGTAATGTGAATAGAGTTGACCTGAAGCCTGAGACAAATAAAGGCAAAAGGAAAAAATAATAATAATAATAATCAGAACTTTTCTGGTAGAGACTGTCATTCACAGAAAGTTTAAAATCTGGGGAAAGGGCCACTAATGTGGATGTGATCAATCTGTCCCATCTGGCCTCAGAGCCAGAAATCAGTCTTGCTTTATCTACAAAGATCTCTAAAGCCTACATTTTTTTTTCAGGGGAAACACAATGACAAAATGAATTGTGAGGTAAATCCTAACCATAATAGAAGATGAACTATGAAACAGGAGAAGGAAAGTGCTTAGGAGGCAGAATGAGCTACTTACTATAAGTTGCTATCAGTAAGACTTCTGTACAAATACAACCAATCAAATGAAAATAACTTGAGATATTCCAATTTAACACATCTTGAAGGCTGAAGTAGCTTTACATGTCCTCCATCCAAAACAGTTAATGCAAAGTATAGATTATACAACATACAAAGAGGGTTCCCAGTCAGTGCTCTCCTTTGTCTTTCCGATCTCCAAGCCATCTGTGCTGGGTCTGACTGGGATGGAGTTAACTTTCCCTGCAGCAGCCCATACTGTGTTGTGATCTGCACTTGTAGCTAGAACATCACTGTAGCTAGAACGTCTTACTCAGTGACAAAAGGTGGGAAAGGGGAGGGGGGGAGGGGGGGGGCTCTCGTTGTGGAAGCGTCTGTCCTCCTGAACAACCACTACAGGTATGCTTCCCAGGACGTGGCCAAACATTGCTCACTGTTGGGAAGTAGAGAAATACTTTTCTCTCTCTGTGCTTCCACATGGCCTTTGCTTTTATTTTTTTTCTTTTTTTTTTTTTTTTTCCCCCTCCTTTTTCCCTTTAATTAAATAATCCTTATCTCAAATCTTAAGCCCTTTGTGTCATATTTTCTCCTCTTTCCCCTTTGTTGAGGGAGAGTGAGGGAACAGCCGTGGTGGAACTCAGCTGCCCACCCGAGTAAAACCACTACACCATCTCATAAAGTTTAGTCTTTGAAATGTTGGACACAGTACTTTCTACTAAGTCTGTTAGATTAGGTAGGCCTTCTGTATCTCATACCATTCTGGCAATGTTGGAATCAGACACCCCTATAAACAGATACCCCAAATGATAAGATTCTAGCTCCAAAATTTTCTCTACATTAATATTTGTGATGGAAAGAATGGAAATCAGTGTTTTAGTGACATTTTTCTCTACTCTTTAAAACACATCTCCAGAGATGTTATTCAAACTCTATATTTTCAAGGACTTTAGTCAATAATAGGCCTGCAGTAATATTTACAGGTAAAGTTTAATGTGTCTAAGAGTGTGTTTGAAAATAAACAAGGTAAAAGTTAAGGCAGGCCTATGCCTGCCAGATTTTAAAGTCTAAGAATGAACTATATTCCCTTCTTTGATCTTGGTTGTTTCTGTTTATTACAGGCTTGGAAAAATCTCAGAGCTCTCACTGACAGACCATCAACTACTCATCTTTTTTTCTGTTCTTATTGCTGTTTGCAGGACAATTCAAAAAAAAAAAAAAAAGAGCTTGAGGACAAACAGCTAGCTCCCTTGGACTGAATCTAATACACATTGTGTTTACAGTTTTCTGCAGAAGTACAGATCCTGAGAGAAATACAAAGGAAAATAAATACTTTACCATAGCCCTGTAAGTCAAGTATAAATTAAGGTTTATGTTGGAGTATCAAATCTGCCTGTTGATCGAGTCTATATACACCAATTAACCAAACTATGTATGTCACATAGTGGCATATGGAATTATACCTGAAAGGCAGAGCTGTGAAAAGAAAATCTAGCTGTGGTCAGGTTTTGCCAGAGCCTCACTAACCCTAATTTCTCCATGAAGCAATTCTATGCATGTTCTAGCTGACAGCTAAATAAAGGACAAGCTAGGAATCAGGAAAAAGGACGTAAGACAGGAGCTTTATTTTGGAATCTGAATTCTAATTTCAAAAATGTCACGGTAAATGGAAAGTGATTTTTATTTGAACAGAACCATGGCCTTGGCTGAAGATTTCATGGAGCACAGATAGGAATTGAATATCAAATAACCAGATGCAATGGGCAATAATAATAATAAAATTAACAGTTTCTACTACCAGAAGTTATTGCAATTTACTGCATTCTTTTTTTTTTTTTTTTTTTTTCAACATTAGGTTCTGCTTTTTTCAAGAACGTTTAATCAGCAGTTGCTTTTTGAGATACAATCTCATTTTTAGCAAAAGAGATTGTCCTGCAAATCTTACAACCAGAGTGTTGTGGCAGATCAGACTAAATGACAAAAGTGATCCCTTTTGACATTGAGATCTATGTTTAATAACACTATGGTGTTGTTATTAGACAAATTCAAACACAGAGCAATTGGTTTGAAACATTGTACTCTAGAGTATCATACCAGTAAGCAAAATCAGACAACAAAAGTAATTCAGAATGGCTGACCACCTACAGAGAGTCTCAAGGAGGCAGATGTATTAAACGTCTAGCTATTTTGTCCTCTGTCACAGTCCCTGATGCCACTTATTCACAGCAAGAAATGCCATGAGCACTATTGCTGTGACATATAATGCAAGACTTTTTAAATTAACAGGGGACTATATGTCAGATAATACACATCTTAGCTCAGGGTTTAAAAACTCAGTCTGTATTAAGATACTTCAGCTGAGACTCAGAAGTTATTATCTAAAAGAATAAATGATAAGAATTAAAATAAATAAATAAATAAATAAATAATCCAGTTATCTTCATAGAATATCCAAACTGAGAAAGAAAAGTTTAGATTTCAGCACTTTAACTTTTCACCGAGGATCATTATAACTGAAATTTTTGCTATGATTCATAGATTCATAGATTCATATAATCATAGAATCATTAGGGTTGGAAAAGACCTCCAAGATCATCCGGTCCAACCATTACCCTGCTACCAATGTCACCCACTAAACCATGTCCCTAAGTACCAAGTCCAACCTACCTTTAAACACCCCCAGGGACTTTAAACACCCACCACTTCCCTAGGCAACCTGTTCCAATGTCTGCCTGCCATTTCTGAGAAGAAATGTCTCCTAATTTCCAACCTAAACCTCCCTTGATTCAACCTGTCCTATCAACCCAAGTCCTATCACTAGTTATCTGAAAGGCAACAGATAGAAATATAACTATATTTAAAATATATTAGCACTGATTAGTTGGTAATGGAATGAACGTTTAGAAAAGAACAATTCAAATGTTTAAAGGGTGGCAAAACGAAATTTCAGTATAGAGTTTGCTAAGAAATTACCGAGAGTAAAAAGTTATGTTTACATGAATAGGTCTGCATAAATATCAGGTGGAACGACGGGTGATTGAGTAGAATGAAAGCATTCAAATTTAGGAATGGATAAATTTAAATATTGAAATAAAAACTTGAACACTGAGATCCATTAAATTCTGTATTCATATTCCCTAAGAATATGGAAAATTCCCATTGCCTCATATATTTAACTTTGTAGTGGACATAAACAGTTGTGACAGGAGGACAAATGACAAGAACTAACAGTTTTTTGTTTGTTTGTTTTTCACTTATAATAGCTAGGGTCAGAATTTATGCTCATCACTTTACAATCTAATTAGAGGTCACTAAACTAACTCAGGTGTAAATAAAATAATGAATCATACAACTTCCAGTGGGATTCACTTAAACTAACTTGGGTCCATTTCCTTCTACCCAGGAAAAGAAACACAAGGAAAAGAGAGGCTGAGCTGAGAGATTCTGAGAAATTCAGAGATGATTAAGTCTAAAACACTGTGTATGAATCAAATAGACAGACCCCATAGCATTCACCTATTTATGAAGGCCTTGTCAACGTCAGTGTTTAACAGTAAAGGTAAATAAAGACTACAGATAAATCAAATAAATTTTCTATCAAGAGATTTGAAGTTGTATGGAAAAGCTGACAGAATATTAGACTCTTATGAGAGTTAAGGGTCATGGATCAATTGGATCAACCACAGGCACTTAAATTTTCAGAGGATTTCTTTCGAAATAGTAATCAGATGGTGATATGCTAATTCACATTGAAAAGTGCTAGTCTGAGAGTGAAATTTAATACCATATTTAAACTGAAACAAGTTCTTGTGATTGAAATCAGTGCTGAGGAGAACTCTAGAAATTATTTCAGTAAACATTTTGCTATCTAAATAAAGTTCATAAATACAAATTCTCTTTATAAATGATATATATATTTTAAAATAATAATTTTAGGCATAAAAAAGATTTAATTGCATTAATAACCTATTTCTTATTTCTAAGTAAAATGAAATCTTTAATTTGGATAACATCTTAAAATTATTTTTTGACAGTAATGAAAAGCTTTCATTTGATTTCCTTTTTAAAATAATTTTAAATCATTTGCCTCTTTTGAGGCAGGAAACAGAAACATATCAACTTTTCTTAAAATTTGTCATGTACAAAACTTGTGAGTTTCAAAAAAAAGGTTTTATAGAAACCTCCCACTTATTGTTTCAGATCACATAATATATATTTACTTTTCTTTAGTATTATATGGCATACATATAGCATTTTTCATCAGAGATGAAACACTAAGTTAGCAAAGGTCAAAAAATAAATCTGTGCTAGAAGAAGGATTAGAGCTCTCCAGAGTAAAAGCTGCCAAATATCTATGTTTGTAAAATGACTGTGGATATGTTCAGGTGATACAGTAATGCTACAATAAAAATATTACATTTTTCACACAAAGGTTTTTGGTTTGTTTGTTTGTTTGTTTTTCAGAGGTCACCGCTTTTGATCACAATATTTAAAAGGCCATTACTAGAATAAACACTGCTTATTGATTTAGCAATTGTTCACAAAAACTACTCTGATATTGATTTTTGCTTTATTAAACAGCACAGAAGTGACTTAATTGGTTGTTTCAGAGATAGTTATACTCTCTCAAGTCAGTTTGTCTTCATTGACAGAACTGGGAAAAGAGTTATACAGAATCATTGGAAAATAATAAGAACACCAGGGGCATTTTATTTATTTATTTATTTGATTTAGTTTTAAATTAATTGGAAAAATAAAGGAAAATAATGCAGCAAAAGATGAAAACCCTTTCACCTTTGGTTAGAAAAAATAAGGGTTGTGGAAATACATACTGCTGGCATTTTGGTTATTTTCCAATTCAAGCTGATGAAAAAATTCTTCTAAAATCAACACTTTAATTCAAGGGTATGCTAGAAGTTCAGATCACTGGGTAATAAGACTGAAAACAAAATGAAGGTAGTTGATATTGTTCAGCAGTCAGATGTAACTAATGACAACTGAAACATTGAAAAGACTAATAGTCTTCAGCAACATTTTATAGACTGAAGCATTTTAAAGACTGAGCATGTGTCCCAGTTTATTTATATGAAATATAGAGCTTCTGATTGCAAAAGAAAGCTTGATTTTTCTTCCACTTTCTGCTGCTTGCAGGATTGTGGGAAAAAAAGAAAAAAAAAAAAAAGTGGGAGTTCTACATTAGAAGAATAACACATTGAGAACAATAATAGATTGGGTGTGACATAGGACTGCAAGTCAAACCTTTCAATTTCTGGTGACCACTGGAGATACAAAATACACAGAAAATGATAGATGAAAGCACAAAACCTGGTGTTTTCCATTGTATTTTTTAAAGTCCTTAGAAACTGCATTTCTTTTGCAAAAACACAAATAAGTTTTCATTTTATGTGATGTGAAATAAAAATAAACAAATAAATATATAGTCTCATTAAATTAACATCCAGATAAGCTTTTTATGTTACAGCTATGGAACTACTAGAAAAACACATAGATCTAAGCAAATACCTACAAAAAAGAATCAATGCATTGTGTATATATAGTTATTTGTTTTGTTGCCACGTTGAGATGTAAACAAGACCTATAACCCAAATTAGTTTTGTTTATTTTTTTTTTTTGATTTTTTTTTTTTTTTCACACGGACTAATAAAAGCTGTGTTTTTTTTTTTTTTTTTTTTTTTTTTTTTGGTTGGTTGGTTTTTGTTTTTTGTTTGTTTGTTTGTTTTTGTGTGTGTGTGTGTGGTTTTTTTCCTTTGCACCTATCTTTGAGCTGTTTGAGTTGCATTTGAGTCAGGTATTTAAGTTTTGCCTCATAACCATGAGGACAGAACTTTAACATTTGCATAGAAGCTGGGATTAATACCCAGTCTTTTGAGAAAAGAAAAGAAAAGAAAAGAAAAGAAAAGAAAAGAAAAGAAAAGAAAAGAAAAGAAAAGAAAAGAAAAGAAAAGAAAAGAAAAGAAAAGAAAAGAAAAGGAAAGAAAAGAAAAGGAAAGGAAAGAAAAGAAAAGGAAAGGAAAGGAAAGGAAAGGAAAGGAAAGGAAAGGAAAGGAAAGGAAAGGAAAGGAAAGGAAAGGAAAGGAAAGGAAAGGAAAGGAAAGGAAAGGAAAGGAAAGGAAAGGAAAGGAAAGGAAAGGAAAGGAAAGGAAAGGAAAGGAAAGGAAAGGAAAGGAAAGGAAAGGAAAGGAAAGGAAAGGAAAGGAAAGGAAAGGAAAGGAAAGGAAAGGAAAGGAAAGGAAAGGAAAGGAAAGGAAAGGAAAGGAAAGGAAAGGAAAGGAAAGGAAAAGTGAACCTAACACAGGAGATCTGTGAAACAAATCGAGCACAAGTGCAATGTCATTACTCTGTTAGAATAAATGAGAAATGTCATGATTAGATATCCATCAGGAAGAGAGGAAGAATGCAAACAGGTCTCACCAAGATTTCCATTGTTTGCTAATAGCAAATTATTGCTGAAATAACTCATATTATTTTTAATAACCGCATGCCTGAAATCTTGGTGCCTATGAAGAAAATTATGCTATACGGTACAATGCAAGGTGGTATGCAGAAACACAAGAAGTTTCAAGGCTAGTTAGTCCTTCAGAAGCAATATGGAATGATCTAGACAACTGGCATTGTCATGTAAAGTGGTTCTCAAGGTTTGCACATGGAGGACAAATTAATGCACTAATGTTTAAGGGAGCAGCTGAACAACACCAATATAAATGTCTTCGTGGTTGTGTCTACATAAATCTTTTAGTCTGAGCGAAGACTGTTCTTCTGAAATGAAACCCTGGATTGTTCTCAGTTACTATTCTTTGGTTCAAATAGCTCTTGAAAATGTTTGTAGCTAACTGTACCTTTTTTCACTTGTTTATATCGTTTTCTTTGTCCCTTTGTATCTCCCCTTATAGCTAGCTCTGTTTCATTTTACTACACCACAGTATACAGCCATTAATATAGATTAAACTTAGATTTTCAGTCCACTGTTGACAGTAGTCCAACTTAGACAAATCTTTTCCCTGAGTTAGTAGTGCTGTTCACCACAGAGGGGTTGTCTTTGTGATGCTGTAAGCCATTTAAATGTTTCTGGTGATCATTTGGTGCATTACCCATTCTTCCAGCATGCAGACTCTGAGATGTGCTTTAAGGATTCCCCACTGGACACATTTTCACATTGGTGAATCATTTCCTAGCTAAAAACTGCAGCTATCATACATTAAAAATTTGAAATAAAAAGTTCTGAAAATATATTTTTTAAACAGTTTAGGTATTTTCAAACCATTATACATTATGCCAAAAAGGAAGATTTTATTTATTTTGCTTAAAAGCAAAGCAAAACAAAACAAACAAACAAAAAAGGTCTGGTAAGGGAAACTATTTGACCCATCTGGTTTGTTGCTATTATTGTTCTTTTATTCATCTGATAAGCTAATTTAATTTTATAACTTATTAACCTCTATTCTGGTCTCTCTTCTGTGAGCTCTACTCCCCCTTGTTTGCGTCTTATCATCTACTGAGTGAATATAACACAAACAGCCTCTGACATTTGCATCATTGTCCATAAGTACTGATGTGTCCATCAGTACTTATAATATTCAGAACAGTACTCTGAGTCTGGGGTTTATTCTCTGCTGGCAGCTGCTCTTTATAAGATATGCCTGAGTCCCCCAGAAACTATTGCTCTCTTAAAACTGTGTCAGTGTTAAAACTTTTAGAATAAACTAAACAGCAAAATGCTATACTACCTCCAAGTACACACACCAGGGTTCCTTGAGCAATCAGACTTGGTGAAATTAAAGGTCAAAGATCAGGACTGTAACTTTAAGCAACCCTGGGGAAGGCAATAATCTTCCACCTTTGTCATATTATGCAAAATGTCCGTGATCACAGAAGTGAAAAACGGCTATCAGATCACAAGATCTTTTCAGAGCTAGAAGCACCTGCAGTTAGGAACAAAAGAATTCACAAAGCCCTCATTTCATAAGGGAAGCTTGCTGATAGTTCAGTGCGCTACACATTTGGTAAATGTGTGCACAATAACCTCCAGGAAAAGAAAATACTATGGACACTAATATTTTGTATTGATTTCTTTTATTGTATTGTGTCTGTCAGAGAAAGACATAAATGTTAATTTCTTGAAAAGAATGAAATCCAGAACACTGAAAGAACTTTGAATTTTAAAATCAGCATTCATTAAGGAACAGACAGTGGGCTAAAAGGAATGAGGGTAAAATGAAAAGTAAAAATGTTGTAATACCCACTTCAGTACTATGCTGTAATTTGGAACCAGTGATGTAAAAGTGAAAATTTTCCTAAAATTTACATTGTGACTTTCCTCTTTGATTACATTGTGACTGGACTGGCTCTTATATGGGGAACAGTGAGAAGTGGCTATGCACAGGCTACCTAACGGTATTGAAAGTCACAAATAAAAGCTGTTTTCCCATTGCTCAGAATAGTAGACAAAATCTACATTATATGTAATGTAGTTGATTCTAAAAGAAGTACGTACTCTTGCTCAGTACTATATTGTTGTGCCTAAAGTAGCATTTTAGTTCAAGTTAGAACAGTGGTTTTCACTCAACTCTTCTGATAATCCCACTTTCTGCTTGTTATTGAATGTATAAATTAGCATGGGCTCAAAGATCACAACCTGGGTTCTTTTCTGATTAAATTAAACCAGAAGATGTGCTCCAGGAATGTACCTAAATGTTCTCTGTCTGCTAATAGTCATCAGTCCTGGAAACAGGCTAGGGCAAAATGAAATTAAATTCACCCAAGTGCATACTGTGTGCACAACAAATCTCCAGCACTAACTGCTTTGTTCAACACTTGGTCCTTTTTGTACTGGTAATTTAGACATAACTTTTGCATTCACTGTTCCTCTATGCAGTCTGCATTGTGCAATGTTTTTCGCTATGCATTAAGGGAGAGGTGAAGATGCGGCTACTTGCAAATCTCATAAGCTTTGTTGGATAATGAAATCAGGGATCTGTAAGTTATCCATTTGATATCATACACACCATAATACTCAGTGTAAATTGACAAGACTGGGCTGAGCATCACAAATTGCACAAGTTCAAGCACATACTCAGGATTGACAGATCTAAGTTTTCTCTCCTCATTTTCTCTAAAGACCACTGAAACATATTCTTAAGTGTAAGCTTATCTACACTTTTTGAAACAATGTATGGGTCATGCCTGTACACAAAATGGAGTGTGGGGAACCTCTAATTTTCAGCAAAGTATTTAAATTTATATATATATATACTATATATGTACTATTATATGTACCTGGCACACAGTTTCCATACTATTATCAGATTAACATTTTGGTTTTCAAAGAGGATTGTGATAAAATTGAGCATACAAACCCAGCAGAATACTACATTCAAGATTCAGATTTAGAGGAGGTGACTCAATCATGAAAGATTCAAGAGTAACTGGTTCAAGTACTGGAGCACATAGTGCAGGATTTACTATATTAAAAAGGTCACATAAAGCTTTATGTTGCATACGGTAACTGAAAAATTATGTAATATACTATTAATGTCAGAGGTGTGAACTGCAGGTTGATTTCACATCAGGTTTCCCCAGCACAGAAACAATGGAAGCTCTGTTTATGTGTCTTACAAACATATATCATTACACTGTTCGATACGTGACACCTGAGCAGTTTTAGTGTCAAATGAACTTAGCACAGAAGTGTTAATTGCCAAATTATTCCCAGGTGTCCATCGGCATAGGAGATCTGGTTTCCATCCTTTCAGATATCCATCCCACTGTCTGCCCATCCAAGACCACAGACTAAGTCACAGAATCACAGAATCACAGAACTGTAGTCAGTGTGTAGCTATCAATACAAGTAAATGTTGCTTAACAATGTAAGAAATATAAATTCTTGCTTTCAGTGACTGGACTGAAACAAACCCAGGTATTTTTACATTATTTTTTATTTACTACTACAAGACTGCTATAGATGACTTAACACTCTCATTGCTCTTTCCAGCTCTACTTTCCCAGAAAAGGCAATGATATTTTTCAACACTATACAGGAGCCACTATTAATGCTTTTTTTTCATTTCTTAAAATTTGTTTTATAAACAACTTTTTTTTTTTTTTTTTTTAAGACTTCTCCATTATTTTATTGTGACATTAAAATTCTTCATGTGGGCTTGTGCAGTTGGGATAAATACTGCTCCTAGGAGGACAGGAAAGGGAATAATTAGCTATTTCTCTTATAACATCTAGATTCAGTTGGAGAGAAGACAAATTCAATATCTTCACTTGGGAATAGATGTCAGTCCTCTCCTTAGCTTTGCTTTCCAATTCCAGTCTGTAATAACAACCATCTTAATATTTCTAATATCTCACCGACATTTCTTTGCATGGCACTTGACACTTATGCTTCTGTTCATCATTGTTTGCTGATGTAGACATCAGCAATAAAACTTTCATACATCATCTAAGAAAATGGCCTGATTGTCAGTTTTAACTATGTCAAAAACATCTGAGTCAATTTTTGGAGCCCATTTTCTCATTCTTTCCTTGTTTTCAAGGAAAATAAAATCTGCCAGTAAGTAACAAAAATGGCAAATCCAGTTTAAGAGGAAATGTTAGAAAATAGCCATTTGAATTTAGGGTCTTATAATGGAAACTATTTTTCCATTTCAGTTGCAGCTGTTGTTACTATCTGCCACAATCTAGTAGATAATAGATGTTGTGTAGCTTTTGCAAAGTGTTTGCTCATTCAGGGAAGATGAGAAAATTCATAAAATATCTAGAAAGATAGGATAGTTGCAAAGGCATATAAATGAATGGAGAGAATGTCGGTTATTTGCTGGTATGTGGAAACACTCTACTGTGGAAATAAGTCAGCTGGAGCAAAATCTGAGGTATATATATGCCATATAATAAATACTTCCAAGATTTAGAACATTAAAACCAATTACAAATTTTCATGCATCTCCACAGAACCCAGTTATTTTGTTGGTGGTGCTGGTTTTTCTTTTTTTTTCTTTTTTTTTTTTTTTTAATTTGTTTTTGCTATCAGTCTAAGAAGCTGTGAAAATAGTTGTCTAAACATCACATAAATAAGAAGTTCTAATCATGTTATTTTTTGCACATATGAAGGCCAATTCATAACACATGTCCATGTCTCTCACAAATTTCCTGATTCATTCTTGGTTTTATTACCCTTCACTTTGCAAAATGTTGTAAGCATAGTGCACAGATTTATGCATACATTTATATTAGGTATTTGTGCAAACTATAAAGTTAATATTATTATCAACCTAAATTTTCTTCTTGGAAAAATATAGGATAAACATGAAATCCAAAAGAAAAAATAGTTCTGATTACACTAACATGAAAAACTAACATCCAGGCTGTCACTGAGATTGGAATACTTGAACAGAAAGGGCCTGTGCTGACTGCACTGCTTGATCCACATCTTAGGGCCATAATTAGCACCATACTTCATTTTCACCCCACACTGTTTTCCATATCCAAGGATATGGTCTTATAAAATGTTAATCATTTTTATCAGTCTCTCTAGATTTCATACCAGAGATATAATAAAACCCCATTTCCCAATTATTATTATTATTATTATTATTATTATTAATATTATTAATATTAATAATAATAATAATAATTACATCTGAATTTGCAGAATTACATGGTTTGCCCATTTTAATGGTCTAATGGTACTTAGTATTAATGTCAATAGAAGATTACAGAAATATTGTCAAGTGAGATTTCTGAATAGCAAACAGGATTGTGAATCAAAATATCTGGTTTCCAGGTCTTACCTTTCACATATAATTCAGCTGGAACTTTTGATGAAATAAATTTCAGCTACATTTGTCTCAGCTTTTCTAGCCATAAAATAGAAATATTTCCTCACCTCATTGGAATGATTATGGTTTGATTTTTGGGTGGTCCTGTGTGGAGCCAGGAGTTGGCCTCAATGATCCTTGTTGAGTTCCTTTCAACTCAGGATACTCTGTGATTCAGTGATTCTATGAAAGAGGTCATGGTTATTTGGTACTGTTTGTTGCACATATTTCAGAAATCAGAACATTTCATAAGGGGAACATGAAAAAATTGGCCTGTGTCTATTTAACTGTTAGGATGAGAAAAATCACCACACTGACCCCACTTCTTATAGTATATTTTCTTTGTTCCATTACAATTTCATTGAAGCTTCTGTTATTATTTTAAAAAAATCATTTTAAACATGAAAAGTTTAAAATACACTCTTCTCAAATAGTATATTTCGCATACACTTAAAAAGAATGCATCTTCAAATTATGTTATTCTCTAGAAAAACTTTATGTTTATTTTGTTCATTTTTTTAATTTTCTCTAAATCCTTCATTTGCCAACATTATTACCTAAATAGAGAAGAGTTGAAACATAATAAAATGTGATTCAAATACTCAAACCCTGCAAAATTAGTCTGTCACCTGCTTTTGTATGCTGTATGATTGGCTGTCTTATAGGAATTGTGGATTTAATAGATTTTATTTATTTATTTATTTTTATCATAAGTGTCAGATAAAAGACAAAATGGTGTACGTCTACCCATCAAGCATTTTCCACAAACTTATGCTGGCACAGTGTCCTACTAAATTCCATCCCACAATTATTCTTAAGTTTCTAAGAACTTGAATCCTTTGTGAATTTTTCAACTCTGTAATTGAAGAGCTGACCTCAGATATTTCCTTCAGTGTGTTCAACAACTCTCTCCTCAAGTTTAAATCAGTATCAGTCAAAGGCATCTGTACTGCCAAACAACATATGTAGGCAGAGCTCTTTGTTATGATTATTTGAAGGTCAATGTCAGTATTCAAAAGCTCATTTCAATTCTATCTACTCACATATTGCTGTGCTTCTGGAGAGTGGGACAGGGGATGAAAACCATGACAGGATCCAAAAGCTCCATAGATCTTGTGGTCCATTTCTTCAGAGTTTTAATTTTCTCATGCATTTTGTGTAGAACCTGGGCTTTAATTTAGATAATATGATTTATTTAGGAATCTGGAACAGGTAGATATTGGACAATGTAATGTTTAATGCTGCAATACACAAATATGTTTGTGGGTTAAAAAATCCCAAGTCTCCTCACCTATTTTGAAACAATTTAAAATGAAAACAACATTTAAGAAGCAATTTTAACTTAAAATCTATTTTAAACAAATGCTGGAAAAGATTTCTAAAATGTGTAGAATGTTACTAGTCTTTCAAGGAAGGACTAAGTGTAGTTAAAGACTATCTGTAGTAAGTGCAGTAAAAACTATCTCTAGTTAAAGACTAAGGTAGTAAGACTATCTGAGTTGCTTTGCATTCTGATGGAATGGACCTAACACAGGATGATAAGACATCAGATTTTCCTTGTGTAAATACAGGAAGTCCAAAAACAACCTTCTCAGACTGTGCAGTCCCAATTATCCTGATATGGAGCAGGCACAATACCTTAATATTTGTATATTTACACATAAATTTCATCCACCAACTGAAAAATGTAATTTGAAATTTCATGTCTGGATAGCACGTATTTACCTGGAAGAGAGAATAAAGCCAATAAGCATACACCAAGCTAACCTCACAACACCAAGAAAAAATGTACCTGCATATATTTAGTTTGTATCCTTTTAAAAAAGGTGAGTGACCTCACCAGCCATAGTAGGCATGCAAATGAGCCTTTCTTTTACTTTAGTCCCATGGTGAATTGTCATCTCACATTTGGCTTTTCATAAAAATTCCCCCTTCCTCCATAATCCCCAAAGAATGGGTTGCACAGAATAACAACATTGCAAAAGACTGTCAACAACACAACAACAAAAACAGTCATAATGTCTGCATCCTCGTTTGTAAAAATAGTATTAGATGGAAGAACTATCTACCTCAAATGTAATCCTTTTCCCTAGATATCAGCACACTCCAGGGTCAGAGAGATGTATTTTTTTTTTCCCATTTTAGGTCAATAGGTCCATGCAGCTGGCTTCTGAACATAGCTAATTTGTCAAGATTTTTGTCACAAACAGCAGACCAACAAAGACAGTAAGAGCAAAATAATATTTTGGAATAGGTAACTGCCACAGGCAAAAGAATTGAGTGTGCTACAGTAATCTAAAAGTGAAAACATTATGCAGAGATTTAGCTTTGTGATTTGAGCCAAGTTAGTAAAAAAAAAAAAAAATCATTATCGTAATGGTCTATTATATATTGGACCAATTTTTAGAGGTGTTGGAAACTATTACTCCAATGATAACGGTCATTGAATTGCAATTCTTTTTGTACTCTTGCACACACAATTGTTCTAGTATCACATCAAACATGATTTTGAAAGATATTGCAATAGGGTGAAATTCAACTACTCTGATACAAAGAACAAAGTAAATAGATTTTGTGCTATGAACAGAAGTGAAGAAGAAGGCCTTTGATCAGCAATTACAGTTGTATAGCAGATGTTGTGACTCAGGAGCTCTATTGGTAAAATGCATCCATGCTATAGGGAATTGGTTTACATTTTTTTACATAATTTTAGCTCCCAATACAGTCTCTGAAAGCTCTAGTATGCCACTTATGGCCTCTGTGTCATTCCTATCTGTGTAATTAGAAAGAAAATAAAGGATTGTAGTGTAGGAAGGATTTCAGAGCAGTTATAAAAAAGAAAACATATTTGGAAATAGCAGCCATCTGAAAAGGAGGAAATATTTATCTTCACCCTCTTATCCTGGGTCAATGGGATGCCTATAAACTTCTCAAAAAGTATACAGTTTAAATATTTGATTTTGGACAAATATTATGATTTTCTTTTGACCGGGCTCAAACCAGAAAAGTTAAAATTGTGGGATCAAGACAACCCTACCATTTTAAAGTACTCATAAAAAGGTATATATGTGAAGGCCTGTGAGTTAATAAGGAGGCTGCTAGAGTGATTTTTATTTACAGGTGTCAAGTGCTTTCTATGATTTATCCTTATTTCTAAGAAATGTGGGAATCTGAAATCTAAAATAGCTTTGTGACAGAACTCTGTACAACTGCCTATGTTGGGAGTACTAGACAATATATAAAGTGATGGCAGATTGTGTTCAAGAATGAATATGCTGAATTCTTCAGAGACACTAGTTTTCATAAAAATGCAAATGGTTTCCAACATGCACCTTTTGGTCTTCTTAAATGCATTCTTTTTTTCTGGAGTGTAGGTAAGGATTTCTGAAGGTACATATTATTGGTCTCAAGTTGTACAAGGGAGGTTTAGATCAAATATCAGGAAGAATTTATTCACAGAAAGAGTGGTTATGCATTGGAACAGATTGGCCAAGGGAAAAAAAAAAAAAAAAAAAAAAAAAAAAAAAAACACTTCTTGACTGCTACTTTAGTTATTTAAGACAATAATTACCAGAATCAGAGTATAAAATAGCAGCAATATAAATACCAGAATAAAAATATGACACATAAATACAGTTGTATTTCATTTCATGTTTGTTTATCAACTTTGTTACAGCAGACTGGAATAAAAGAGGTGAGGACTGCATTGTATGTGGCCCTTTGACACAACTGTTGTAAATATTATGCTCTTGAACTATGCCATACCCGTTTACATAAAAGAGAATTGCATTTTCATAGAAAAATAGAATCATAGAATCATCATCAACCAGGTTGGAAAAGACCTCCAAGATCAGCTGGTCCTAACATCACCCTACCACCAATATCACCCACTAACCATGTTCCTGAGCACCCTGTCCAACCCTACCTTGAACACTCCACCACCTCCCTGGGCAACACATTCCTATGCCTAACCACACTTTCTGAGAATAAATTTCTCTAGATTTACAAACTGAACCTCCCTTGGTGCAACTTGAATCCATTCCCTCTTGTCATGTCACTAGTTATCTGCAAGAAGAGGCCAACCCCCAGCTCCCCACAAGTTCCTTTCAGGTACTTGCAGAGAGCAATAAGCTCTCCCTTGAGCCTCCCCTTCTCCAGACTAAACAACCCCATGTCCTTCAGCCACCTCATAAGACTTGTGTTCCAGAGCCTTCACCAGCTTTGTAGTCTTCTCTGGACAGGCTCCAGGGCTTCAATGTCTTTCTTGGAGTGAGGGGCCCAAAACCGAACTTGAGGTGCAGCCTCATCAAAGCAGAGTACAGGGGAACGATCACCTCCCTGATCCTGCTGACTACACTATTCCTGATACAAACCCCGAGAACCTTTTCCTCTGCACAGCTTTCCAGCCATTCTGCCGCAAGCCAGTAGCATTGCATAGGGTTATTGTGACCAAAGTGAAGGACCTGGCACTTAGCCATGTACAATGCCGTTCCATTGGCCTCTGCCCATCAACCCATCCTGTCCAGGTCCCTCTTCAGGGCCTCCCTACCCTCCGGTAGATTGATACTTACCACTACAACTTGTTGTCATCTGCAAACTTATTGAGGGTGCACTCAATTCCCTCATCCACATCATCTATAAAGGTATTAATGAGGATGGGCCCCAGTACCAAACCCTGAGGAGCACAACTCCCGACCGGTGGTCGCTAGCTGGATTTCACTCCATTCACCACTACGCTCTGGGCCCGGCTGTCCAGCCAGTTTTTAACCCAGCAAAGAGTGTACCTGTCCAAGATGTGGGCTTCCAACCTCTCTATGAGAATACTGTGAGAGACCATGTCAAAGGCTTTGCTGAAATCTAGGTAGTCTATGCCAACAGCCTTTCCCTCATCCACCAGGCAGTTACCCAGTCATAGAAGGAGATACGGTTGTTCAGGCAGGACTTGTCTTTCATGAACCCATGCTGACTGGGCCATATCCCCTGGTTGCCCCACATATGTTGTGTGATTGCACTCAAGATGACCTGTTCCCTCACCTTTCCTGGCACCAAGGTCAGGCTGACAGGCCTGTACTTCCCTAGGTCCTCCTTACGACCCTTCTTAGAGATGGGTGTCACATTAGCAAGTCCCCAGTCATCAAGAACCTCTCCAGATGACCGTGAATACTGATAGATGATGGAAAGTGGGCCAGAAATCACATCCGCTAACTCTCTCAGCACCCCAGGATGGATCCCAACTGGCCCCATGGACTTGTGACAGTCCAGGTGGAGCAGCAGGTCTCTAACTGTTTCCACCTGAACTGTAGGGGATTTCTGACTGATTTTAAGCTGCCAGATTTCTTTCTGTGGGACAAATGAACAATATATGATATCTTCTTTAATATGTGTGTGTGCGTGTATATATAACTGCAGTAAAATTCTGGTACCTTTACTCAGAATGGGTCAGATTCTAGCTTTTTAGTTAAGTTAGGAAGTGAGACTATCACTTAGCCTACCTGCTTCAGGTTAAACTTACATCTAATTCCAGTATCTGTTTAATTTCAAAGAGAGCAAAGTTTCACCAATATTTTCAACAACTCAAAACAGAATGTCCAATGGTGAAATGTACTAGCAAAGTACTCAGTTTGACATTTTGTTCCCTTTGAAAATAGATCAGAGGAATGCAAGCTACTTTGCTTCTTTTCTTTTTCTGTCAATCTAGCTAGCAGCATGGTAGCAGACATTTCCCCACCAGGAAGAAATAGAGTATCCTAACAGCTGCTACTACTATCCGCTATTTATCTCTAGTAATGTTAGTGTAAAGCAATTTTAAGCACAATCTCTGTCTGGTAGAAGAATGGCTGGTGTATGATGATGTAGATGACAAAGCTGATGAACAGTTAGACACAAACTTGAAAGAGACCATCTGAACTAATAGCGTTGTTCTAAGAAAATATTAAGTCACATGTGAATAAGAACACATGGAATATATATGACATATTTTGTCTTGCTGTTACCTGAGAAATAAATTGACAAGCATTGGAATTAGCCAGTATTTTGAAATCCATTCCATAGATACAGCAAGCCTTATTTTCAATACTTTCATACTTCTACTTCTGATCTAGTTCTTTTTCTTGGCACTTATTTCAGTCACAAATATATGACATAGAATTGAACTGTGTTTTCCACTAATATGAGAAATATTAGAAATATTCTATATAACTTAACATAATATTAGAAATATCTGGCATTGTTGCAACTGTGTGTTTAGTCCATATCATATGATATAAAGATTTCCAGAGGAAAATTATTAAGGGGTATAAGCTGTGGGCTTTAATATTTCTCTTCTTCTTGTGGGTGTTTATAGTTTTATACTCTTCAGATATCATATGGATGCAAATAAATAAATAAATAACACCAGACTTTCTTATAAGACCTCTAAAGGTGGTTTTCAAAATATTTTTTGCTTAGGATCTTTTTTAAAGCTTCTAGAATATATGAAATAACAGTCACCCTCTTCCAAGAACCTCAGTAATATCTTTTTGAATTTCAGAATACAAGTAGGCAATAACAAATATTGTGTTTGGCCAATAGGAAGTGACCCTGTGTAAAAGCAGACAAATCAACTTTCATAAAATTTACTTAGTTTATCTTTTCTATTTGTTGCATCCCAATACTGGGACAAATCTAAAACATATGTATCTTCCCAGGAGAAACATCTCTAAAATTTCAGGAACCATCTTTAAATAATCTGTCAGGCATTATCTATGGAGAGTTGTAATTTAAACATAATGAACAGTGGTAGAACCTTAAACACTGCTAATGTAAATGTAATGCTCTGTAAATGTAAAGCTATCTGTCATACCTCACCTGACATTTTCAAACAAATCCCTTGAGGCTACTTAATTCTAGAAATATCAACCAAAGCATATGCTTTTGCTATCAAAATCTTTTTGCAGTGTCTAATGAATAACGCCTACCATCACTTAGAATAAGCATTTCTTGTGATGAATGAACTATATTTGCACTCCTTTAACCATTGCCAAAGACGGTGTGCAAGAATTTAAAATACAAGTGTAAAGTTGTGCAGTGATTCTTTGAAGTCAAACTACTGAAGTAGGCTCTCCATCTGCAGCCAACTTTCAACCTTCCTCTGTACTTTGCATTTTCCTACTATGACTTTTTCAGCAATTTTATTATTCCTATTAGAAGACTTCGAGTTTGATTTCAATATGCTTCATGTCAGGTATTTAATTTGATCTGAATTACAAATCAGGAAGAAAAAGCAAACTCATGACAAAGCCATAAGACTGTAAATTTATTTGAAAGTATATACCATTAAGAATTGAATATCATATTTCATTTTGAAGCACTGGCCACATTTGTAAAGTGGGGAGTACTCCTTAAAGTGAAGAATACATACTTAAGAAATAGTCTTAAGACTCACCAAAGCAGTTAAGTATAGTGGGTTTGTGTGGCAAGGTTTTGGTAGCAAGGGGCTACAGGCATGGCATCTGTGAGAAGAATCTAGAAGCTGGCCCATATACAGGGGCCAGTTTCAGCTGGCTGCAAAGGACATGCTGCTGGCCAGAGGAGGGCCAACAAGCAATGTTGTTTGTGCCTCTGTGACTGCAGGTTTAAGAAAGGAGAAAAACAAACAAAAAACAACAACAACAAAAACTGCTGTGCAACAGCAGAGTGAGGACTGAGAACGAGCCTTACAGATCCTAAGGTCAACGTAGAAGAAGGACAAGAGGTGCTCAAGGAACTGGAGCTGAAGTTTCCCTGCAGCCTGAGGCCCCTGGTGGAGCAGACTGTCCCCCTGCAGCCCTTGAGTCCCACGTGGAGCAGATCTCCATGCTGCAGCCTGTGGAGAAGCCCCTGGGGGAGCAGGTGGATGTGGCCTGGAGGAGGCTGTGGCCCACAGAGAGCCCCTGCAGGAGCAGGTCCCAGGCTGGAGCTGCAGCCCGTGGAGAAGAGCCCATGCAGGAGCAGGAGGTCTGGGGGGAGCTGCCACCCGTGAGGGACCCATGCTGGAGCAATTTGCTCTTGCCAGATGGATGGACCCCATGGTCTAGAGCCATGTGGGAGCAGTTATTGAAGAGCTGATGCCTGTGGGAAGTACATGCAGGATCACTTTGGGAAGGATGGCATCCCTTGGGAGGGACCCCATGTGGAGCAGGGGCAGAGATTGACAGTGAAGGATCGGAGGAGGCAAAGCACTATAGACAGACCACAGGCCACATTCCCCACCCCCACCCCTATCTCCCCCCATTCCCCTATGCTGCTTGGGGATAGAGGTGAAAGACAGTGGATGGGGGGAAGGTGGTTTTAGTTTGCTTTCTTTGTTTCTTACTTTTCTAGCTTATTAGTAATAGGCAATAAATTTCTGTAAGCTCCCTACACTGAATCTGTTTTGCCCATCACAGTAATTGCTGAGTGATGTCCCTGTCCTTAGCTCAACCCCTGAACCCTTTTCATTGTATTTTCTCCCCCTTTCCCTTTGAGGAGGTGGAGTGAAAGAGTGACTAAGGTGGAACTCATCTGCCCAGTGGAGTAAACCACTCACAGTAAGAAACATGGATTAAGAAAATATATTAGTAATAAAAATCCAGTGATCTAATAATTCTGTTTTGCCAAAATTATACTGACAAGAAACAAGGATTTATGAGGTCATTTTCTTGCCAGTCAGCCAGCTTATTTGCCTAATAATAACAGCAAAAAAACAATGTCCAAAGAGATACCATTACATTTCTATTAAGGAAAAATACTTGTGCTCATAGTGATCAGTGCAGAAAGAATTTCATTTATGCAACTATACATAGTCAGTAAAAAAATGCGTGTAAAATGGAGTTACAAGTGTAAGAGCTGTCAGACTATTATATAAGAAATTTTCAGGGGTGTGTGAAAACATCCAGGTGTGATTCTTGAAACTTTGTATCTCTTTTGAAGTTGGCAGTTATCCATCTGTTTATGCATCTGAGCATCTGAACCGTTGTTTTGTTTGTTTGTTTTGTTTTGCCTTTGCTTTTTTTTTTTTTTTCCCCTAGTAAATTTAACTTATGTTTTGGAAAAAAAAATAAATAAATAAATATGATTTTGATTTACCTAGTGATTATACTTCTATAGTTTTTAAATGTATTTCATTTCTGATAATTCCTACTCTCCACTGCATTTTTACTTCTCCTGGTCACTTATTTTAAAGTGACCTGGTACTTATTTTAAAGAACCATCCATGTAACTTGTATGAATTTGAAATTTGTTTTCTGAATAAATATGCATAATTTAGTATATATTCATACACTCCTTGCTAAATTTAAGAGTGTTATATTGCTCATATGTATTACTTAGCATTTATTTGCATTGAATTTTATCTGGGTGTTCATTGTCCAGATTACTTGTATAGGTTTCCTCTCATAGCTGTAAAAATGTAAAATATCAGGCCTATGATAATTATACAAGATTTCTGTGTAAACAGTAAAAAAAAGTATTTCATCTTTCTGTTAGCTGAAATGGATATATCATCTTTCTAAAGTACTTTTTTTTTTTTTTTCTTTTTTTTTCCACACACTATACTGGAAACTTAACTGCCAAGTTTAGGCTGGATATCAAACTTATAGACAGCTAAATTTAGATTAGATTAATTTTATCCATAGTATCATAAGATCTTTCAACTGTTCATTTTAGGTACATTTATCTTACTCTATTCAAAATCATCCCATAACCATTTAATCAGAAACCTGTCACCTGAATACTGATTCATTATCTTTACCAGACCACTTGCAAATATACTGAAGAGTACAAGAAAGAGGGAGTGTGAGACCCCACTGGTAAGGACACTTTCATAGTGAAAAAATAAAAATAAAAATCCTGTTTCATTTTTTCTACACTTTAAGAGTTACTAACAAGATCCACTAGAACATCTTCCCTTCTATCCCATCATGGTTTCTTTAGTAACTTTTAGTGAGTGTATGCAATGAAGGGGTCTTGTTTATTATATATATTTTTAATTCCATCAATATCTTTGCTTATCTTAGCTAATTTTAATAGATTTATAATGTGTGATTTCCATCTGAAAGATATTTATTCTTGTTTAACCCTGTATCTTCTACTTCCATTCTTTAATATGATCTCTATAGATTTTTTTTCAACACAGAAAGTCTTATTTGAAATTAATATGGCTTTTTTTTTTTTTTTTTTTTCTATTCCTCATGCTCTTTTGAATGCTAGGTTATAAAACAAAAATAGTTGATGTCAGATTTCAATTCCTTTAGAACTCTTGGGTGAATAATCCCTGTTTCTGGGAAATTGTTTTTGCTTATGTCCATCTATTTTGTTTCAGTTAGAAAAAATTCCTCAGACTCACCTCACTAATCATGTCCGTTATGGTCGTATGGTTTAAACATCATTGGAAGTTCACTGTACACCCTGACAATTTTGAGCTCCACTAACTCTCTGACAGTCATCTGACTTCCAGGCAGGGCACTTGGAAAGCCTTTTATTACAATGATTTTCACAAGTTGTTCTTTAGATGTTTTTGTTTGTTTGTTCATTTCTTTAGTTTTGTTTGTTTGTTGTTATTTTGATTTGTTTTGTTTTGTTTTGCAATTCTGCTTTCAGTGGACAAGACTTTAACTTTAGGAAGAAAACATTTCTACAACCTACCACGTCATTCTTCTGGGTAGCCATGCTGTGCAGATGGCCATGGCCGAGTCTCTTAATTTTTCTTTTCTTTTCTCCTAAAGCCTTATATCATGCACCCTGAAAATATTTTATCCTTTTTTTATTATTTTATTTTTATTTTTAGGTAATATTTTAAACTACTTTCCTCACTCTTACAGCATTTCTCTTTTTAAATAAAAATAAAACATTATTTTGTTAAATTATGGACATGATTATTTTTTTCTTATTACTTAAAGAAATCACTGAGGTTACTATTACAATAATTCTTGAATCAGGTATTGTGCCTTTCTCAAGAACATATCAAAAGAAGATTTCATTTCTGTGATTTGTTAGAAGCAAATTGCTCCAAAGAGCATTTTTTTTGATGTAATGTTTTACAACATAACATTAACCCTGTCTATGTGTGAATAACTGAAGTCTTCTATTACGATTATACTTATCTCTCTTACCATTTCAGAACCATTTTCAACATCCTGGTTGGGTCATTGATCATACATAGCCTTAATTTTAAAATATTATTTTTGGTTATTGTATTTTGAGCTACTGAGATTCTGTTATGTTCGGTATGGCTAATTTGTATTTATATTTGGTCCAGTTGCTTGTCTGTAAGAAGTCTGCTTGCTTACCACAGACCCTTATTTTCTCATTCCACTGATCTTTCCTGCTTTAATTTTATTTTTAAAAAGTTTTCCTATATCCTATCATTAAATTTAAATTCCTCTTTTTTTCCATGGATTAATCTAACACCCAGGGAGATTCTGTCTCTGTTTGGCATTGCGTACAGAACACACCAGACAATGCTGCAGTGAAATTCTTACCTCTGGCTGGAGTTCACAACCTCCAGTTCCATTGAGAACCGATCCATGTGTCATCAGCAATTACATGCTCTGCAAATAGCAGGTCTGTCTCAGCTCTGTAAGAGTTTGCAAAGCTATCTCAGCATGCCAATGTTTGCATCCAGAGGGGGAATCATACTATCACAGAATCATTCAGGCCAGGGAGTTTACCTCATTGCAAATTCCTGTTCACAAGAGGGACAGCATAGAATTCAGACCAGGGTGCTCAGGTCTTTGTAGTGTCCTGAAAGCCTCCAAGGGTTTCATTAACTTCTCTGGACAATGCATTTCAATGCTTTATTATTCTCACTGTGAAAAGTCTGTTCCTGATTCCTGGATAGAAATTCACTGTCTTAGTTTGTGACCATAAATTGATTTATCATATATCCCCAAAGATATCATAAATCTGATCATCCATATCAATAACAATCAAATGTTTAGCTCAAGGAACGAGACTATTTAATTCAAAGTAAGTATAAAATAAAATTTAAAAAGACTAAATTAACATTTAAACTATACAATTCTTATATAATCAAGAAGGTTTAACTACCTACCATATACAGTACTAGAATACTGCTTTAATTTATCTGAAACTTTAAGTAGAAGCTGCACCTAGAATCAGGTGCTTTGAACTGAGCTCAATAATCTAAATAATCATTTATACTGAATAATCTACAAATCTGAAATAGTGAAATCAATCTTTTGGGCCATGAAAGCCCCTTAGCTCATTCCACATGCAGGACTGGACCATCAGATACAGGTCTTCTCATATATGTGCAATTTTCATGTGTAGAACTGAAGGTTGAGCGGGCTGCCTAGGGAATGTTGACTTTGAGGTAGGAGTAATTTAATCTAATATTAACTATCTGGAAAATAATCATCTGGTTTTGTTATCAAGACACCATCTATTCTCAATAGAGTAGGATTGACAGGTACAATTAATCTGAGCTGGGATGGATCACATTCTAGATGTATCTATCTTGACTATGGAGAAATACTAGATAAATAGCTTTAACTTGACCTCTAATTTCTAAAGAGTTGAAGTTTTGTGAGAGATACTTACCCCTTACCTACATACAAAGAACTCCATAGTTTCACGGTAAATCATGCAATCTGAAAGTGCACGAGGGGGCCTGCACACCACTCTCATGGATTTTCCTGACAGGCTGCCTGCTTTCATCCAAAGCATAACTCAGCCATCCTTTAACGAGTCTTTTAATACTTTACATGGATAAGTTTTCTTCCAAGTGAATTAAGGGCATGCTTCATTACTGCTTGTGCATTCTCTTGAACATATGAGCGTGAGTATTTTATTTAAAAATGATTTGTTTTCAAATGAGGATCAAGTATGTTTGAGGGTATCATAAGTATTCTACATCTTTGAAATCAGTGATAAAGTCCCCTTTGTCTTCAGAGACACTGGATACAGTTTTAAAATGTGCAGCAGAATCAGGAAATCAAAAAATGGACACTTTTATCTAAGGATGAAATTATTCAAGAGGCCCCGAAGATGCAGATAGTAAAGAACTTTAAGAAAATAGACTTTTATTAGGGAATCAGAAAAAAAGCAGAAGAAAAAAAGTTGACATAAATGTTTAAGTTACAGATTGATAAAGCCTACAGTTACATATGACTTGGTGAAGTTTGTCTTGGATATGTTCTCTTAAATGACTTCACAGCCAAGAACTTCATATCTGAAAAATGTATACTCAGCTAAACTTTGCTTTTCTCTCTAAGTATTATAATGGATACATTTGGCTTAGTTTTAAAATCTGTTAGATTGTGTGTGTGTGTAGATTCAAATGGTCAGAAACATAACAAGTATATTGTTTATTCTTATTTCATTAATGACAAATGTTTCTTTACAATTTTTATTTGATTTCATCTACTTTGAGAGAAAAGTATAGCACTACCAGTCAGTTAGGAGCACATTCTGTCTCAATAGGCAAGAGGCAACCCAATTTTGCTTCCAGATATATTTGAGAAATGAGAGCACAATGACTAAGTAAATATTGGTAGTAGATATTTTTGGAAAATTATGAAAAAGAAGAACACCTATGAGAGGCCAACATGATAATGATATTTTTAAAAAGAAAGACAGGTAGTTAGGATCTGTTAAATCCAATTTCTGTACCAATTTCTAGTAATGGAACACATATAAAGAAATAATTACCTTGAGGATAGCAGAATTTCAAGCAGGATAGGTTTATAAAGAATATGAATCAAGCCTCAGGAAAACTGAGGGAAAGGACTTCTTTTCTCTTCTCTCTCTTTCTCTCTCTCTCCACACCCCCCCCCCACACACAACATTTTGCAATAAAATCATTGAATTGATGTGGTACAATGTATTAGGCTTAAAAACAACCTCAAGGAGTTTTCAGGTGAAATCTTTTTGTGATTTTTCAAACTAAACTAGCCAGTGCATTTACTGTGGGGAAATAACCTTAAATTAGTGTGAGAATAGATTAAACGACCCAATTGCAGATGCTCTTCTATGAAAGAAAATGTTGTGTATTAAGGGCTTATCTGAACTCCCATTGCAATCAATGGAAAAAGCTCCAGAAGGAGCAGACTCAAATAATCACTTCTCAGTCTTCTGGCAAAGCATTATTTAAGTAATACATGTCATACATACTCCAGTTTAAAATAGATATGAAAGTCTGAGAATTTTATTTTTCTTTTCAGTTAAAAAAAAAAAAAAAAAAAAAAAAAAAAAAAAAAGGTTCCTTCTGAAGACAAATGTCTTCAACTCCTAATGTCCTTCATTTCCTCCTTCTTTACCTCAGCTGCTATTGCTGAGCGTGACACCACCATGGTATGGACTCATAGAATCATTAAGGTTGGAAAAGACCTCCAAGATCATCTGGTCCAGCCATTCCCCTGCTACCAATATAATTCACTAAAACATGTTCCGAAGCACCACATCCAATCTTTCCTTAAACATCCCCAGGGATGGTGACTCCACCACCTTCTTGGGCAACCTGTTCCAATGTCTAACCTCAATTTCTGAGAAGAAATTTCTCCTGATTTCCAGCGTGAACCTCCCTTGGTGCAACTTAAGGCCATTCCCTCTTGTCCTGTCACTAATTACCTGTGAGAAGAGGCCGACCTCCAGCTCCCCTACAACTTCCAGGTACTTGAAGAGAGCAATAAATTCTCCCCTGAGCCTCCTCTTCTCCAGACTAAACAACCCCGGTTCCATCTGCTACTCCTCATAAGACTTGTGTTCCAGACCCTTCACCAGCTTTGCAGCTCTTCTCTGGACAGGCTCCAGGGCCTCGACGTCTTCCTTGGAGTGAGGGGCCCAAAACTGAACACAGTACTCGAGCTGCGGCCTCACCAGAGCAGAGTACAGGGGAACGATCACCTCCCTGATCCTGCTGACTACACTATTCCTGATACAAGCCAGGATGCAATTGGCCTTCTTGGCCACCTGGGCACACTGCTGCCTCATGTTCAGGTGAGCACCAACCAACACCCCCAGAACCTTTTCCTCTGCACAGCTTTCCAGCTACTCTGCTCCAAGCGTTTATAAGCCTGTTCCTGTTATAAGGAAGAGTTTTCATTGAAAACTAATGATTAAATGAGAAAATATGTGTTTTCGCGTAAAGGATTCAGGGTTACTTTCAAGCAACATTGGTAGTTTAAAAGTAAAATCCAGTGTCAAAATTGTAATATTAGTTTAGCATTTTATATAGAAAAACTTGATATGAAAGCATTTCTGATGATTGTAAAGTGCCATAACTTGAAGCATCCAGAGGGGGCAGAAACAGGACTGTCTGGTTTTGAAACTCAGCTACCCACGACCATTCATAGTTCATGTAGAACTAGTGCAAAAGATAAATTCTGTGGACTCCTCTCCCATTTAATTAACTACAGGCAACAAATTCTTCAGAGGCAGTTGGTCTATTTTCAAGTTTTACCTTCTCTTCAGCAAGTAAATTGGAAGTATCAAAACTTTGGAAGATAAGCTTTTTCTGAAGCACTGTTGAACACTGCTCCTAGGCAAGAGGGAGGGGAAAGAAATTATATATTCAACGCTGAAATTTCTGCTAAAACCTGCAGTACGTCTTGAACAATTCATTGAAGTAGCTAGTACTAGGAAATAGACTTTTTATGGGTTTGAAAATATATTTAATCTTATTTCATATTATTTTCAGTGGATTAAGACTAACTTGAAATTCCTTTTTCATAAAGAATCTTTCCAATGTTATGTACACTCATACTGATGGTGAACTGCTCATTTATTTCAGCGATATGTCATCAAATCCACTGTAGTTACTCATAGTAATTACTTAGAATTAAAGTTTCTCTAGAAAAATTATTACAGTTTTATTATTTTATTTTTAATAAGGATTACTATAAAGAGAAAAAACATTAAACCCTGATAACATGTAAATGTGTGAGCTACATTTCTGTAACTCAGACTTAGTAGTTTGATGGCATGCAAGCACATTGAAAACACGCAAAATATGAACTTTAGCAGTATAACTCACATTCTTACAGGTGTTAGGGTTTCATTATCCCTTTCTCAGTCACACCCATCATCACAACTATGCAAGGAAGAACTATGACAAGCATAAAACAGTACTAAGAGTGCATAAAGAAACATCAAAAAAAGACCACAAATGCAAACAGTACTGTCTTACATTTCCTGCAAAGCATATATTTATAAAAGCATAATCACCTACATGTTAAAGGTAAGTGTAAACTATTTTTCAGGAAAACACACAGTTAAGAGACTGACAGTTTCATTAAAAGGTTAGTACTAATGACTTTTGGCTTTAGGAGATACACTTAAATAGAGAATGTATGTATTGTGAGCAGGGTAAATTTGAAAAAAAAAAAAAAATATATATATATATATAATCTAATACTTAATTGGGGGGAGGATGTAGAAATTTAAAAAAGAAAAAAAAAAAAAAAAGAACATGAGTAACAGAAAATCAAATAAAGAACTCAACAATGTTGTTATTCAGCATCTTTAACTGCCAGAAGAAGATAAAAAGTGAAAGTAATAATCAAATACACTTTTAATTGAAAAAAAAAAATAAAATAAAAAAAATCAGGAAATGAAAATAACTTGAGCCTGAAGCTTCTGAGTCCAGAGTGCTTAAAGCAGCATTCTAACATTTTGATCCCAATAATAATTCTAAGCAACTTCATTAGCTGCAGACGTTTCTTAAAAACAATAATAATTTGTTGGAAGTATAGAATTTTCTGTAAATATTTGCAAAAGAAATAACTCTAAAGAAGCTCTCATTTTACCTCAGACTGAATAGTACAAACACTTAACACTATGCCAACTGGCTCCGTTGTACATGCTCTGATGTCTAAAACTCTTCGTATGCGTGTGTCTAAAGGTCTGAATATTAATGATTTTACCATGATAGAAATGACTATATAAAGAGCTATGGGTCTTTTGAAGTGCATTTAGAGTAGAATGCAAATGGCTTTTAAAATTTTTTATAGTGGATTTCTATGAACATATGCTGTGTGGATTACAATTATATGCCCATATATCACTTTCAATCATTGACAGAGAACATAAATGGAAAAAAGCATTTGGAAGATTTGAGTAAAAGTTTTGTGTTTAGACAGAATATACATATATTTTTGCTTTTTTTCTGATCATAAGCAAACAATTAAGAAGCCAGTTATAAAAAGATTGTTAGGCAGCTAAATAAACCTTTACATATCATAAACATGTCTGATAAACAAGCTTAGTTATTCAATAAATGTGGACTGCTTTAACTAAAAAAAAGCTCAATGAGAAGGTAAAGATACAGTGTGTTTTGCAGGTAATAATTGAAGTCCAAGTGCAGGAAATGAGATTTCAAGGATGTCATTACAAAAAGCTTCCAAAAATTGCCTTAAAAGTAGTATGCTCATATGCAAATAAAACCAATTAAAGACTATACATTTTTTCTTCCTCAGTTCAATAGTCACAATGTATTCCTTTCCTTGGTAAGTGGTTAGTTAATCCATTCTTCATCAGAAGAATCAAAATCAATATTCTTCCAGAGCCAGAAAGTGCAACATGAGCTAGGGCACGTTGGATGTAATTCACACCTCAGTGAAGTCACTAGAACACTAGAACTAATTCCAATAATACTCTGCAGGCTCCACTTTCCAATACTGGAACCTGTATCTAAAAAAGAGAAGTTAAAACTGTGCCTTCTCTAAAATTAATATAAGAGATTTCTTTATAAATTCATCAGAATTTAAATGTCAAGTTAAAATGTTAACATCACATGTAAAAGTTCATTTAAGTGGTGTCTTGTAGTAGGACACACAAGCATGTTTTTATAGTGATTATATTTTGACAATAATTACCTGGAAAGATTATGGAGGCAAGAACTGCCTGTTCTTGTCTGTCTATACAATATAAGCCCATCTGAGGACTGATCCTGAATGACATCTCTAGGTCTTTCACACATATGTAATAAATAGGCAACAGTAATAAATTCACCTTACCAGACTGTGAAAGTTCATTCTATTTGTTGCTGCCATTTAAATAGCCAAGATGTGGTTTTGTGTGAAACTGAGATGAATCGCTATTTCTTCTCTATTGCAACATCGAGTTTAAGATGAGTTGCCATATAAATAAATACAACTGTCTTCACTATACTTGCTGAACTGCTCCTCCATGAAATAACCATGAGAACTGGAATTCTCCCCGAGAAAGTTATCATACCATAAGCCAATCAAAATTTTTCAATATTATCATTACATTCCCTAAAGCACCTCCTTTATACTATGATAGACACAAAATTATAGAGATGGATATTGGTGCTTACCATCAGGTCTTTTTCAGGTTCTCCTTTGCAGTTTTCTGTTTCTAACGTTATTTTTTACTCGCATGATATGGGAAAAATCAATTCCTTTAAACAAGGAATTTAGAAAAAGGAGTACACATTTCTGATATTTGAATACTGCAACAATTCAAGATCTGAAGAAATAAACTATGCAAACTCTGTACAAAGTAAGAATCAAAGTACTTCCTGCTTTATCTTATAGACAAATTGTATTTTAACAAAGGGTCAACAGATCTATAATCTTTAACAAACAATAATTTTTGTGGCCTTCAACTCACATTTCAATACCAGAAGTGAAAAAGCTTACTCCCCCTTCTATTTTTGAAATGTATCTCCTAATGATAAATGAATATGGCAATGGAACATAGGAAATCCTAACTACACAATTTGTCTTCAGTGCCACTAAATACAACTTCCTGTTTCTACGTTTTCCACTTCTACTTCTGTTATATTCAAAATGCTGAGTTTTAAAATGTGAGGTTTTTCCCTGTAACATCTTGGAGATGTAAGTAAAATGAAATGCAGTGAATACATAAAGCCTGTTAAAATACTGTTCATTTAAGTTTTCCAACATTTTTAATATTCTGCTTTGCACATGCCAAGCTGAGGTTGAAAGAATGAATTTGATCTTCGTACAACACAGAAAATCTGCAGTGATAGATATACACTACATAGAATTACCAAAACAAAGAAACAAAAACCTTAGCAACACAGTTGAGAAGCTTTAAAAGTCCAGAAACACCTACATATTATTCATGTGTGATGATAAATTTTAACTAAGTAACTGTCACTGAGAAAACCTATATCCATAGCTAAGAGTCCAAAAACTTTAAATCACAGCAACTCCTGGTATCAGCCACTAAAAGAAAAGCACGCAACAGTGACAATTCCAATTTTGACTGCCTGGCAAATATGCAAAATGGGGACAGCCACAAGTAATTTGATTTCATTTTATAATTTAATTTGAAATACTTAAATTGCTTAAGAATTGTATATTTAAAATATGCAGTTGCCATTTTACTTCTTTTTATTTGATACTTAATTCTGTTTTTGTGACTAACAATTCAACAAGGAGATGATGTGCTGTAGAGAAAGATTTTACACCTAATCATAGGGAAGCAAAGGATCTAATGATATCCCAGAAAATACCTTCTGGAATAGCAGTATTACACCTTTGCGCTGTAGCCTTGTCCTCACATTGCTCTTTTTAAGGTAAGTCCCTTTGATTTCACATCATAGGGAACTGAGGTGGCGTAGCCAGAAGCACCAAACCACATACTACTCAGTGACACACAGTTTAAAATTTCATAGGCAGGACAGGTATAATGTACAGACAGTCATTTCTAAGATTCTTATTCTGCAACACATACAAAATACACCAAGCCAGTAGCAGAGGAGAACAACAGCACACAAGGGACCCCCAGAAGACAAGGGTACTCAGCCTGACCCTTTGATGGGGCAACAGTCTGACTCCCTTACTCTTCTCCACACCACTGGGAATCTCTGAATGTGTCACCCCAATGCTGGGGAGCTATCCTCCCAGCTGTTCATTATTTCCATATAAGTTGGCATCATAAACTTCTAGTGGCCTTGTTAATCCTGAAGCTGGAGACAATCTGATTTTTGCAGCTGAGGTCAGTTAGTGGCTGTTACTGGGCTTTCCATCAGCAACTGCTCTCTTACACCATCTGTGTTACAGGACAGGTGAACTCAGGAACAGTCACACAAGAAAGTTCCTCTATCACTTCTTTATTTTAGCAGACTAATTAAGTCAGAACTAGACAGAGGTAGTTGCGTCTCCTCTGTCTGAGCCTTCTTTCAGGTAAACTTTATCTGTAGCACTTCTATATGACTAAGAAACATTTAGCCTAATAGACTGAGAAATAATAACAAGCTTACAGTCTTCTATGTTTTGTGGGATGAGACATGAGATGAAATGTGGGTCCTAATATTGACCTGATTAAAAAACAGATATATGCATATATCCCCTCCACCTCCAGAAGCTTCAGAAACATTGCACTGTTTACTGAGAACAGAGCTCATTGGTGTAGACACTATAATAACAGTTATCAGTCTGCTGCAAAGTATCAGTCATTGTCAGTTTAAGATAGTCAGTAATGACGTTTGAAGTTAATGCTGTCACAGATTGCTGCCAACAAACAATGTACAAATTAAAATAGGGTCGTTATTTAATATACTGCACACATTACTTTTCTCATATAGCTTATTCAGTAACAGTGGCATTAGTTAAGACCTTCTAAATACAGAAAAAATTGTTCCTGATACAGCATAGACCTGTGCCTTCCTGGAGACCCCCTCTGAAAAAGACTCGAAAAGCCTGACAATTCATTGCAAGTTCAAATGAATTCCCTTTCATGTTCAGCCTTAAGGCTTTGATCTTGAAAACAGGTAGTTATTTGGAAAACTTTTCCATATGTAAGAAATACGAATTTTAACACCACTTGTTAATTCATTTGCATAATCACTGAGAGGTTCAGACCTTATATTTGCAGAAATGAAGACTGAAATAGCAGAGATTGTTGTAGCATTCCCTGTACAGTTATTCAAATAAAATGACACTTAACAAAAGGAAAAAGTTCAAAACTCACAAGCCAACTACAGTAGAGAACCATAACCCATGCTTAAAAACCTCAGGAATATTGACATGTTAATACACAAATATTGAATATTGACATGTTAATACACAAACCTCAGGAATATTGACATGTTAATACACAAAGATTTTTATGCTTGAGATCCAGAGAACAGAACAGATAACCAGAAACCAGAGCTTTTGGAGGTTGTTTACTCTTACACCACTGACTGCACTTTTTTTTGTTGTTGTTTTTACCATTTTTTTTTTTACCATTAAAAAAATTTAATGGTAAATCCCAGCTGTCCAGTCAGTTTTTAGCTCAGCAAAGAGTGCACCTGTCCAAGCCGTGGGCTGCCAGCTTCTCCAAGAGAATAGTGTGGGAGAGCATGTTAAAGGCCTTGCTGAAGTCTAGGTAGACTACATCAACAGCCTTTCCCTCATCCACCAGGTAGGTCACCTGGTCATAGAAGGAGATGCAGTTTGTCAGGCAGGACTTGTCTTTCATGAACCCATGCTGACTGGGCCTGATCCTGAATTGGTCCCGCATACATTGCATGATTGCATTTAAGATGACCTGTTCCCTCACCTTTCCTAGCACCAAGGTCAGGCTGACAGGCCTGCAGCTGGCTGGGTCCTCTTTACGACCCTTCTTAGAGATGGGTGTCACATTAGCAAGTCCTCAGTCATCTGGGACCTCTGAATGACCATGACTGCTGATAGATGATGGAAAGCAGCCAAGCAATCACATCCACCAACTCCCTCAGCACTCTCGGGTGTGTCCCACCTGGTCCCATGGATGTGTGAGAGTCCAGGTGGAGCAGCAGGTCTCTAACGCTTTCCACTTGAACTGTGTTTGGGGGGGGTTCTTCTGCCCCTCGTCCCAGACTTCCAGGTCAGGAGGATGAGTATCCCGAGGATAAGTGGTCTAGCTAGTAAAGACATGCAAAAAAGGCTTTAAGAACCTCAGCCTTTTCCTTATCCTCAGTAGTCATGTTCCCCCCGGCATCCAGTAAGGAATTGAGATTTTCTTTGGCCCTCCTCTTGCCATTAATATATTTATAAAAAAACATTTATTGTTATCCTTTACCATAGTGGCTAGTTTGAGCTCATTCTGGGCTTTGGCCTTCCTGATTTTTTCTCTGCATATGCTGACAACTTCCTTCTACTCTCCCCAGGCTGCCTGCCCCTTCTTCCACTGGACATAAACTCAATTTTTCTCCCGAATACATAGCAAAATTTTCCTGTACAGCCATGCCAGTCTTCTTCCCTGCCGGCCCATCTTACGCCACACAGGGACACCCTCCTCCTGCACCTTTAAGACTTCCTTCTTGAGGAGTGTCCAGACTTCCTGGACCCCTCTGCCCTTCAGGACTGAATCCCAAGGGATCTTCCCTACCAGTGTCCTGAACAATTCAAAGTCTGCCCTCCAGAAGTCCAAGGTATCAGTTTTACTGACCCCCCTGTTGACTTAACCAAGAATAGAGAACTGTACCATGTCATTCTGCCCAAGGCAGCTCCCAACCACCACATCTCACACCATCCTTCTCTGTTCATGAACAGCAGGTCTAGTGGGGCACACCCCATGGTAGGCTCACTAACCAGCTGAGTCAGGAAGCTGTCTTCCACACACTCCAGGAACTTCCTAGACTGATTCCTCAGGGGTGAATTGTATTTCCAACATATGTCTGGGAAGTTAAGGTCCCCCATGAGAACAAGAGCTGGCAATTGCGTGACTTCCATCAGCTGTTTATAGAACACCTCATCTGTCTCTTCATCCTGATTTGGCTGTCTATAAAAGACCCCCACCAGGATGTCCACCTTGTTGGCCATCCTCCTGATCCTTATCCATAGGGACTCTACCTTATCCTTCCCAACCCTCAGTTCAACAACATCAAAATACTCTCTAATATAGACAGCCATGCCACCACCCCTCCTTTGTTGTCTGTCCATTCTGAAGAGCCTGTAGCCATCCATTGCAGCACATCAGTTGTGGGAGCAGTCCCATCACATTTCATTGATGGCAACTAGGTCATAGTTTGCCTGCTGCACAATGGCTTCCATTGCCTCCTGTTTGTTACCCATGCTGTCTGCTTGGTGTAGATGCATTTCAGGTGAACCATTGCCCTTAACCCCAACCCTGGCATTGCTCCCCTAGGCTCATCTCTGTTGAGCCTCATTTCATCCCCTTTCCCCTTCGTACCTCATTTAAAGCCCTCTCAATGAGCCCTGCCAGCTCCTGGGCTACAACCATTTCTCCTCTTGAAATTGATGGGACCAATCTGCAGCCATCAGGCCAGGTGCCATGTAAACCTCGCCATGGTCAAAAAAAATTCCTGCAATGGCACCAGCCTCTCAGCCATGTATTTATTATCTGGGCTTTCCGGTTCACTCAGTATCCGTCCCTATCACTGAAGGGATAGAAGAAAACACCACCTGTGCTTCAACTCCATCCAACAACCACCCCAGTCCCCTGAAGTTCCTTTTGATAGCCTTCAGGCTTCTCAGCAATTTCATCGCTGCCAGCCTGAATTATCACTAACGGGTAATAACTGGAGGGGTGAAGTTTCCTTGTAATGTCCCTGATCCGGGTCCCAGGTAGGCAGCAGACTTCCCTATGTGTAGGGTCCAGACAACATGTGGGCCGTCTGTTCCTCTCAGAAGGGAGTTGCCTGAAACCATTACCCTTCCTTCCTTCTGGAGGAACTCTTGAGGTGTTGAGTTGACTTCCTTGCGTTAGACAGCCTCCTGTGTGGACCTTCCCCCACATCACCAACCTGTCCCTCAAGCTCCAGGGCCTCAAACCTACTAAGAGCACCTGGGGAGACAAGGCAGGTAGGGAGGGGTCTTGCCTGCAACACCGAGCAGGGAATGTTTCCATTCCTCTCCACCTCTCAGGTCCCCTCCCTCTGCCTGACAGCAACCGGGCAGGGGGTCCATCACTGTGTGGACCCAGTGTCTTTCTCTCAGGTGCGTCATGGAGTGACTCCACTGGTCTAACTCCTGCTCACACTCCCTGATAGTTCTTAATCTCTCCAACTCCTCCTTGAGTTCTGCCTCCAGGTTGATCAGATCCTCCACCTGCTCACACCGCACCCTGGCAGTATCTCTGTCACCCACCATTGTCACCCACCATTGGCAGCGACAGGCTCAGGCACACCCTGCAGCCAGAGACCTGGACAACCGCATCTTTGGGCAGGCACTCGGGCTGGGTCGCGTCTTTTGGCAAGCGCTTTAACGAGTGCTTGCCACCTGGTGGTGACCGTGTCTGGGCTTGCCGTCTGGGAGATAGCCAGTAGATGAGCAGGTCTCCGGAGTGGCGACAGACTGTCCACCCTCCCTGCGCCAGCTGCCGCGCCATACCCTGACTGCCGCGCCATGCCCTGTGTTGCCCGCCCTGTTCACCGTGTTCCCTAAGGCCTGCCTTTGTGTACCCGGGGGGATGCTGGCTCCACCTGCGTTTCGTCAGCCGCCCCCGCGAGGGCTGCCGCGTCCTGGCGGCTCCCTCAGCTGCCTCGAGTGGCCTCGGTGAGTTATACTTGCATCCACAACACCGCGTAGAGAGAGTATTGGGTGTGCATCTGCTGTAATTTGTGGCTTGTGTGGATGTTCTCTCATCATATTTTTGTAAACATTAAAAAAGAAAAAAAAAATAATTAAAAAAAAGATTTAAAAAGTCAAGATAAAGAATTTGAAAATGGGTGCATAATCCTAGATTACCTCAAAGAATCTGTTTTTATGTGTTGTTCATTCGTATGGGTATATTTAGCAAATTTATATTTCTTTCAAGAGAAACAAGTACATGGTGTCACCCTGAAAATTCATAAAGGACTCATTTCTTATATGTGGATGCACTTGGCAAAACAATTAAGTGAAGGAACATGTGTATCATATGATAGTTTAATTCTGCCATTCGTTGTAATGATTATGATAATTATTAAGTCATATGACTTTCAGAGAAATAGTTTCTTGAGATTTTTTTATGGCAATCACAGTGTGATTCTAGCAGCATCTCACTGGATCATGCACCCAACAAAGTGCCCCAGAATATTGTGACGGTATACCTGGCCTTTCAACAAAAACTCACATAATATCAGGGGAAACTGCCTACTTAGCATAGACTTCTGAGCTATACTATAGTTAAACTATAAACTATAAACTATAAACTGAGCTATACTGAGTTAAACTATACTAACGAGGGTGGGTTAGAATCTGATCCCACTTATCCTCTCTGAAAGAGAGGAATTCTGCTGAGCAAAGGTAGTTACAGATGTGTTCACACACTGCTGAAGCAGAGCTTCATTTTTCTGTCATCAGAATTCAAATTTGCTCCATGCAAATTTGTACAGTCGTTTCACAAATTATTACATGACATGAACATGTACACAATTCATTTGAGGTCCTGGCACTTACTCATTTCAAAGTCCTAGGAATGATCCATGAGTTCCCTTTGTGCGTCTATACATATGCATCCATATGAGGACCTGTCTTATGGTGTAATGAATAAAACAAAGCTGTATTTCTATATATGTATGTATATGTACATACATTTATGATATTAATGTTGCTAGAGTGATAAATCCATGCTGCTTATCCATCAAGTAGCAACTGGCTTGACTGACCTCATCTGATTTTCTCATCAGCCATCTCCACATAGAATTAACCTACAGGTGAATTAGGAGAAACAAAGCAAAAGAAGCATAGTTAAAGTATGAAGTGTTGCATGCTTCCTAATTAGTACTAATATTTCAGTAATTCTTTGCAAAAAAATCAACCAGTGATGGAATAAAAACTTACAGATCTATTTAACTCACATGCCACACTTGGTACTTCTACATGTATACATGAGTGCACACAAATATGCACACATGGCAACAACTAGATAGAGTTTATTTTATACAGTAAGTCCATATCAAGTTCCACTGTGACTCATAAACAGCCTTTAGAAGACACTGGGAGGGGGAAGTGCACTAAACAAAATGGAAGTGAATTGATTATGTGCTTTGAATTCCTATCACAAAACTGCTGGTTGTAGTTTAACCTTAGAATAGATATTGATTGACATTTACAACAGGGGACTTCATTACTTTACAGTAGTACATCTGAATGTAAAATGGTGCTTTCCAAATATTGTAAGAGACTATCTTCAATGTAAAAATAAACTCACACATTTATCTATGATATTTTGATGTGCTCATAGTGACCTGGTCCCCAGGTTGCCCAGAGTAGGTAGCTCTAGAACATGCATAATAATATACTTATTGATTTCTTTTTTCATGGAAATTAGGAGGTAGGGAGAAAGGGAAGAGCAGTGGAGGTCACTTTATATGTCATCCCAGCCTGTAACTGGGATGATGCATAGACTGAGAATGCAAAATTGCTTGTAGGTTTTTCTTGCATAGGCTTGGTGCTGAAAACCATCTCTCTGTACTCTCTTACTTTATTAAGGTCATGTGAGATACTCAATCTATACAATATAATCTTCAGTCAATGAACAAGCTTAAGGAACTTCAGTGTTTGAATCAATCTTATTCTTTCCATTAAAAAGGACATTGGTTTCTCTGTGAAGATATGTATTGACCTCCAAATAGGTCTTTCCTAGCAGATGGGGGAGGGGATTGTGAGAAGAAAAATTTTTGCTTTGAAGTAGTAGAAGCTCACAAAGGAGTGACAATTTTTTTTTTTTTGGTATCTAGGTATCTATTCAGCAATATTTGAAATCTTATTGTCCTGTTAAAAATGACTCTTACGTTCTCTTAAAAGATAAGAATGCACTTGCTATTGCAAAAAAAAAAAAAAAAAAATTAAAAAACACTACCAACAACAACAAAAAACAATGAATTTAAAAAGAAAACAAACAAAAAAAAAAAACACTTGACTAAATATTTCTTGTGTAGACATGATATTTCTAGAAAGTATGTTTTAGTATGTTTAAAAGAATAAGTTCTTGCCAGAACTTGTACTTGACTGTCATTTCACTTGGAAAAGAAGAAATTGGAATCAACTCTTCAAGACTAATTACATAAATTAAATTAAAATAAGGCAAAATACTTACAGGGTCAGGCTCATAGGGTAGAAATATTAAATTAACCAATGAAGTAACTGTGGCCAATACCTACAATAATGTAATTCAAACTTTGTTTCAACCAAGGGTTTACTCAAACAACCAAGATAAATTTAGTATGTCTGAAGGATTTAGTATGTCAGAAAGGATCTGTAGATTATTCACAATACTTCCATAGGTAAAGGTTGCCATGTAGAAACTACTTTCTGTTAATCTTTCCCATATAAACTCAGCTTGAAATTCCTCCTCAGCCTCCTCTATTTGCAGCTACTGTGATAGTGCTGCAAAGGGAAGAGGCTAGCTCTTAGATAACTGACTTTCAGGAACTGTAAAGATGGTAACACCTTTGTAAAGATTAAGCAGGTAGATTATGTAGCACACATGCAGCATGCTTGTACTGTGAAATATTGCTAACAATTGTTTGTATACAGCACTATCCTCTTTCTCATGTTACCTAAAGCTGCAATCCGATATGGAGACCATTATAATCTAGTCCTAAAGGAAATAATTATTCACTGAAGAGAGGTCAAATAAAATAAAAGCTCTCTTTTTTATATATATAAATATAGTAATTATATATATATATATAAAACTGTAGTAACTACAATTGAAAACAATCAAACAATAAGACAATGTTTTCCTCATATATATGTTTATATACATTTTATGTATTTATATATTATATATTTTATTTATTTTTATTTAATGTATATTTTATATAAAATATATTCATATATATATATATAAATAAATATATATGAGGAAAAATATATTTGTCTGATTGTTTGATTGTTTTCAGTTGTAGTTACTTCACACATTAAAGAATCACCTGGGATTTAACAGACTGAATCTATGTAACAAATAACAGGTGTATTCATTCAGATGAGTCAAATAACAATCTTTTTCAAAGCTTTCAGCTGATTTCTCTGTCTGTGGAGAATTGTGAGGTAGGTCATGAAAATTCCCTGAAGTAAACTTCTACATCCAAGTGAACTTTCCTAATATCTTGGAAGAACTGATTACACTTTAATAAATATTAAGCTGTTTTATTTTCTTTTCTTTCCAAAAATAACTTCAGTGTGTGATACTATAATTTTAAAACACATTACTGGCATTGTTTCTTGGCATACATATATAGATTAAATCAAAGAAGTAGCCTATAAAACCCAATCAGAGTTTTTCACTATGTCATCTATTGGATAGATGGTGCATGAATGTTGCAATACTGGAACTGTCCAGGATGTGAATAGGGAGACTTGTATTTGCGCAAAAGTTCAACAAGTCCATCTATCTACTTTGAGTACTAAATTCAGACTCATTAGCTGCACAGAAAAGGAAAATTGCACAGGAGGTCCTGCATGTGTACCTAAGGATCTATCCATATTAAGTTATTTTACCTCTTACAGGACATTTGGAATACATCTGTGAAGCTGGTAGAAGCTTTGCAATGAAATCTATGGGACCTTTTCCAGTATCACAGTAGATGGTCACACTCAGAGAGTTCCAGTCAATGGCTCAAGGTCAAGGGAAGTGATTCTTCTCCGCTCCACTCTTATGAGACCCCACCTGGAATATCGTGTTTACTTCTGGTGCTCTCAGCATAAGAAAGCCATTGACCTATTAGAATGGGTCCAGAGGAGGGCCGTGAAGATGATCAGAAAGCTGGAGCACCTCTCCTATCAAGACAGGCTGAGAGAGTTGGGTTCAGCCTGGAGAAGAGAAGGCTCTGGGAAGACCTTATAGAGGCCTTTCATTACTTAAAGGGGGCCTACAGGAAAGCTGGGGAGGGACTCTTTGTAAGGGAGTGGAGTGAGAGGACAAAGGGGATTTAAACTAAAAGAAGCTAGATTGAGATTAGTTATAAGGAAGAATTTCTTTGATGCACTGGAACAGGTTGCCTAGAGAAGTTGTGGATACCTCATCTCTGAAACTGTTAAAGGTCATGTTGGATGGGTCTTTGAGCAAACTGGTCTGGTGGAAGGTATCCCTGCTCTTTGCAGAGGGTTTGGAAGAAGATTACTTTAAGCTCCCTTCCAACTCAAACCATTCTATAATTCTATGATTTAGCTATTGTATCTACTATTATCACAAATATAGTGCTAGTAAGATGTAAAAAATAGACATTACTCTTTACTTTGCTCCAAGAAATTAACTTCTGAACAAAATACTGTATAAATATATTTAAAAGGTAAATGTGTTAATCTGAATCATGAATGTGCACATCAGGATTACTAAAGGAGTCAGGGCTGCTTTCTCTTCCTATGCTTTTTTCTACATTCCAGAATTGCCAAATTTTACTAAGATTTTTAACAAACTGATTTATTGTAGCCAGTATAGAAATAACCAGAACATACAGTTTATGTCTCTAATTCTTATCTAAATATTTAAAAAAAAAAAAATACTACCTGAATATGGAATGCTGTTGAATGAATAAAACCTACTTTTTTCTGTCAGCATTTGTCTCTCCTTGAAGTTATTTGTTGAAATATTTAATAGCCAATTAGAAATCTATTTCTCTGCCAGTTAAAATCTATAATTCATTTGATGTGATATTATAATTGCTCATTTATAATCTGAAATATTTCACATCATTACATTGAAGAAATAATTCAGTATTGTTTTCCAATTAGTAAGTAAACTTAATTGCTTGGAAAACATACTGCCTCTTACAGTCCCATAGAAGATGGCATTGGGAACTAAGATGATACTACTTAAGGTTCTTCAGATCATAATTTAGCAGATTAAATACAAAATTAAAATTTCATAGATATACATCAAGGCCAGTGGAGCTATTTATACCTTGCAGATGCAGCACTTGAAGCCTAAATCAGGGCCCTGCTGATGATCAGAGGGGATTTGCCTTGGGCTAACTCCACTATCTCCAACTCACAGTTACCTAGTCTAGAAACTTCAGTGAACTAAAGAGGCAGTAAGAAAAATTTAATACACTTTTTTATTTCATGCACTAGAGAATTAGCCATCCGAAAAGTGCTTGATTGTTCTTTCCCCCTGGAGACTGATGTCTTATGTCAATTTTTCTTAGCAAAATGTGTGGGAAGAAACTTTCGAAGATGACACCTCTATCAATATTTTGTCTTAAATATGGGTGTTAAAGGAGCCGCAGAGTCACACAGAACAGTCAACTGTAAAAGACTGAGTGATAGGCTTTAAAATATTACCCTTTCCACTCTGTAATTTCTATGATAGCTCAGGACAAGTATAATAATCTTGGTATCCCAGGCTAGTTGGTTAATTTGCCACAGCTTAATATTTATATAATGAATATGGTATTGTGAGAATTAAAGTTGTGCTTTTGCAATGGAAAACTCCACTAACCTTGCATATTCAAAAGTAGTTGTGCAGGCATAACCGTGGGGAGTGTGTTATGCAGATAAGGGGACAGTGGAAGGTCCCACTGTCCCAAAATAAGGAGGACAGCTAAGAAAAACAAGACAGGCAGTGTGAAATCAGTAAACATGAGAAGGAAGAAGAAGAAGAAGGAAAAAAAAAAAAAAAAAAAAAAAAAAAAAAGGTTGCTAAAGTAAAATTGTACATAAAGGGTATAGTAATAAGCATCAAGTAGTTTGTGAACCTGTACTACTCAGCCAATGAGAAAATGGGAGAAATCAAGTGTTGGCTAATAGGGAATATAAGGTTATGATAAGGTTTTGTTGTGCGTTTCTGCTTGCAGGATGCCTGCCATTGCAATCACAAATAAAAATGCTGCTTCGCTGAGATCCTTGCCTGAGTCTGTGTTATTGGCTGCAGATTGTTTCTCACAGTAGTAAGCTTGTTTGTTACAGAGAGATGCCCTGCCAGTGCTGAAATGTTTCTATACAGATCCTCCTCCTTTGTTTCAATTCTCCTTCTGAAGAATGATTGGTTTGCTCTGATTCACTGAGATGTCATCAAAACATGATTTTTAGTTCCTGTTTCAAGTGATGGAAACTTGAAACTGTCAAAATACCACATGGAAAATCAGTCACCTCTGAAACCTGTTAAATTGGGCTATTTGCAAACACTACCACAAAATAATCCCAAAGCCATTTGGGGATTTTACAAAATCTCTGGAGAACTTTTGGCTCCTCAGAGATGCAGCTGAAACAGGAAATACTGATGCGTAAGTGCAATGGCAATCTGGCAAATGGTGTTCTTAAAACTCTTCAGTGTCAGGGACATCTCAGTGAAGACTTCATAGCTAACTTGGATCTTATATAAGTGAGATCAGAACCCAGATCTAACATACTACACATGTGAAGCATATATATGAGAAACCTCATAAAATTGTTTTATTTCATTTGTTGTACTTTCAAAAGATCTGTGATTGCTATGTGAATATATGATTTCAATATATCATTCAAAATATAAATGAATGCACTTTTCTGAAAGAGGAATTTTCTCTTGGAAAACTTCCCTCCATTGAATATTTTAGTCACCTTTCACTCATCTCCACATAATACCTTCAAATAAAAATGTATCTGTGCATATAAGACAGATTACTTTTCTTACGTCTGAAGACAAAGAAAGCAGTTATTAATCAGTGAGATCCCACAGCCCTCTTACCTTAAGTAGACCTGAGAGATAAAGAGAAGAAACACATGTAAAGTTATTTTGTGAAAATGTAGCAACATGACACAGTATATTGCTATATATGCCACTTTATGTGTAACCACTCTACCCCAACATAAAATTGTGCATTTTTTTCATTACTCACTAAAACAAAGTTTACAAGACATCATAGGTCATGTAACTGTGTAAATACTGCTCACTTATACAGTTTGAGGGCAGTTAAGTTCATAAAGGTCATAATGAGATAAAAAAAGCATGTGTTACAGGTGAGACAGTTAGAAATGTGTTCCCTTTGTTATAAAAACTGCATATGAACATGGAGAGTATGTTCTGACATTTAAGAAAACAGAAACGTTTCTATTCTCTATCATGAGTACATATTTAATTCTCATGAATATATGATTTACTATTTTGCAGTGATAATAGAAAGTAGAATGATGAACATAAAGCTGTGAAGGATTGCAAACCTCAGATAAATATCTCTACAATCTGATGGTACTCTGATTTTACTCAGTCAAAATTTGTAAAAATCATATAAATAAAAAAAATAAAAATATATATATATAAAAAAAAAAAATTAGTCCAGAGAAATTATCACATGGGTCAAAAAGCACAGAGAAAAATGTACTTAAGTTTAGCTGAAGAAGTTCAAGCAGTCCAGGCTGTAATATGCGGGGAATATGCTTAAGACCTCCTGGTCATGTTGTCTAGATTTGGCTAAACACTTACCTAATTAGAGAAGTTAGAGAAGTATTTGAGACTTCATCTTTCATTTCTGTTCTCTCAAAAGTTCACTGTAGTTGACATTTAGTACAGCAGAATGGACAATTTCTGATCTCAAAGTAAGCAGCAAGAACCTGAAAAAAAAAAAGAAAAAAAAAAAAAAAAAAAAAAAAAAAAGAACTAATATTTTCTGAACCTGTGTGGTTTCATGTTTATTTTGGTTTTGGTTTTGTTTGTTTTCATGAGCAATGAATAAAGCTAAATTGCAACTCAAACAATGCAAATTCCATTATTGAGCATATTGGTCAATTCATAAAATTTAAATGAGGTATAATAACTGAAGGTGAGCTGGTGGTGAAACTTAATGAAATTAGACACAATTTCAGTAATATAATTTAGACTCTTTCATAGTAAAAACATTAAAGTAACTAAGATGATGTAAAATACAAACTGTATCCAAATATTTGTTTTCATATCAATTCAGTGTAGTACCATTTCTGAGTTTGTCTCAGGAAAGAAAAGAAATCACAACTGCAATACCGTACATAAAACGTATTTTGCAATCTAGATGGACAAACTCAGTGCCATTGACCTATAAAAGCTGTGTGTGCGTAGGATATTGCTTGTTTGGAATAGACGATAGATACACAGAATAAATTATGCACTCTTTAAATACAGAAACAATGCTTTCAACAGTATGCCTCAGAATGAGAAGTGTAGAGAAAATGGGAGAGAGGGGTTAGCCTTTGCCAGTGTCATAATTTGAGCTTTACCTTTCTACTTGTTTTATGTAATTCAGTATTTCAGTCCAGTATTACTAATAATGATTTATCTACACTTCCTTATTCATTTTGTTTTGTGTACTAATTGTTGATATTGGTAGAGGTTTTTTTGTTTGGTTAGTTGTTGTTTTTTCCCTTTAGAAAAAATATATTGAGATCTCTTTACTCTTGCAGCATGCAAAAGTTTCTCAGTTGACAGTAAGATAGTTAAAAGTTTGTATCTAGACTTTTCTGTATCTATTATGTCTTATTTAGAAATATCAGTATAATTTCCAAGCTAGTGTTTTGATGGGTTTGAGGCTGAACTGGTTTCCGAATTGCTGGATTGTTTCTTGATTTCATAGTTCCCTGTGTCTGTACTTCCAGTACTTTTTCTCTCAGGTGCAGCCAGGGCCAGATTTAACTATGATATACACCTCTTACTATTTTGCATAGGATTTACACCTCTGATTTACACCTCTTGCTGTTTTGCATAGGCTTTTATAGAGTGCTGAATTTTATTAATTGCTTTGTTCTTCCTGGACCAAAAATAAATAAATAAAAATTATAGCGGACATTTTACAGATCAAAAATGCTAAAAAATTCCTAGCATGGGCTACATTCAATTCTACGCAACGAGGAAGCATAAAAGAAATGCTAAATTTAAGTCTCCTTTAACAGTGTCAGAAAAGCCTGATTCGGGATTTCAAAAACAAATTGACCTTGTCCCGTCCTCTGTATCAGGGTGAACCTCACCCTATAGTAATGACAGTAGTAACAACAGCAATTGCAGGAAATGCTATTGGATTGTAACCAGCCAGGACAATTTCAGTAAAGCTACTACACAGCTCAAACAACTGAGCAGGCAGATGCTTACCAGGTTATTATTATATCTTTCAGTTATTGACAATCAAAATGTCTCTCCTGCGTACCACCAGGGCACCCTATTGCTGTAGTAAAGCTGCTTAAAACAGAAGCTGTCACAAAATCATTATTCAAAAATGAAAAATAAAATAAATAAAATGGAAGAAGAAAAACACAGCAGGGAACACTTTATGGGAACATTTTATGCAGGCCAGTGTTACAGAGTTATTCAGGCTTTATAGTGGCATCAGAAAGATCAAGGTAGAGGTTGAGATGCCAGTTCACAAAAACTACTTGATACATATTTTCTGAGGATTTGTGAGAAGCTTGAATGCTTAAACATACTAGGGGAAGAATGAGAGGATTTTGTTTGTTTGTTTGTTTGTTTGTTTGTTTTTGTAGTGCAAATATTTGAAAATACATAAGGAAAGGCTGAAATGTTGGATGGATACATAGCAACATAGATATTTACAACAGGTGTGTATAGAAAGGAAAATAAATTTTCTGAAGAAAAATCCCACAGCTTGCTCAATGATATTCAGACTAACATATATTTTATTTTATTTATTATAAATAAATATTTTATTTATTTTATTTGTGTGAGCAATCCTTGTTTCTGCATCTGCATTTGTTATTCCACAATCTTCTATATATGTCTGCATCTAGGACGTTTCTGTAAAAACTAAATACTTGCTCTACAAAAATTTGACGGAAGACCATTTTCCTCAACCAATGATTGCCAAGGCCAAATTTAAACTGTGAGGAAATAAAAAATATATATATATATATATTTTTTTTTTTTTAAAGAGTTTTAAAAAAGAGATCTACTGTCTACAATTTATCTGATAGCTGACCACACATAAAAAATTGCAAGTGCTATACTAGGTCACAAGTACTAAAATATCAGAAATATGTATGTGGAAGACTTAGTTTACTTCAGAGTTATTCCAAAACTGGGACAAAATTCTACTGGGGTTTTGGGCTTTAACAATCTTCCCTACCAAACTGTCATATTTGAAGACTGTGGTATACATACAATCTTGTATCTTTCATATCACAGTAAATGTCAAGACATATATGTTTACATACATATGAATGTATATTAAAAAACACATGAAACTCTGCCTATTTGTATCTTACTGTTCCACTGAGAGTTAGACTCAGAGCCTATGTCTATGTGAGAATAGGAAGCTACACAGAACAAAATGGGATCAAATCAAATATTCACAGACAGACCAGGCACTAAGCACCTGACCAGGAAACTAAAGAAGCTGACTTACAGCAATGTTACTTAATGGAGGAGTTAGGGCTCATGAGGATTTTGAAGAGTTCTTTGGAAAACAGGGAATTTTGACTTGTAACATTTGGAACAGAGTAGTTAGTATAGTTATGAGGTTTTGGTCTTAATTTCTGTAAAATTATATTCTTTAAATATTAGTTTTATCTACAGATTAGTTCTAAACCACTTCTGAGGACTGAGTTTTTATTGTTACATCACTGCTTATTTTTAGGCAGAGATAGGTATTTATATTTTAAATGGTCTATTTGCAAATAAAAACCCTGGCCATGAAGGGCTCCCATAATAAATAAATAAATAAATAGATAAATTGCATAGAAATATAATGAAATTGCAATGTGTAGTTAGTGATTATTGTCATACTAATGTTGATCAGCAAGTGAAAATTACATTGAAAATTGTGTAAATTACTATTCATTGTTAAAATAATACACATTTCATAAATGTCATGTTATTTTAAAGTACATAAATTTTCATGGAATGGCATTCCTCTAGGAAAGATAAAAGTCAGAAATCATATCAAGCTTAAAAAAATAAATAAATAATTTTTTTTAAAATTGCAATGAAATGTTGCCATTGTTATATTGTTCACATTTTTTGTAATTGAAAGCAAACATGAAATTAAATTGTTATGAGCAAGTTGCCAACACTTTTAAATGGAAATTCAGCAGCAACAAACAGAAGTGTTTTTCTGTCTGCATAAGCGTGACATATTTTCCCATGATATATATTGAGCTCTACCAGGAGAGCTGAGTCTACAGTAAGTTATTCAACCACAAGTGCTAGCTGGGTGTGAGATTTTTTTCCCCATTCCTAGCTGACAGGACATTATAGTGGTTTTATTCTTGACACATAAAGCTAAAAGCATGCGTAATTCATTGCAAGATTGACACCTTCGATTTTAAGACCTTTAAGACCATGTCTATGTTTTCAATAGTGTCTTGTTTATAGATACTTCATTAGGCCCTGGTTCCAGAGTAGGTGTCTAAAGGACTGCAGACATAAAAATTATAATTAAAAATAACAGGTATTTACAAAATGTATGGAGCAACTTGAAGGCATTTATGGAACTCAGAAAAATCAGGAGGAGAAAAGGATTTTATGACCTACACAATCCAATAGACATAGCCACTCTAGATGCCCACACATCAGTACCAGTGTAAATGAAACAGGTTTTTATTTAATAAAAGCTTTGGGGAATGTGTTGCAAAAAGGTTCTTGTTTCTTTTCATTTGAAAGTAGCCTACCCCTCTTAATTACGGTATTCAGGCAGTCACATACTGCATAAAACAGTTGTAGCCGATGATGTCATGGAATGCTTTAAATCAGAGAAGGCCAGAAGGATTTAAAAAGGAAAATATAATATTTATTGGAGTTTTCTTTATCTCATTCTTCAATGAAAAAAAAAAAAAAAAAAAAAGTAGACAAGAAAATGCAGGAAGTATGAGAATTCACCTTATTTAATGAAAGAAAAGTAAGATTTTATCTAGAATTTGCATTTTTGAGATTAAATGTTTCTTTAACAACTTGAATTGCAATACATATTCAAAGCATGTTTTCACTCTCAGAACTTCTTATCAAACAAAAAATTAAACCAGGAAAACTGGCAACAACCACAGTCATTTAAAAATCAATCTGAAAATGATGACATCCTTCCCACCTAGATCTGGGTGCTTTCACTTGTTATGAAATATTGTATATGCATTCTTTCATGCTGTTTCTTACATTTCAAGGAGGTTTTATCCTAAGCAGTGTTCCTTGGAGTATATTCAAATCAGTATTTGTGCTATTCTACCATTGAAGCAATCTTATAAGTAATGCAGTTTAAAATACAAGTATAAATAAAATAAAAATAAAAATTGAAAATCTTAAGGATAACAGTAAACCAAAACTTCATTAGTATGAAAGGATATAGGATATAATTCAATATTAGAAATAACTTCATATGTGTGCTGGAACACAATATATGGAAGGTAGTAAAGATTTTAACCAAGTGAAATAGAATCAATAAGCATGCACAGAAAAGGAGATATAAAAAGCAAGTCTTCTGAATTACAGCTTTATGTAGGAGGTCTGGTGCAAATGAAACAGTAATTTCACTGCCTGTCCCTCTTTTAAAGCCAAGAATAAAAACGGTAGGCTGTGATCCACAAACTGCTTATCAATTGAGCATTGCAAGAGCTTAATGGCTTATGCATAGGACTTGCTCACTAGGTTTGACATGACGCACGGTCTTTCTTTGTTTTAAAGAAGCTGCTTCTGATTTATCATACTGTAATTCAAATTGAAATGAGAACTATATCTAATGAGATTGACAATGCAACCTAGTGCTACCTGCAGTTTCTCAGAGGTAAGGTTTCTTTCAGGATAAACCAAGTTTCTCAGAGAAGATGAGTTACATTAATTCCTTTCAAAGATATTGCTGAAAACTTTGTAATGTAGGGGAAAAAAGAGTCTATTTTACATATTGTACATTAAACATGTGTATCCACATTACTTCAACTAGCAAATAGGCTTGAGGAAAGTGTAATTCTACGGTCACTTTCAAGTCAAATGGTTCTATTGATATTACCTACTCAGTATCTCAGTTTGATGTCTTTCTCTCTTACTGAAACACATTATGCTGATGGTGCCATGGGACAGATGCCTGAAGAACGGCTAGGTCTTGTGAGCCAGGTACAGTATCTACAAATAGAATTATTTCCCGAGTGGATAAGGAAAGGTCAGTAATTTCTGCACAATTCCCCTCAAGAGATTAACAAAAAGAAATACATTAATTGTGTCCAGATTGGTTAGCTCATTCCAGAACAGATGCAATCCCAGATGTAGTTACCAAGTCCAGCTTCTGACTGGATGTGGAAGGAACTCCATCATCCAAAGATGTAGTTAATGGAATGAGTGCCTGTGCCCCACACTCAGACTTCATACCTATACATTGCATGTTTTCTCTGTAGTGTTCTGGTGTATTTACAACATGTGACAGAGTACCATCAGTACAGATTTCATTATGTACCATTACATTACATAAATAATGCTGATCTTAATATAACATAATACAAAAATTAATAAATTATCAATACCTCTGGTTTACAGAGAGGTTATTTTGATCCTTTCTCACCCCAGGGGAGTCCAAAAGATTCCATACAGTGCGAGTCCTATATGCCTCATATTAATAAAGTGAAATTTCTCAACATTTCCAGGAGCTTTACATTCGAAATGTTATACCAAGTCAGGAAAACAGTAAAGAAGCATTATGGGAGGCATGGCTTTGTTTGTTTGTTTTTGAGAAAGGTTATGTCTATTTCTTATAGTACCTGTTACAAATAATTCCACAGATCATGAGCAAACAGTAAAAGTACTTCAGTATTTATATTAATTGTGTGCTTTATGATTTTTATTTATTTAATAAATACACCCTCTGTACTTTAGTTTCTACAGCAGAAGTTGATGCTCCTCAGGACCTCTCTGTGTCTTTCCTCCTCTTCCAGTGTATAGTATGCATTTTTCTGCATTTATAGGATGAATTAGAGCAGTCTGAAAACTATCTGAATTTTTCCAGGTTTCTTCTGCTGATAGGCTGGGGAAGAAAAAGCTTAATGTGTTCTTCTTCATTTTCTTGTGCTTTTAGGTTCTGACCACTAATGGAACCTAAGTGGTAGAGCTTATATCCTGTGCTCACATGAAACAGACCCTCCTTTATTTCAGAAACTAGAAATTTGACTAGAATTTACTTTTGCAACACAGCAAACAGTAGATGAATATGTGCTAGAAACCCAGTTCTATTAATATGGAAGTATTTTTTAGAAAGATTAGAAAAAAATATCTATGTGCTAGCCTAAAATCTGCACTAGCCTAGTGTCTGACACATTCTGATTGAGTCTTCTGCACTGAGAAATCCAGACACTGTAACTATTGGTTTTACCCAGCTGGGCAGCTGAGCTCCACCACAATTTCTCTCTCTCACTTTACTTCCTCAATGGGAAAGAGGGAGAACATATGAAGAAAAGGGCTCAAGGGTTGAGATAGGACAGGGACATCACTCAAAAATTATAGTCATGGGCAAAACAGACTCAGAGTAGGAGATTACAGAAATCTATCACTAACAAGCTAGAGAAGTGAAAAACAAAGAAAAACTAAAAACACCTTCCCCCTATTGTCTGTAGCTTTGGGCCCTGTGTGTCCCGCCAATAAGCACATAGAGTTGAAATCCACAATTCTTCTCAGCTTTAGACAACACCCCCATCTACCATCTTCCACCTCTTCCCCCTGAGCGGCACAGGGGAATGAGGGCTGTGGTCAGTCCCTAATGCTTTTGTCCCCACTGCTCCTTCACAGTCACTCTCTGCCCCAGCTCCACCTGGGGTACCTCTCATGGGATGCAGTCCTTTCCTAGCTGATCCTGTGGGGGCTGCCCACAGGCAGCAGCTCTTCCAGAACTGTTCCCGCATGACTCCATACCATGGGGTCCATCCATCCGTCAGGAGCAAATTGCTCCAAGACAGGTCCCCCACGGGTGTCAGCTCCCCCCATACCCCCTGCTCCTGCGTGAGCTCCTCTCCTTGGGCTGCAGCCCCAGCCCGGGGCCTGCTCCTGTGGGGGCTCTCCATGGGCCACAGCCTCCTCCAGGCCACATCTACCTGCTCCACCGGGAGCTCTCCACGGGCTGCAGCATGGAGATCTGCTCCACGTGGGACCCATGGGCTGCAGGGGGACAGCCTGCTCCTCCAGGGGCCTCTCCACAGGCTGCAGGGGAACTTCTGCTGCATGCCTGGAGCACCTCCTGCCCTCCTGCTGCACTGACCTTAGGATCTGCAGGGCTGCTTCTCAGTCCTCACTCTATCAGCTGCTGTTGCACGGCAGTTTTTTGTTGTTGTTGTTGTTTGTTTGTTTGTTTGTTTCTTCCTTTAATCTGCTCTTCCACAGGCCCAACCAGCATTGCTCGTTGGCTTGGCTCGAGCCAGTGGCTGGTGCCTTTTGGAGCCAGCTGAAACTGTCTCTTAGCTGACACCGGGCAGCTGCTGGGTTATTCCCACAGATGCCGTGCCTGCAGCACCCTCCTACCAAAACCTTGCCTTGTAGGCGCACTACGCAAATCCACAAAATTAGCTTTATCAACAAGTGCTACTCAAACCTTGGCTAGATGTGATGGGGAAATGAGAAGAACAGATTATGGGGAAACAAATGGGAGAACAGACTTTTAATCTTTTAGCCAGAGTTAATTTTTGCAACTTTTGGATAGCAGAAAGGCATTAATGATAATTTTCAGGTTTTTGTTGGTTTGGCTAATATCTGACTACAGTGATTTTGTTTTCTTTGTTGAAGCAAGATTTATAAGAAAATATATATATGTGGAAATACAAAGTTGGTCTTTGTTTTTAAACCAACTAGTATAACTGACAAAAGAACAAACTTTCAGTCCCTTCCTATCTAAAAAAGGCAGCAAACTTCAGTCTAAACACAGACTGACTACATTTGTTCTGAGTTTAACTTAATTATGTGAGTTTGGGTTTTCTTAGTGCCTGACTAGGCTTTTGACAACTTGTGAAGTAGTATGTGAGTACTGCTGAGACTGAGAACAAGATGCTGTTTTATAAATATATTTGGCAGAGAAAAAGAGAAAAGTATAGTGAAAATTAGCTTGTAAAGACTCCAGAACTAGGGTATGTGAAGTAAACTGGCTTTTCGGAAGTCCATTCAAGGAAATTTACCTAGCATATAAGCCTGAGGGAGGACTAAGTTTTTCCATTTACCCATCATTCATTCTCCTACTCCCATTTCAGCTTCAAAACCCCATTCTTCCCTCAGGGAAAGCACTACTTACTGTGATTTAACTGGGAAAAAATGGCATCAGATCCTAAACAAACCCAAAAATGCAGTATCCGTCCATCACTCCTCAGGTCTTAGACTCACTGTAGGCCTAACAAGTTCCTGGGAACATCTCTGCTTTTCTTTTAAAAGCGAAAAAGGGGTGGAAAGTAGGTGAGTAAGCTTTTCCCTTCATCTCTAGGGCACAGTTTACCCGAAAGAACTCTTTAAGTGGATCAAGGATGACTGAGAGATATTGGAGGCAAGTTCCTTGTGCGGCATGGTCACAGAACAAAATAACAAGGTCAATGCATTGAATTAAGTTAAATTATATTAGATATAAAGAAAAAAAAAAAATCACATTGAGAGTAGTTAAGCTCTGTAGCAGGTTTCCCAGATTGGCCGGGAAATCTCCACTCTTGTAAATATTAAAAATTTGTCAGGACAGAGACCTCAGCAACCTGCTTTTACTTCAGAATTAGGCTTGCTTGATGAGTGTATGCATGCTCACATGACCAGTGAGGTCACTGCACCCTTTGAGAAAAGGAGCCAAAAGCTGAGATAGGCAGATGTATACAGCAGATATACACAGGTGCTGATGTCTTACCTCCAGCAGAAATTAATTAGGGATCATCCAATGGTTCTTTGAAATACCATTATTTTATCTATTCTTGTCTAATTTTAGCATAATTATAAGCTCCTTGCCATTCCAAAAGAGGTTTGGGCACAGGTATTGTTTCTTTTAAGCTACGTCCCTGATACTAAATCCCGTGTCCAAAGAGTGATACGAAATATGGTCTAAGCAAGTCTTGAAGTCCTGGAAGAGGTTCTTTTCAGTATTCCTGCATCCCATTTCAACTGCTTTTTAGTTTTGCTGTTTTTTGTTTGGTTGGTTGGTTGGTTGGTTTAGTATTGATATTAATTTTAAAATGCTTAGTGTTTGAGTTGCTTAGTTTGTAACAGAAGAAATATTTTCAAGGTCAGCCTTACTTTATGATTCTTTAAACTTTTTGTTGTTGTTGTTCCTTTTGGCACAAATGTTCTCCAGAGAAGTATTATGTATTATTATTATTATTTAACCGTCCTTACTTTTTTACTGCAATTTCATGGTTCTAAAATATGTAATAATAGGCATTGAAAAAAAGATTATTACAACTTAGTTTGGCATTTTAAATTTATTCCTTCTCTATTTTATCCTGAAAATAAATCTTGGAGTAAAATCTCATGAAAAGCGTAGAAAAACTTCACAATATTGTTTTGGTCAGAATCATTAGGGGAAAAACAAACAAACAAACAAAAATTTCTATTCGCTTGCTTTAGTATTGCTGAGAATATGCATATACATAGTTAACCCATCTGACATTATATGTAAATAAAGAAAGATGTGTATATTTTCACTATGGTATAATTTCTTTTAATGATAAATAGACAATCTGCAAAATGTACAAATCTAAATCACCCCTAAAAATGCAGAAATAAAGAGGGACCAAATCTTTACTCCCAGAGAAGTTCAAGTAACACTTTTAAAGCAAGTTTAAAGTTTTTCTAACACTTAAACTAAACCATCACTTCTGAAAATAAAACTAATAACTTCTCATTCTGGTAATCAAAAGATTTAATACACATAAAAATCAGTATCCTTACAAGAAACATTTTAATCTTAGAAAATTGTTATAAAGTCTCCGAGACTCATTTCTCCATCCCTTCCAGGCACACAACCTTCTATTTTTTTAACTAAACACAGTCCTCCAAGTTTTCCACTCCTTATTCATTGGTTCTGCTTGCTGTATTGCAGTTTTGTTTTCTGCCTGATCCCATTTTTTCCTGTGATTTCTAACAACATCTGAAACTGGAAACAGTTCTTTAGCTGCTCTATTTGGAGAGGAATAATTATGCCTCACCTAATTTTTTTGTTTGCAAAACCCTTCCTAGCATGTCAGAAAGTATTCTTTGTCTTTTCAACAGCAGTATTTGCTTATTTGACCTAACTTCCAGCCCACTATATCGTAGATATGTTTTTTTTTTGTTTGTTTGTTTGTTTGTTTGTTTGTTTGTTTTTCCATCCTGGTTGCTTTTTTAAGGTATTTTTTAAAATACTTTTCTTTACGTATGTAGTTTTTTTGCTTTGCTGTGTTGAATTTCACCTTAAAGGCTGTCTATTTCATCAATTTATCAGTATCAATTTAAATTCACAACTTATCCTCCAAAGTGTTTGCAGCACTTACTGTTGGATGTCAAGGTTGATAAGTCATCTAATTTGTTAATGAAACCATTAAATTACACACTGGACATAAGATAGATCTCTCACCAACATCAAGCATCTTCCTAGTTTCTTGACAGTAATTCATTGATAGCTACTATTTAAGCTTGATGATTTCAACCTGATATGAATGTTCCTGTTAGTATTTTAATCCATGCCATATGACAGTCTAAAAATGAGGAAAATATAGGAATCAATTAAAAAGTAACTGCAAAATGCAATTAGACCAGCTAACTGTCTCACAGAAGTTCATTTGTATTGTGCCCAATATTCTGGCTGGAAATAAAAAGATAAAAAACATGCTGAGCGATATATGACAGCTTTAGCTAGCTGTCCCAAATTCTGTCATAACATGACATTTCCATCCAGATTGTCTTCTGTGTTTACATTCTGTACAGATCACAGAATCATAGAATGGCATGGGTTAGAAGGGACCTTAAAAATAATCTAGTTCCAACCACCCTGCCATGGACAGGGACATCTTCCGCTAGAACAGGTTGTTCAAAGTCCCATCCAACCTGGCTTTGAACACATTCAGGGATGGAGCATCCACGGCTTCTCTGGGAAACCTGTACCGGTGTCTCATTCCCTCACAGTAAAGAATTTCCTCCGTATATCTAATCTAAACCTAGTCTCTTTTAGTTTAAAGCCATTCCCCCTTGTTCTATCACTGCACTCCCTGAAAAAAGAGTCCCTCCCCAGCTTTTCTGTAGGACTCCTTTAAGTATTGGACGGCTGCTATAAGGTCTCCCTGGAGCCTTCTCTTCTCCAGGCTGAACAACCCCAACTCTCCCAGCCTACTCCAGCCCCCAGAGGGTCTTTGTGGCCCTCTGAACTTGTTCTAATAATTCCGTGTCCTTCTTGTGGAGGACTTCCATGTCCTTCTGGGAGCCCCAGAGCTGAAGACTCCAGGTGGGGTCTCACAAGAGCAGAGATGAAGAATCACCTCCCTCAACCTGCTGGCCACTTCTCTTTTGATGCAGTCCAGGATACAGTTGGCTTTCTGGGCTGAAACTGCACATTGCCAGTTCATGTCGATTCTCATCAAACAGATACTAGAGATGATGACTAGTAATATGCTTACTCTTTGCATTCCATCCAGTCAGCTATGATAATATCATTCCTATCACTCACACCTTCAAAAAGTGTTAACTTCTATCACTCACCAGCTTTGGTTTCCATACCTAACTAAAATACATGCAAAGCTCTTGTGATGTTATTAATTCGGTTTGTATGGAATATAGTTTGTCCTAAACTGAAATAAGAATAAACTCTACAGTATAATTGTTTTTATCATTATGAGCAAAAGAAATTCAACACATATAGAAGCATATCAAATGATTAGGGGTTTCTTCTATATTCCAGTAACAAGATTTTTTAGATTTATTTTTAATGAGATTTACTTCTCTTACTTATACTAGAATAACAGTGCTTTTTAAAAAGCAAGCAAAGAAAAGCCTTTAATGAAGAAGACTGAAGATGCCAAGAACATCTACAAATATTTTTTGTAGTTTTCAGTAAGTTTGGGCTTGTTTGAAAAAGATGTCAGAGCCCTTGAATTTAATATGATAGTCTATGAGTAGAGCAATAAGACAGGTAAAGATTTAATGGGTAGACATTGCTTTCTAGGTGGCAAAATGTAATATATGGTAACAGCTGAGCTCTTCATTGTATTGTGTTGCTCAGGCCAGAGGTGATGGAATTGTGAATAACTGAAGGCAGTTCAAGATCCATCAAAGAGGAAAAATGTTTTAACCTTAATAGAAATGAACTGGGAGGAATCACATTGATAATATTTCACTGACAGCTTGTTGGAATTTCTTTGAATATTTCTACCTGAGGGGTCTCACAGAAAATTATACTATCTTAGGAAATCAGAAAACAGGAAGAACTGTATTTCTATGATAATGATCAAAGGATGCGGCACTTTTTCACTTAAAAAGTAAATGCTTCTCTGAAATAAAAGTCACAGGAAAACAAAACAACACAAAACAAAAACACTTCTCAATGAACAATGTTATAGTAAATCTTATTTTATCTTTCAGACTTTGAGGGGAGAAATTAATTATCCTTTTTAATATATTATTGTATCATTAATGCGATAATTTTATCTTAATGACAGCTCTCCTGTTCACATCATAATATGCTTCTGAAAGAGAAAAAAAAAAATTCAACGTGCTATTGAATTGCCAAATTCTAACTCCCATTATTAAAAACAAAAAATGATAATAAAATTTGACAACCTCATTGAAGAAGTAACTATCTGTTTCATTTTTCAAGTTAATTTCATGATATATTAAGAGTTTGTTTGTCATATGTCTTTAGTACAACTCATTAATTTCATGCCATTCAGTAACTTACTTAACAGGAATGTGGTATTGTGTGGATGCACCAGGCTGAGGGGGGCAGTGTTAAAGACCAGGTTGGATGTGGCCCTAGACAATATGATCTAGTTGGTGGCATCCCTGCCCATGATGTGTATGTGTGTGTGTTGAAAATGTAACATCTGAGGAAAGATTTCAGAAAAGTGTTGAAGAGTGTGTCTCTCTTTCATTTATCTTGCGTCATATCTTATTTTCTTAAATATGCTAAGACCATTGTGGGTATATTCAAAGTAAAACAATATGATAGTCACTTCATGTGCTTACAAACTAATTGCTTGCACATTCAAGCTGCAACTTCTGCTACAACTGTCCAGAGCCATGTTGATTTAAACTTGACTTTCAGGATGCAGGAGGTTGCCTCCACAAAGTGAATTTGCACTCATTAGTGCCTAACTGGAAAGAAAGCACAAACTAAGGCTCTAGTGTTAAAGAGTAGGTGATTTTCTGTGCCCCATTGATTTCAGATGGCTCTTGAATATCTATCCATACGCATGAAATTGCCAAATCAGTGTTCTGCAGAGCAAAAGAAATGTATGGAAAGAGCAGTTCACTGGAAATTGTTGAGTACAGAAGAAAGAGAGAAAGTGGTAAGCTAGAAAAAATAACAACAAAAAAAAAGTCTCTGTTAGGGAGCTCCTGAAAAGAGGTGTTTGGTAGCAGATTTATACAGAGCATTTTTTTATATCTATAATGACAGTCAATTTTGATTTCTGTAGGAAATTTGTAAATCAACAGACTATCAGCTATGGAATTACATTACACAGGTTTCAAGAGGAGACATTGGGAGTGCTATCAAACCCAAACTGTGGAATGATTAAACACACACACACACACACACACACACAAGTATTTATTCATAATATTTCCAAATAATCAGCAGAAACAGTTTATAATACCAGGCTCTTGCACTTGTACTGAGATTCCCTGCTGTGACTACATTTCATTCAATTTAACATAGCATTTGAAATTAATATGATATAAAATTATTAAGTCATGCCTTACTGTGTATATATTGGCACTGTGTATATATTGGCAGCACTAAATACAGGTGGATATTTCCTGTTTGCATTCCTCAAAGTAGAAATCTTCCAGCTAATGTCTTGAGAATGGGTGTTTCAGGAAAAATAGACAGGTGATATTCTACAACTAATTTCACAGTTAAGCACGGATAAATTTAACTCATTCACATGAATTTAGCTATTCTTATATTCAAACTGTGGTTTCTTTATGAGTAGGATAATTTATCTGATCGCTTGCTTCTGAAAAACAAAAAAAAAAAGGGGGGGGGGGGGGAGGAGGAGAAAATGTGTTCCCTTTCCTTCCTTTCCTTCTTTTTCCTCTGCTTACACCTGCTGCTTCTTCTAGAGGTATGGTCACTCTCATGTGAGACCTGGCCTTCATAGGACCTTTCAGATCACCAGCTCAGAATAGGAAACTATCTATGGTTGTTGTTGCCTTTTTTTTTTTTTTTTTTTTGGTTATGGGTCATTTTCTGCCAGGCACCAACTTTAGTTCGCAGCTGGTAAAAAAAAAATATAGCTTGAGTTGGAACAAGGTTAGCAGTGAACACATGCACCTGGGAGTCACAAGGACAAGGGCTTCCCTCTTTCAGTGGAGATGAATACTTAGATTATTTCAAGTTGATGGGAAATGCAGCTGCAAGTTGTCATTTTGTGATCAGTTTAATACAATCAAAGAACATTCTGCCATATGTTCATAGTACCACCCTCTGTCAACACTGATAATACAATGTAAAATTATGCCAGCAAATAGTAAATGACTAGGTTTCTATATTAAGATCTCTATAGTTTCTTCTACTTAGAGAATCAAACACGAGTAAGGTAAATCTCTAGTTTGTAAGTTTTTACTGCGGAATTCACAAAGCTTCTAAAACAGTGGCAGAACTACTGGAAACACACTTTTAAGACCTGGACAGTGTTTCCAGGACAGTTGTCAGTGAGATGGCAGCATAAAAGGTCACCATCATGCCATAAATGTTTAGCGATGCCATAATATTAGTACACTAAGCAGCTTTGCTGTTTCAAGTGTATGTGATCAAATAATGAATTTGAAGAAAATAAAATCATAGAATATCCTGAGTTGGAAGGGACCCACAAGGATCATCTAGTCCAGCTCCTGGCTCCATATGGGACTACCTAAAAATTAAACCTATGTCTGAGAGCATTGTCCAAATGTTTGTTTAACTCTGTGTTTGGGTGTGTTTTTTTCCTTGTTTTTTTTTGTGGTGTGGTATGAATACTAAGTGAACTGGTTCCTACTGTATCTGAACAGAAGACGATAACCCTTTTTATTGGTGTAAACTAACAGAATCATCTCAGACAACAATTAAAATCTTCCTTTTTCTGGTATAGGAAGTGGAGAGAATGTTCTTGAAGTAATCCAGCAGTAGCTCATTGTGAGGGTATGTTGGACTTACCTCATGTTGACAACATTTCTCCAGCTTTTGCTATGTTGGACACCATACAATGCGAATCATGCAAAGTTTCTGCTTATCCTTTGTGTTATATATAAACAAAATATGGATGCACTAAAGAATGAATGGTGATAAGTCAGTAATTAGAAATTAGACTTGTTCAGTTGGAATGGACCTACAAAGATCAAGTCCAACTGTCGAATATCTGAAAGGTTCTCAAATTTTAAAAATTAATACCTCTGGCTATTTGTAAAGAGAAGGATTTGCTCTTAAACTTCTGAAAACCAGAAAAGTGAGATATATTCTATCTGTTTTGCTGATGCACTCAACTTTTAAATCAGTGGGTCATTGTAGTAGCTGCATAATGGGTTTTATGGAATGCTGCTTCTGCAGTTTATGAGCAATAGCTTATAAATGGTGGGTAATAATGAGTGGTTAAATTACATATATTTAAGAAATCAATGTCAACACTTAAAATAAAAGAAAACATTGCTCAATTTATACATGTAGTATTCAGATTGTGTGTGATTGCTTCACACTGAAACACCTGTGGGGCAATTATTTTCTTAATCCAAAAAGAAAAAAAAAAAAAAAAAAGGAAAAAAAAAAAGGAACTGCATATATAATCACTGCCTAGTTAACACAGTGATGATACAATATATCAGCCCTTTCTCTGCACTCAAACAATTCATTCTGGATTTAATCCAAATAAATCTTTTATCAGAAATGAATAGAAAAATATCAAACATCCTGCATTAATATTTTGGAAAAAGGTAAAAGTCCACTGTTTCCCCAGTGCTTTCTTAAGACCAATACTGTAAATAATATTTCCATTTTAGCAATGATTTTTCTAAGTCACTGGTATAAGAGTTGAAGTCCTAAGAAGCATGTTATCATCAACAGCCAACACACCTTATCATACTCGTCAATCAGAGGGGGCTATCCATTGTAGTGTGTGACTATAGCACAGACACCCTCTGGGCAATCATGACTTATCTTTAGATGCTTGTGCTGCAAATCACTCAGGAATGGCAGCTCTTTTGTGAGCGGAGATATACATATCCACACACACAGCAATATCCCCTGAACTCTCTACCTGCAGCCACAGGGGACTGGGAGGACTGATTGACTACAAACATCTTCTCTCAGAAAAATCATCTAAATTATAAAGACTGAAAGAAACAGATCCCGCATGTGCTTCCACATGCCAAAATGGGGCCTTTCCATGCATATTGCAAAATGTTAATGCAAAAAATGTGTTTAAATAATCAGATTAGGAAACAGAATTACAAAAAATCAGTGATTATTTTCCCCTTTGCTTATGCACAAACTTTTGCATTTATTTTTGAAAAATTCCCCAAGATGGTTTAATATGCAAAATTCAAAGATTAATGAAATCCACCTCTACATTTATTTTCTTGTTGTATGTGCTCAACAGGACAGTTAAATTTCCTACTCTATAAACACTGTGTTTATATTAAAAGCTTTTGCTTAGTTCATATCACTATACACTGCAATATAAATATAGTTAACCATAAATTCTCCTGTTTCTTTTTGTAGATTATGCAACTGTTACATATTGTGTTGGAAAAAATAGAAATAAAATGTAGTAGGATTGAAAGGTATTTTTGAGATCATTTAGTCCTAAATCACCTCTCCTTTTTCACTACCCTGAAACTAATATACTGAAAATGTAATTGTCTTTTTATAGCATTAGAGTTGTCACTTTACCTGAGATCATCAAAAGAAGTCCTTTTTACTGAACTGATGAAATTAAGAATGTCTGCCTCTTCAAGAGGGAAAAAAAAAAAAAAAAAAAAAAAATCTGTGAATACCTGTGAATTGAGTTTAATTGAACCAGTCTGGTAATACTGTATGAATGAAAGCAAAGTTTCACTGACTCGCTAATTGCCTGTAAACTGCATTTCATTATCTTTTTCTCTTTCTTTTATAGTTACGTAGAACTCTGAGTTAGCAGAATTATGGATCCCAGATAAAGAGAAATTATCTAACTTGTGTATGATATCATATTTGCTGGCAAAAGACATTGAGAAAAATTAATTTATTTTGTAGAGAATAGTTTTGAGATTTTTGGGGGGGGGGGAAGAAAAAGGAAAACATGACAATGTTGACAAAAATTTTTTTATATTTGTAGAATTTGTGTGCACAGATTTTGTGTACCTGTTTTACTAAAAGTCTGTATTTTGCAACTCCAGTCAGTTTTAAAATAAAAAAAAAATCATTCGAGCTTAATATCATATTAATTAGTGTTATTAAAAGTGTAGAGCAAGTCTTCAGATGTCTTTAATTTGTGTCCTTCTATGCCTTTAACAAATTAAGGATATTAGGACACTTTCAAGCAGAATACTATGTTAAATTGAAACTAATAATGTTAGGGGGAGAGGATTTTTTTTTTTTTTTTTTAATGTTGTAATTCTCATCACCTGTAGGTCCAGTAAGAAGCAAGTTGCTTAGAAAAAAAAATCCTTTTTTGATGTAAACTTTGGTAGTAACAGAAAATTCACCACAAGTCTGCATAACATATTTTCAAGATTATTTGATGCTGTGCTTAAACTTGCATTTAAATCTAAATTCAGTTTTGTAATCAGAATATACCCAGCTTGAAATTCCAACCTTCTGTTTCTCGTACAAGCATTCAAACTGGGATATAGTCACCTTCTTTCTGGTAAATAAGGATGAATTCTTGATTCTCTCAGCAAAAGGCATGTTTGCATTAGTTCAATGTGCTAATCATGCTTGTTCTTTTCTGAATGTTTTCCTGTCTGCTGTAATCCTACAGTCATGGACAAAATTTAAGAGAGCAAATGGCTGTTACTAGTGTGCTGATGACAAAGGCAGTATCTTTCTTTTTATCACTTTGTGATACTTCTCTGCTCACAGATCTATAAATCTATATACATCTATAGCTGCTGTACTGTACTGTGTACCTGTGTCCAATGGATAATTCACTATGAACATCAAACCCTCTGCAAACTCTCTTCCTGTACCTGAGCACATTTCCCCACACAGGTCACATTTCCTACATTCTTTTTCATGCAACCAGGATTGCATATGGCTGTACTTGTAAACTGTATATTTAAGCCCCACTTTACCAAGTGGTCCAGACTGTGTTTTGTTGGGTGACCACTGCTTATCATTCTTTCATAAACTTTCCCACATTTCTCCTTCTTGATAATTGGTAAAACTGTCAAGCTGTGTCAGGTCTGAAATCAGTTCCTGAAGGATTTCACTGGAACATGGTTCTTCATGATGGCTTCATTTTTGCAATTGGATTTGAAAGCCTGTCATTTTTAAATACTCCTGTATCACATGAACTTTGTGTCACTCTTGTATGAGTCTTGTCATGTTACTTATTCATGTGGAAATTTTGTAATTTTTATCACCATTCCCTAGAGCTTAAATGAAATTTGAGTTCTACATTTTCTGAGTTTTCATTTCTTGACATATACTTTTCTTTCTTTCTTTCTTTCTTTCTTTCTTTCTTTCTTTCTTTCTTTCTTTCTTTCTTTCTTTCT
>CM021767.1:78617875-78655132 GCA_011076525.1 Nettapus auritus | reverse complement strand
TCTTTCTTTCTTTCTTTCTTTCTTTCTTTCTTTCTTTCTTTCTTTCTCTTTCTTTCTTTCTTTCTCTTTCTCCCTTTCTCTCTCTCTCTCTTTCCCCCTCCATTCTTGAAATACAGCTATATTAACAGAACCATAATTCTCCTGAAGGTGTGGTGCTTATAAGCACATCAGTTGTTTATGATATTATTTTGTCTTTTGCATTAGAGATATGGAAGAAAGAGGATGTGTGCAGTGCATTATTAAAACAATATTTAAATTAGATGTTTGATTTAATTGTCACCAATCTTAAAAAGGTGTCTACTTTTTTCTTCTCCCTTCCAAGCTTCATGATCGGGCAGCCATAACATAAGGGTGGAAGAAACGTTTTTTGCCCTTATTCTAGACCTTTCCAAGGCTTAGCCCATGGCAACCAGGAAGGCTACCTTAACTTGTTTGCTGTGAATATGCATAATACAGAAGTGCTGGGATGCTTCTTTGATTTAAGCAAAAATCTCTCTACCTTAAATAATTACTCATCTGGTTACAACACTACTCAGACATCAGAGAGTTATCTGTGTGCTCTCTTGTACCAGAAGGATTCAGAAAATAATTGTATTTTCCTTCCTTATTTTCATTTTCATATTTCTGATGTTTTCTCATATTGAATCCTATTAGTTGTCAGCTTTTTATAGATCTATAAGCACAAGACTATCAGGGTGGTCAGAAAATATATTGCTGTTCAACCTACCACATAAATATGTGTTAAAGCCTTGTCATCACTGGGACTCAAACACACTTGTATGCTAAGTACTTAAAAGGTTTGCAGAACAGAGGCTTTAGTAGGAAACATATAGCTCTTCTTCTGCCAGATCTCATTACTCTACCAAACTACTTAGTTGTCTGACAAATTGTGATAATTCATGACTGAAAAATGTGTGATAGAAACAAACTCAGTGTAGTAAACTTATTCATGTAATATAGTAAAAAATTGAGATGATAAGAAGAAAATATATCTCCAAGGGTTTGGCTATTCATAAAAGCCTAAGATAACTATCTGAGCACTTAGCTGTTTATATTGACTGAACTGAATCTCTGAACTTTCTAAATTGAGTTTGTTTGTTTGTTTGTTTGTTTGTTTTCTGGTATTATTATTACCAGAGAAAAATAGAGAAAAAAAAAAAAAAATTTAGTGAGCCAGTTATTTAGTAGATTATTAATGGGAGACGGAATCTTTTAGCTCTAGGTCATCAGTTTTCATCTAATCCAGTTTTTATAGATTCGTGGATTTCCAGGCCAGAAGAACCACTACATTTTCTCATCCTGCATGACACAAATGATAGAATCTCAACCAATGTCAAACACTTACTAGCTATTGGAATGAAAGACTAGAGTAGAAAGACAATTTTGGTGCTTTACTGTGACTACTGAGTTGACTATATTAAAACACCTTGCTTTAGAATAATATTGAATAATACAGAATTTGTGCACAAATTCCCCTCATTTGCTCACATTCTGCCACTGTTGTTAACCAAAATAGGTAGTATTAGCCACAGTGCCAAGAGCACATAGAAAATAAACTGCTCAACATTGCAGGTGATTCTTTCTGTTCTAAATTACAATGGAATCAATTGCCTGTGTTGGAATTTATTACATGTGTTGCACTGGCTTTATCATTTGCATTAATCAGAAGAAGGCCTGTCAGAGTTCAACAAAAATTGTTGGGAAAAGTGGGAACGTCTTTCATTCAGGAAATGCAAGTTTCTTTAATATGAAAGCTTTCAGGAAAAAGAAAAAAGAAAAAAAAAAAAGAAAGGAAGGAAGGGAGGGAGGGAGGGAGGGAGGGAGGGAGGAAGGGAGAAAAAACGAAAGAAAGAACAAAAGAAAGAACGAAAGAAAACAAAAGAAGAAAGAGAGAGAGAGAAAGAAAGAGAGAGAAAGAAAGAGAAATAGAGAAAGAAAGAAAGAGAGAGAGAGAAAGAGAAAGAAAGAAAGAAAGAAAGAAAGAAAGAAAGAAAGAAAGAAAGAAAGAAAGAAAGAAAAAGAAAGAAAGAAAGAAAGAGAGAGAGAAAGAAAGAGAGAAAGAGAGAAAGAGAGAAAGAAAGGAAAAGAAAGACGGAAAAGTTTTCTTGTTTTTCCAAAATTGAAATTGTAGAGTTTTGTTATTCTGGAAAAAAAAAAAAAAAAAAAAAAAAAGGATTTTTTAAAGGATTTTTTGCTCCAATGCAGGGTGGCATTTTTTTTCATAGAAATTAGAAACAGTTCTGCATCCAGCTTTCCAATAAGCTAAGATGAAATTATTCTGCATATCTTAATTCTCATGGACAAGAGTTAGTTCTAATTATATTTTATGGTATGGATTTCTTTGTGGAAGAACAAAGATTAAGCAGTATTTCAACTCAGGGCAAAGAATGAATAATTCCAAACACAAAAGGAATTGTTACTTGTTCTTTGTTCCTGATGAAATGAGTGGAAGAGAATATTGTTTCAACTGTGGGTGGAACTAAATATTTCCTTTTTGGTAGATAAGATCTATTATCTCATTTGTTTTCTGATATCTCCAGTTTAGGCTATAAACTTACATAACTTTTGTATATTTATTTTAATTTAAAAGCCAGTATCACATACTATTTAGTATGCAGATAAAACACAGTTACATTTCATTCTTGCATTTACAAAGTACATGTCCACATATTGACTAAATATATTGATGTAGAGCAGTGTGGCAAGTTTTTTCTTCTAGTCTTTAAGACTGAGTTAAAAATCTCGCTTTCTCTGTAATGACTGAAAAGAGGATAAAACTCTCACTGCTTTTCATTGGTCCTGTTCATTTGACATGCAAGGTAATTCAGACATGCTCTAGGAGTAGCCTGGATCCCGTAGACAGATAAAGAGGGATCACACTGCATTTCCTTCTTTGAATCAAGGGAATTTCAGTACTGACAATGTTTTAAAATATGAGCATGTACATCTTTTATACATTGTAATCACCTTATATATATATATAATATTATCATCTTACAAGGACAGGAGCCACCTTTTCTTTGTTTCAGGAGCTAGTGTTGTCTTACAGTTCCTCTGAACATTTCGTTCCTAAAGCAATTTTTTCAGATCTACTTTCTGAAGGACAAGCAATCCAATGGAGTCTTCTTCCTGTTATTTCCAAAGGGCCAAAGGAAGAACAAAATTCAAAGATCGTTTTCTGACAAAGAGTTCGTTTGGCTACCTGAAAAAGTACTATGGTATTATTCATATTTATATGTTATTTATTTGTTTACTTGTATTTAGGAATTACACCAGCCCTACGAGCATGTTTGAGAAGACCTGCACCTTGTACATTTTTTTTTTCTTTTTCTCCTTTTTACCTTTTCTATATCAACTATTATTTAACCTTACTTTTTAAACATGTTGTGAACTCAAAGCATACTTGATGACAATTATATAAATGGGGATAAGTTTAAAGGATGGTGTCATAGAGGAAAAACATGCAAAAAGCTATTTCACTGGTAGTTTAATTAAACTAATTTATTAAACAAGAAGTGCAAGTTTTTCATCCTGTTTAAAACTCAGATTTCTTTAATTTAGGAGCCTAAGGGGATGTTTTTTTAAAACTTCAGATGGCAACAAGATACCAAACCCCCAGTGAGATTTAGCAGAGTTAAAAATCTACTGCAACTTATGCCTTCATTTCCCTGTGGATTTAAAGGGTTCAGACAGCATAAAATTTAAGGGCATGAGACTGAACATATTACAAATACCCAACTATACATAGAGATATTGCATTGGTTTATTCTGCTGAAGAATTGCAAATGCACTAAATACTGTTATATTGGTTGTACATTAAAAAAAAAAAAAAAGTGCTTCACAGATACGAAACATTTTTTTGTATCGTGTATAAGGCAAGAAAAAGCATGTATATGTTTTCTCTGCCAGCTTTATGACATCCTGCTTGTTATTTTCCATACAGTTAATACAACAAATGTTTGGACATGTATTTTGTGATGTAATATTGTAAATCTTTATTTTAAATCTTTATAACTGCTCAGAAAAAAAAAAAAAAAAAAAAAAAAATAAAAAAAAGCTATAAAATTGAGCCCTACAGGGTATCAGGTCTGCAAAGTAACTTAATAATTTTTAAGGCAATAGTACCAAGACAGGAGTTTAGTTATCAAGTTATTCTTGATTATGGTGTTTTCAGAAAGGGCAATAACCCCGTGGAGGCTTTTGAAACATACGGAAAGTGATAGGTTTTCCTGTTTTTCTATAGTTTTCCAGTGTGGTGTTTTTTTTAATAAACAGGAAGGAAAGTTTACATAGATCAGTTGCTTTTAATGTCAATGCATTTGCTGCTTTTCAGAAAAATAGTAAGTCTGCCTGAACAAATTGAAAATCTCCTTCATTAAAAAATTTAAAATGTCACCATTGTGTTTGGTTTTTTTGTTTGTTTGTTTGTTTGTTTGTTTCATTTTGCAAATTCTCTACTTGCATTTTTAATTTTTTTCTTTTACATCTTCAGGATTTGGTTTACCATGATTGAAGGTATCCCTTCAAGGAAGAACTTCCAGGCAAGTGGACCACTATGGAGGAGGGAATCCAGTACCTGAGGGAATTAGCCGTACAGCAGGTGATTTATGAGGACCTAGACAACGGACAAGTATCCACAGATCCGGATGAAGTCAAGTGTACACAACCCATGTGGCAGAAGTTTGTACGGAGTGCACCATCATCATATGCCAGCTCATTGGCAGTAATGGTTCGGAAAGAACATGAGGAGCCCACAGTGGATGAATTGACTAAACAATTCTGGCAGTATGAAGAAAGTTTCTCCTCTTCCCTACAGGCCTGCATCTTGGCTGTTAAGAAACTTTATCAAAAGGTCCACGAACTTGAAGATAATTTATCTTCCTCCCCACCTGAACAAACCAGTGTCCACCAACTAAAAGAGAATACTTTGGAGAAACTTTCTGAAAAGGTCCACCGACTTGAAGAGAATTTATCTTCCTGTGGTATCCACCCTGTGGTTTTACCTACGTGACCATGGAAAGGACGTGAGAAAATGGGATGGAAAATCTACCTTGACCCTAGAGGCACAGGTACATGAGTGGCAAGGAAAAACAATTGGGGAAAAAGGGTTTCTCTGAGAAGCTTGCTGCTCCAACTTCCAGCAGGCAGTCCTTCAGAAACAGAAATGAAGATTCTGACCAGGATTAGAGGGGCCTTGCCTCCAGCCAGGGGGAGGAAAGGGACAATCGAGTTTATTGGACTGTGTGGCACATCAGAAGCACAGAAGTATAAGGCTTTAGTAGACACCAGTGCACAGTGTACTGTAATGCCATCAAGCTATAAAGGGCCAGAACCCATCTGTATTTATGGGGTGACAGGGGGATCCCAGCAGTTAACTGTATTCGAGGCTGAAGTGAGTCTAACTTGGAATGAGTGGCAAAAGCATTGTATTGTGATTGGCCTGGATGGTCCGTGCATCCTTGGCATAGACTATCTCAGAAGAAGATATTTCAAGGACCCAAAAGGGTTTTGGTGGGCTTTTGGCATAGCTGCCTTAGAGACAGAGGACATTAAACAGCTGTATACCTTGCCCAGTCTCTTGGAGGACCCTTCTGTTGTGGGGTTGCTGAGGGTCAAAGAACAGCAGGTGCCAATTGCTACCACAACTGTGCACCAGTGGCAATATCGCACCAACCGAGACTCCCTGTTTCCCATCCATAAGCTAATATGCCAACCGGAGAATCAAGGAGTGATCAGAAAGACTCATTCACCTTTCAATAGTCCCATATAACCAGTGTGAAAGTCTAATGGTGAGTGGAAACTAACAGTGGACTATCATGGCCTCAATCAAGACATGCCACTGCTGAGTGCTGCAGTACCAGACCAACTAGAACTCCAGTATGAGATGCAGCACACAGTCACAGTGGTGGCGGGCTCTATTAAAAGTGCAGGGGGATGTAGCTCAGTGGTAGAGCGCATACTTTGCATGTATGAGGCCCTGGGTTCAATCCCTGGCATCTCCGGTGGCCAAAAGGACTGTTGTGGTTTTATCCCACCTGGCCCTGGGATGGGGGAGAGAAACAGGTAAAGCTGAGACAGTTCATTAAGACGGGAAAATAATAATGTGTACCAATCAAGTTTTTTTGCACAATGCAATTGCTCACCACTTGCTGACTGATGCCCAGCCTATTCCTGAGCAGCTGGCCCCCCATCCCAGCTAGCCACACCTATATATTGTTCAGCATGACATCAGATGGTCTGGAATACTCCTTTGGCTAGTTTGGGTCAGCTGTCCTGGGTCTGTCCCCACCCAGCTCCTGCTGCACCCCTAGCCTGCCCACTGGCAGGACAGAGCGAGGAGCTTAGTGTAAGCGCTGCTCTGCAACAATTAAAACATCAGCATGTTATCAGAACTCTTCTCATCCTAATCCAAAACATAGCACCCTACCAGCTACTAGGAGGAAAATTAACTCTATCCTAGCTGAAACCAGGACAAAAGTGAAGAGTAAATTTTGAGACATACTTTGACTTCATATTCATATACAATATTCTACTGTAGTCAGAAATATTGTACATGAGTAACCAAGAGTTAAATATGATCTCTGCCATCTACCTATTATGGGTGCTGAGAGACCTACATGAATAAACTTTATGCTTGACTTCTTTTAAAAGTAAATATAAAAGGTAGCAGTAAATTTAAGCCCAAAGGGAGTTTAACACATTGTACTATATGGATGTTTCATTGTATAATACTCATGAAAACTGAACTTGATATGAGCTATAATAATGACAGAGGTAAGGGAGAGTGAGATTCTCACTTTGAGCACACTTCCCCTTTGTCCTTTAGCTGTACTTTCAGTCACTTTTAATAGCTAAGGAGATGTTTCATGCCAAAAGTTTTCACATATGGTAGAAACTAATTAATTATTTAATAATATATGAATCTTGCCCTACATTATGAGTGCAATCACCCAGATAAGAAACCAGAAATATTGATGATGTTAAGGGTTTAATTGAGACTTTAATCCTGGTAAAATTCAGTGACTCTGCTATTTTCATCTATTTAATCAGACTCATACCACAGTTTATAAACTACCCTGATGCTATACAATTTAGCAACTTCCCACTGTTCTGTGTATGGCCAAGTTGTTCGTTTGATTAGTGAGAGTCATGGTAAAATAGCAAAGTTTTATTTCCAGTGCAGTGAAAACTTCTGTTCAGTCCCAGCTTCATTTGATTTAATCATTCTATCTCCCAAACTAGGAGGAGTGAAACCAGACCATGTACTTTTCAGGTGCATTTTGAAAATATTATTCCTCCCAGTATTATGGGAGGAATCAAAAGCCCCTTCTACTCTGGGAAGCCAAAGCAGACAGTGTCAATGAGGAGAACATACTGGTTTCAAACACTTACTGGAATTATAGTATAATACACACACACACACACACATACACAAAAGTCACATAACTTCATATTTTTACTATCAATCTCAAGTAGACCTTTGTATATTTGTGAAATCACTAGCTTAGTAGAAGCTAATGGTGAGGATTGAGGATTTGCATATGAGAATACAAAACATTGTCTAGGTGTCTAGGACTATAGCTACCTTTTTTTTTTTTTTTTTTTTTAAGTGTATACATTTCTACCTATTAGGACTGTGGAGAAAGCTTGAAAGTGTAACTGTTACACTCCAGTTTACAAGGCCGTAAAACAATATATAGGTGAGACAAACATGGTCACATAAAAAAAAAAAAAAAAAAAAAAAAAAAAAAAAAAAAAACAGACAACACTGCTGTGTGCTGTAGTGATAATCAGTTTAGCTTCAAATGGAGCTCCTTTGCATGCCATAAACTGTCTAATCAAAGCAACACTGAAATCTGCCTAAGCCAATATATTCCACTGACATCTGTAGTAAATTAACATGCACTGTGTTCTGTGTATTTTTATCTTAACTGCTTCTGGAACCTCAGTTAGTGTACTTAATCATCTTTACTCCACTTAATCATCAGCAGCATAGCATAACCTGGATACCAATGTTGGTCACTTCAAATATTGTAAATATTTCCACTACTTCAATGCATTTAAGGTAGAAATAATCAATATTAAGAAGTAGCACTCATTTCACTCTTATTTAGATTCTTTGATACTATGTTGTACTATTTGCATTATTTATATTGTAATAACACCAGCAAGTTGCATGTATCTGAAACCCATTTTATGAGACACAGCTTAAAATATAATAAAACTTTATCAGCATTCACAGTACCTCAACAAAATTCTAGGCAAAATTTTAGAAATTTTCTTACCTACCCAACTACACTCTTTAAGATTTCCTACTGACAATGAAGAAATGGAAAATGCCACATAAATTCCTAGGAGATAATGCTGTTCTGTCACAATCACAGAATCGTCTAGGTTGGAAGAGACCTCCAGGATCACCGAGTACAACCTCTGACCTAACACTAACAAGTCCTCCACTAAACCATATCCCTAAACTCTACATCTAAGCATCTTTTAAAGACCTCCAGGGATGGTGACTCAACCACTTCCCTGGACAGCCTATTCCAATGCCTAACAACCCTTTCAGTAAAGAAGTTCTTCCTAATATCCATCCTGAACCTCCCCTGGCATAACTACAGCCCATTCCCCCTTGTCCTGTCACCAGGCATGTGGCAGAATAGACCAACCCCCACCTTTAAGCCTCCTTTAAGGTACCTGTAGAGTGTGATAAGATCGCCCCAAGCCTTCTCTTTTCCAGGCTGAACAATCCCAGCTCCCACAGCTGCTCCTCATAAGAGCATACTTGATCTGCAGACCCCTCAACAGCCTTGTTGCCCTTCTCTGGACTCTCTTGAGCACCTCGATGTCCTTCTTGCAGTGAGGGGCCCAAAACTGAACACAGTACTCGAGGTGTGGCCTCACCAGAGCCGAGTACAGGGGGACAATCACATCCCTGGACCTGCTGGCCACGCTGCTTCTTATGCAAGCCAGGATGCTGTTGGCCTTCTTGGCCACCTGAGCACACTGCTGGCTCATATTCAGCCGACTGTCAACAAAAACTCCCAGGTCCTTCTCTGACAGGCAGCTTTCCAACCACACATCTCCCAGCCTGTAGCTCCTCTTGGGGTTGCTGCGCCCCAGGTGGAGGACCCAGCACTTGGCCTTGTTGAACTTCATGCAGTTGACCTCAGCCCATCGATCCAGCCTATCCAGATCTTCCTGCAGAGCCTTCGTACCCTTGAGCAGATCGACACATACACCTAACTTGGTGTCGTCTGCAAACTTACTGAGGGTGCACTCAATGCCCTCGTCCAGATCATCGATGAAGATGTTAAAGAGGACTGTCCCCAGTACCAAGCCCTGGGGGACTCCACTAGTGACTGGCCTCCAACTGGATTTGACTCCATTCGCCACAACTCTTTGGGCTCAGCCATCCAGCCACCTCTTAACCCAACGAAGTGTACACCAGTCCAAGCCATGAGCAGCCAGTTTCTTGAGGAGAATGTTGTGGGGAACGGTGTCAGGTGCCTTACTGAAGTCAAGGAAGACCACATTCACAGCCTTTCCCTCATCCACTAAGCATGTCACCTTGTCATAGAAGGAGATCAGGTTCATCAAGCAGGACCTGCCCTTCATAAACCCATGTTGACTAGGCCTGATCCCCTGCTTGCCCTGTAAGTGCCGCATGATGACGCTCAAGGTAATCTGCTCCGTGAGCTTCTGTGGCATTGATGTTAAACGAACAGGCCTATAGTTCCCTGGGTCTACCCTCCAGCCCTTCTTGTGGCGTCACGTTTGCTAGCCGCCAGTCGAGTGGGACCTCCCCCAGTAGCCAGGACTGCTGATAAATGATGGAAAGCAGCTTGGCCAGCTCTTCCGCCAGTTCTCGCAGTACCCTCGGGTGGATCCCATCCGGCCCCCTCGACTTGTGTACATCCAAATGCTGTAGCAGGTCACCAACCATTTCCTCGTGGATTTTAGGGGCCACATTCTGCTCCCCATCCTATTCCACCAGCTCAGGGTACTGGGCGTCCAGAGAACAACTGGTTTTGCTGCTAAAGACTGAGGCAAAGAAGGCATTGAGGACCTCATCCTTTTCCTCATCTCTCGTAACTAAGTTTCCCCCCACGTACAGTAAAGGCTGGAGATTCTCTTTAGTCCTCCTTTTTGTATTGATGTATTTATAAAAACATTTTCTGTTATCTTTAACAGCAGTAGCCAGATTGAGCTGTCTAACGTCTTCTCACCATAAGCAATGGAAAATCAAATTGCACCAGAAGAAAAGCTAGATCTACCCTTAAAAACTGAGAGAAGAAATAGAAATCACTAGACACCTCCAACTAGTAGCTGGTAACATACTAATTTAATATAAGAGATAATCAAGGGGATGACTATGGATTCACAAAACTTTCAAGCTAAAACAGGACCACATATAAGCACTTGAGGAGTACCACGAAAGGACTGCTGTCTGGGACTTAGATGTGGTTTAGACTGAGTGGATTTCTTTATGAGCAGCCAGACCTCTCGAGTTAAATGTTTTCCAATATGTGAAAGAACAGAGTCTTGCATATAGAACAGGACATAAACTGAGGCAGGTTTCAACTGTGCCAACCAGCAGCTGAGATTTGTGTCTTGGCTCTGACACAAATAGTCCGTGATAAGACTAAGTCATGGTACAGAGGTTCTCTTCTATTTTGTGAATTCATCAGGTTCTCCAACAGACAGTTTGCTATGCAGAGACAGAGGGAGAATGAGGCTTTTGTATTGTAGTTAATAAGTATGTAAAATATAGCATTAACTTTGAAATAATGTAATGTTCATGATTAAAGTAGTGTATGACAGTTTGCAAGAAAATTTGCACAACTGACAAAACATAATTTTACACACTAGGTATTGTCATATTCAAGAAGTTACTCTCAAAGCTTTCCCGTCTTTTGTGAAGATGATGTGCTGGACAAATGTTGCATGCTTCCCTATGCAGGTATCTGCTTCTACTCCACTTCTTTTTCCATATCATTACTTTGAAACTAACATGAAAACTTCAGCTTCCATTAAAGCAATAAAAGCACAGGATGGTTTAAAATTCACAAAGACCATGACTAAGGATTTTGAGGTGCCTTCAGGAGATAGTTCGTGCATTTTAGCACAGTATGTGAAGAACTGATGATTGTACGACCTGACAAGAAGTGCTTCATTCTGATCACTGTTATCTTTCTTTACCCCATACTACAGAATAAACAATTCAACTTGTAGTCTGATACAGCAAAAGCATCAGGAGAAGTAATTTGTGTTTGTTCAGCATTTGGCATTAGTTCCATTTTCATGAGTAAGTAGACAGCTTAACGCTAGTTTTTTTCTCCAAAAATAGTCATCTGTAACCACAGCCACCACCTCAAAATTCTGCTGTGAGCTAGAAAAGCCAAGGTCAGAAAGTTTAGTTCACAACAGTTGGCTTAGCTCACTGAATTAAGCAATTCTGTATCGAATTAATACACCCTCTAAATACTATGTTATTTACTGTAATTTTCATATTTATTTTTTTATTTATTTATTTAATATGCGTATTGAAATTATGGGTCTTAATCTTTCTTCACAGGAGAGGTACTCCGTCTCTCTGATCAACTTAATAGCCCTCCTCTCTGGACCTGCTCTAACAGGTCCACATCCTTGTGCCCTTCTCGGCCCCAGACCTGGATGCAGGACTCCAGGTGGAGCCGCACCAGGGCAGAACAGAGGGGGAAAATCACCTCCCTCGCTCTGCTGGCCACTCCTCTCTTGATGCACCCCAGGATGCAGTTGGCCTTCTAGGATTCAAGCACGCACTGCCAGCTCATGTCAAGCTTTTCATCTACCAGAACTCCTAAGTCCTTCTCTGCCAGGCTGCTCCCAATATGTTTTTCTCCCTGTCTGTACTCATGTCTGGGATTGCATTGAACCAGGTGCAGCACCTAATTCAGATGTACTTTTTATCCAAGAAAGGCCATAAGTTACATGTTGTTAGAAGTCAGGAAATGTAGTAGGGAAATGATTATATGATAAATAATGATATATGATGATTTTTTAACGAAACTAGTACGGGTCATTTTCATCAAAAGGATACTAGATCCTTCGTTTGTGTGTGTAATCCATGTGTGTGTAATTTAATTTAAAACAAACATTATAAAAAATAATTTGTTTCACAGATATAATAATTATCATTATTATTGTGTTAACTTTTATTTACACTATCCTAATCATAAACTCTTCAAATGTTTCAGTTTCTGACCAAAAACACAGCCCAATGCTTTTAGTGAAGTTTTTCTATTTTTGGAAATGGATGGTAGATGACAAGAAGATACTAAAGCATCATAACACAAAGTCATGAGATTTATCGATTTACCTCAAAGCTGCTGGAGTTTCAATACATCTGAGCTTTCAAGTAGTGGTGCACTCACCCTATATCATATCCATTAAGGACTTTTTTATTATTAAAAATCCAATAAAATATTTATAACTCTGTTACAAACCTCCTATGGTTAGACGAATGTAATTCTAAGCCCTGTGATTATCTAACACAAAGTTTTACACATATATCTTGTTTAGAGTTGAAGCTTCTTTGCTGTTGTTTTGTTGTTGTTTTTATTTATTTTTTTTTCATATTGTCGTTTTTCTCTTTTTGTCTATCCAGTGAGTTTTCACTTCAGATTTTATAATATTTTTTAATATCAAATTTTTCAGGCTATCTATCTGAGCCTATATGAGGCTCCGTGACAACTGTCTTGGACACACCCTACTCCAGCAGTCTGAAATTTAAATCTCCCTCAGGTCTATTTGAATATCGTTTTGTGAATTCAGAAATAATTAGATGATCACTTATAATGAAGCAATTTATATTAATAAAAGAAAAGTCACAACCTATGTAATGAAGGCTGGAGTTGGACTCTCTGCTTCCTTACCACGTCTGCTGTTAATGAAGCATCTTTGTACTTCTGTGAATGCTATATGAAGGTATTCTCAGGAGAAAGCTATACTAGAAAGAAAATGAGAAGGTGCATGTACAGGGCAAATGTATGTCATTTCAAAAGAGTTTTATCATATTTTAATGTGCAGTCAGCAGTCTTCTATCAAGCAGATACAGTCTGATGGTTCAAGCATAGTTTCTAAGCTCTTTAAACACTGCATCTCCCCACAAGTGAAAAGATTTAGCTATCAATAAAAGTAGGAATAAAATATTTTCAATCAACTTCATCTTGCAATAAAGTTAATGGTTGAACTATCAAGATACTCATATTTACTGACATGAGCTGTTTATCATATATGGCTTCTCAAGGTATAAAGAAAACAGAATCAAGAAAAATAACATTCTGGAAATGGTTTAGTTTCAGCCATCATCTCTTCTTCGAGTTACTGTATAAAATAAAAATATGAATTTATGCCATATTGTTTTTATCTTATACATTGTTTTAGATTAATAATTACTATTATTTTTTGCATAATTTGTGGTAATAGATTTATTCACAACTCTAAAAAATACCTATATATAAATAAGTATTAGTGACGCAAAGATCTTAGACAATACCAGTGCATTTTTTTCTCAGAGCACATGTACATGTGGAAGTTCTACCAGTTTAACAACATAATTTTCTAAACTGATTTACCCAAGGTGGCATAAAAAAAGACAACAGATCCTTTTTCAGTACATAAACTTGGTTTGACATAATCATTTTATCATTGCAGGCAAATTGTGAAGCTTTTCACTTGGCCTGAGGTTAAGAGAACTGAAGAGGACATGGAGAACTTCTGAAGATGACATAAGAATTGTGTGAGAAGCTGACAAGAGTTACAAATACTGCCATGAAGCCTTACCAGATCTCACAGATTATTAAGGCAGAAGTCATGTATAAGACGCAGTCAAACTTCACAAAAAATTGGAAGGAAACACTGGGCACATTTTGAGGAGTACAGTCTTGAAAGGCCAACATCTGGTTAATCACAGTAAAAATAGCACATCAGAGAGTATCTAGGTAACAGTATCAGAAATAATAAATATGGATTTAAGTCTATCACAGCTGGCACCAGTGAAAAAAAAAAAAAATCAGCTAGGACAGGTTGTTTATTTGGACAGAGACTGGGTAGAGAAAGGGGAGAAAAAAGATGGGAAAAGAAATGCCATGAAACAGGACAGGGAATAGCATTGCATTCCTAACATCGCTTTTTGATGCTTCAGTGTTGGCTCTTCCTATCATTGTGAAGAATTCAACAAGCATTGGATTTTTCACCCACTAATTAGGAACGTCAGCTGTGTTTAGACTGTCATGGTTAGTTTTACCCTACTGGGGTAGTTTTACCCTACATGGTTAGTCTTACCCTACTGATGGTGTTTTGTTGAACTACTTCAACTCTACACAGCCTTTCTGATGCTGCTTAATGCTACCAACCAGGTGTCTACGTGCTTGGTCACTGCAGCAGGAGAAGGACAAGAAACAAGACCTGTTGCTCTGACCAGATCATCAAAGTTACATCTGTGTTTGTGGTCAGGAGGACCAGCAGTGAGTGAGGAGGGTGTTCTCCCTCGCCAGTGGGGGAAAACATGGATAGAGAAATTACCACTTTCGTGCCTGTTCCATACTTGATGGCATCAGTGTTATGTGCCACTTTATAAAAATTCTGTAATCCATCTTGTGAAAAAAAGTGATTTTTAAAGTGAAGATAAGTTTCCAGAAACCTACACTGTGAAGTCTTGCTAGGTAGGACAGTTTGAGAATTATGTGCATAACATGCAAGAAGAAATGAAAAGGTAAGATGCAGAGTTGATTTGCCCTTTCTGCTAATTTTTTTCATAATAGTATTTTAGCTTTTTTTTTTTTTTTTTTTTTTTTTTTTTTTTTTTTCTTTTTCTTTTTTTCTTTCTTCTCCACAATAGGATGAAACTGGCAGGTATTAAAAGCTCTAGTCAGATTTTTGTTAGGTAGTTGAGGGCCAGTTCATATAATTAGAGGTGCTATAGAGCCCTTGGACTTGTTCCAGTTGGGAACCAAACTTTAGATCAATTCAGCGGACGTGGGACTGATAGAGACCTCCTAGTTTTGCCTGCAGTTCTAAACTGCAGTTTAATGCAGCTAGTTAAGATGCAGTTTAGGATTCTACTATATTCTATTATAAGCTTTTCATGGCCCAAGAGCATAAGCCAATTAGAAGTGCCCTGTAGTGATTAAAGTTTTCTCCAGTCCTGGCACAGTTCATCTAGAAACCTTCTTGTCATTAAAGAAAATAATTAAAGAGAAAGAGAAATTAATGTTCTCTATCTAACATGAAATACAAAATGGCAGTCACTTACACATCATAAAAAAGGATTCTTCAGCATTAGTAAGGGCATAATACAAATTGAAGAGAATGCAGTATCCCATTCGTCTACAAAGCTGAATCCCTTTTTAAAGTCCTTCACTATGTGGTTAAGTTGATCCCATAAGTTAAGGACTGCTTTAAACTATGTAGGGTAGGCACTGTAGGATAGGCATGTATTTGATACAGATTGAATAATAAGAAAGGTGGGTTTTGTTTGTTTTTAGTGAGTATAATTTAATTTTCTTTAATAATTTTTACATCTGCTAAACATATACAAATGTATTTTCTAAACATTAAAGGTTAATTTCAAATATGTATTCTGTGTATATAACTAAGGAAAAGTCTGAGGTGGATATTGCACACTCTCAGACCGTTGCAATGTTAATTCAAATATTCTGATTTAGGCTTTTCCCTGAAGTTCCTCATAATACCTGTCACTCATCTGTCTTTTATCCCCATTCTCTTTTATTGGTCACAATGTAGAAATAAATTTAAGATTCCTGTCACAGGCTCTCATCATTCAGAGGAGAGATTCTGGCACCTCATAAAAAATATTGTGCTGTTAATACACACAGTGTGCACAAAACACAAGTACAAGACTCCCAGATTTGCTTTCATAGCTACCATAATTTTCATGATTACATTTCCAAATCAAAAGAATTGTGCCTTTTTTTTTTCCCTCCAAATAATAAATTTACTGGGGGGAAATATATTTTATATATATGTGTGTATATATATATGTATATGTATGTATTTTTGAAGGGCTCTGTTAGAGATCTTGGCTATATAATGTATGTCTCATTAGAGTATTACTGAGCTGTTGATCAGTTTTTGAATACAGCTTAATACTTTTGAAAAGTCAGGTAAGGCTTCTTTTCTCCATGTGAAACTAAGCCATTTGAGTCCCAGTGACTGAGCCCCAGAGGATCAATAACTGGACATGGTTGCCTGAATATAAATGAAATTTCTAACTTCCCTCTTGAATGATATACTTGCCCAAGCTTTCTGGAGTATCTTTGTCAGAAGAGATTATTGAGCATTTATCACTTAAGGTACAGTATAACAGCTTGCCCAAACTACATTAAGCTCTCGTATTTATGAGAGAGACTTTTTTTAAACTCCCAAAGTCTGTCCTGGTAATTCTCTGTACTGAACATTGTATGAGCACTGCCTCAAAACCATAGATGTTTAGGTCGTTTTTGACTTACTAACTTTCACAAGTTTGAACTTCCTTATATGCTGTCCAACAGGGAGACTTCCACAAATAACACTTCCAGCTCTTGAAATGCTAGCTCATTTGTGTTCAAATGTCATTGTTCTCTGAAAGTGTGGTGACAGTCCTGTACATATTTCAGTATGGAGAGTCATTTTTACATCAAGAGAAATAGCAAGTATTATCTATCTGGAGTGCAGAGAAAGGCTTCACCTTTGAAGCACTAACAAGACCTGTGACACTACTTAGCACAACAAGAATATTTGTTGCTGCTTGGAGGTGCAATTGTCTTGATGTGTTCCTGCACCTGTTTGTGATTATTTCGGAAAGTTCCAGAAGTGACTACACCCTCATCTTAAAAATAGCAGATGATCAAGTGCACGCTCTCAGGCCATTGCAATGTTAATAAAGCAGATCAATTTAAGTGAAAATGAACATTAACATGTATTGGAAACAGCCTGCTTTATATAACCTTTAAATGGAAAAGGAGTGCTAACCTACAGGTAGTTAAGGGCTCACTGAGGATAAACTGTGCTTCCAGCCCCACATGACACTGATCTCCTGATCAGTCCTGAGTCGCAGAAGAGTGGGAAAGCCTAAGCTGTGAAGACTGCTCGAGTCAGGAAGATGAGTGTTTCTAGTCCCCTGTGTGTTCTGAGTGTTGAATAAATTTGCATCCTCTGCACCATATGTTGACTGGAAGTGGCTTGCTGCTGTGCACCTCAGGCTTTGCTGCCTTGTTTGCATGCTTTGGAGTTCCACTCCATCCAAAACAGAACAAAGAGAACCTTTGGAAAAAAGCAGCTTTTTATTTATTTGTTGTATGGAAGCCAAAGACTGGGGCACTGTGATTGTGTGTATGTGTTATGTTTTTACATAACCTGTTTGTTGCTCATTTTTATATACTGTGTATATACTATATTACTGTGCATCTAGTTCTCTTTATAAAGATGGCCCTGAATATCTTACTTAAAATATCTTGTTTAACTCAAGTCTCCAGATGCTTAGCATATTTATTCTTCTGTTCCAAAAAAAATAAAAAAATAAAAGTAAACATGAATCAATGCTTTTCTACTCAGAAGCCTTTTTAGGAAACAATAAAACATAATTAAATAGTAAATGCATATTTTTTTAATGTGCCCTAACTCATACAAAGTATGGAAGTAAAATCTTCCAGGCATAACAGAAGACAATGAGATTAACTTCTGGTATGTGGTTTGCTAGCATATTGGGGCAGTTAGAGCAGCAAGGATAGATAATCCATACTGAAAACTGCAAAAGAAAAAGAAAAACAAGTTTCATAATATGAAGCTACGTCCACAGCTTAGATCATAAAACTTACACCAAATATTTCAATTGTTTGATAAAGTTGCATATAGATCCTTAAAGAAAAATGCAGAGCAAAGACTTAATCTGTAGTGCTGACAAGGAGGGGAAAAAAAAAAAAAATAAAAAAATCAATGGTGGCCAAGAAACTAGATGCAAAAAGCTGTTGAAAGCATATTGTGAAACTAACATTCATTTAATGATTTAATGCTCACAGTTACAGCTCAAGCAATAAAAAATAAACACAATCTGATGCTGATATACCTATTCCCCAATCCTTTTGCTATTGCTGCCAATAATGTTCAGAAATGTCCAAAGGAATATGGAAAATGTAAGTCACAGTACAAATATTTGAAATGAAAGATATATATATTCCATCCTTTCCTACTTTTTTTTTTTTTTTTTTTTTTTCCCAGTTTCAGTTCAGACTCATACAATACAGGACTGAATAGACTCAGAGGGAGGTAACAAATCATGAGTAATACTGTAATTTCAAGAAAACTTGGTGCAAAAACAGGTTTGAATAATAATTTAAAGGAATCAGCTTTCTCCAGGACAACACTGAAGAGCCACTGTAGGTATCTCTTTGGGAAATGAATTGGAGGAAAAGGAAACTGAAAGAGATGTATATATTATGTTTTGGCTGAAATAAAGCATTACACCTAATCTAACATGGTGAAAAGCAAAATCGGTATTCAAAGAATCTAGACAGTTACTTATTCATATATATGACAAATGCTTGACTTTGAAGGGACTAAAATAGATATAAGTATTTCTACAACACATGACCATCAAAAAAAAAAAAAAAAAAAAAAACATTAAAATTATGGAAATTCACCTTATATTCTCTCTCCTGACAATCTTCCAATGCTATTTAGTGATTTTTTATATATTTTTTTCAATCCAAACACCATCAAAACAAATGTAGTGCTGTAAATAAACAAAAGTTTTTTCATTCAGTAGCTGTCCTGGTCATAAGCCTTCAAGAATTTAAAATTTAGTCTTCTTGTATTTTGCCGACGAATGTAAAAAGGCTTGTGGTCTTGATATAAGTTAAATTAATGTTAATTGTTGGACTATTTCATCCCTAAAAAGTTTTCAAGATGCAAGCTGCATCATCTTCTAGGAGCAAGACTTGTCATATAACAGCATATTAAAAATATTTTCTTTTTACTTTTCTTTTTCAAAAAATGTCTTTAAAATAGTATCTTCATAAAAATATGCATGAATGGCAAATACATGACAAGTTACAGAAAATACCTATTTCTCATTGGAATTTAAAATATTTAAGATAATTTTAGCCTTGTTAATTGCAACATCTGAAGCCCTTTTGGCCTGCTCTTGCCTTTCACAAGTTAAAATTAGACAAACTGATCATCATAAAGAATGAGACAGAATAATTTAATATGTTCATCAAAAGATGACCCTTGTTTTTACTTTTCTAGTCTGAAATGGGAGAATAGTACAGGATTAGTACTATCACAGATGAAAACTAAGAACTTTTCCAAGAAGAACTTTCCATGTTCCAAAAAAAAAAAAAAAGAAAGAAAAGAAAGAAAAATGCAGACTTCCAAAATAATAAAATAAATAAAATAAAAGCTAATTAATGCAACTACATCTCAAGACACTGATTTGTGTGATCTGGAACTGACCCTTGCTGCCTGGAAGCAAGAGTTAAATAATAAAAAACATCTGTCCTATGTGATAGGAACACTGGCAAAACAGAACAAAAATCTATCCAGGTTCAGCATCAGATTTTACATGAAGGAACATCAGATTTCCATGGATTTTCTCCACTTTAATGTTACCATTTGATAAGAGGCCATATATTTTAAAGTTTTCTGTACCTGAAATATACAGGGAGATTCAGAATTTAATTGCACAGATGCTGAAAGAGGAAAATTTCTCTAGAACAAGAAGAGAATTTAGCATTCATGTTTGTTTCTTCATCTATATCCTTTAGCCTTGGAAAAAAGACAGATTTTCTGAATTTTAGGAGAGGACAAGAAGTAGGGAGATGCGTGGGATGAACTTTGGGCTGGGTGCTAGTTAACACAGAAATACTTAAAATGTCCTTGGTAGGAATCACGCCTTTATATATATATATATATATATATATATATAATTCCCACATATCTCCTTAAAGAAAACATTTTGCTGACCATGTGTCAGCATTATCAGTCAGCCTCAAGTGCTTGTTTTTCACCAACAGACAAATATAGATTTCATAATGTTTATCTTTTTTTCCCAGTCCATGTGTCTTTGTGTGCTAAGCCACTGCACTTTTAGGCAGTCAGGATATGTGGCCATGTAGCTGAACCATCTCCTTTCATTCACTTTGCGGTCCATTTGAATGGAATGATCTGAAGTCAAAAAGTAGAAAGCTCTCATTGTTTTCTAACCTTTCCTAAGAGATGACCTTTCCATTAGATATGGTATAGTGACCTACACTGTTGGAAGCCTTTTAAAGACAGTTGGTTTGCCATTTCCCAAATGGATTTTTTTGTCTGGAAACCAAATCATTAGCTGTCTGCAAGTCAGTTCTTCACTGTTTCTATGAAAAGCTCTGAGGCTCTTTAAATGTTGGATGTTAGCCAACAAGATTTTATGTTGTGTACAAGTTGTTTCAGAGCTCAGACCTGGATTCTTTATAGTGAGATTACTGATATCTCAACCACTCAGTCTCAGTGGGAGTGAGACTCTGGTCCATTCTAGGAAGGGAAACGAAGAATGATCTTAAGTGAGATTAACTATCTCAGTTCAGGAGAAATTTGAGTCTTATGACATCACCACAGTCACTTAAAGAAGTCTGTCTTAACTCTTTGAGCTTAAATTCTCTGTTTTCTTTTAAAGTATGTGGTTCTAAAGGAGTCCAGAAATACACAGATATTTCAAATTAAAATGTTTCATTTTGTTGTTATATTTTCTTTTGCCTGGTGTTTTGATAAAATCTTTAATCTCTCTTCCCTCTTTTATAGAAGAAAAATATGTATTTAATATTCTCATTCCTTATACTGAATTCTTAACAGTACAAAACATAAGTATTATTGTTCATGTACAGAAAGCTGGGGAAAAATCCTAAAACTGTCAATTTAGCTGCAACAGTATTAACTGACAAAGAGTAGGCCATACTGAAACAAAGAAGGTCTCCAAAATAAACATAGCTAATCATAATAGCTCATGACACAATATGGTAATGGATCCCTGCTTCTTCTCCTGGGGTGGGGGGGGGGGGGGCGGGGGGGGGAGTTTTGTTTTGTTTCATGGCTTTCGGACAGACAAAATACATTCTGCCCTCTATGGTGCTGTGCTCAAGGACTGGCACAGAAATTAACTACGTCACATTAAAGCCAGTAAAGAGCTTACTTCCACAAATTAATTCTCTGATCACCTTTGCATTTTATACTTCGTGGAGAATGCAAAATGTCTACAAGGGAAAATACATCCTGGTAACCACATATTTATTGTTAACATTCATGTATATACTCACCAATGTAAGTCGTTACAGACACACTTGAAAATAGGTCCAAAGAATATCTGCAGTGATATAGATTTGTGAAGAAGGATCAGTTGTTCATTGTTGCTTACAAATCAAGAACTAACATTCGATAAAAGGAGTGCAAGTTCAGAAAAAAAAAAAAAAAAAAAAAAAAAAAGAAAGAAAAGCAGATGTTACTTGACACAGCGTGTAGTTAAGCTTTACAGCTCCTTGATTCAAGATGTGGGAGTGCTAAAAGTCAGTAGGAACTCAAGAGACATCTGGAGAAATTATATGGAAAACAAAAAGGATTGTTCAATTCAAAAATATGACCATTGTTTCAGGATGTAACTGAGATGTCAGTTGTTGGAGGTTGAGAGAATATTGTGAAGAACTATCACAATTTACTTGCTTTCTTGGCAAATTACACTGTAGTTTGTTCCTGGCATCTGCAATTCACCACTGCTGGCAGAGGGATAATCAGAGAAATGAATCTTTGGCCTGATCCATTATAGAAAGTTGTTCTTTTTTCGCAGCATTTTGTTTATACTTAACAAAATATAGCTTATTGAGTGCAGATGCAATGTGTGATACACCACAAATTGCCTCATAAGTGTTTGTGGCTAATACTGTATCTCTGGAATGTAAATCAATTAGTTAAATCCATGTTTTTCATGTTCTAAAGTATTTTCACTTTTCAAGAAACAACCCAGAATTATTTGGTGTCATTTGTCTTCCATGTGACAGTGCTCAGAGTTTCAAATCTTTTTTCAGTGTAGCACAATAATTTCTTCATTCAAAGTTGGAACTTTTCCCAGTTTTGTATATTCTTAAATAACAAAGCTGTGATAATCTTTTTTTTTTTAATGAAAATCTAGAAATGAATTTTTAAAAAATATTTTGGTTACACATTTATTAGTCTAATTTCTATATTAAAGAAAATATATGTTAGCAGAAATTATGGTTTCTTCAAAGAGGGTCAACCATCTAAGCTACTTGGAAAGGTTTTGAAATTGGAGAAGATAAAATAAAACAAAAAATCTATTTTGTTCTTTTCTTGACACAAACAGCCAATGTGCTAGCGATGACTCTTGGGGCCTCAGGATACCTCATCAAAATGTCATCACAACTTGCTAATTCCCTTCTGAGACTAAAATGACAAAATCCACCAGGCAGAAGCTTTAGGTCATACAGAAAAACAAAAGCACGAGGTACATAAGCCCAGTGGGGTGCCTTCAAAATGAGGAAAGGCCTTACAATATTTGTGGTAAGTTACACACTTCTCAAGAGTAGGTCCAAAAATTTCCATTTAACTATACAAGAAAGTATTCAGGTATGTCAATGTATGCAGCTAGATGCAGTGCATACTTTAACTAGATATTGTAGATGTAGCAGATATTGTAACCATGGAAATTTTTGATGTCATCAGGGTTTTTTTTTTTTAGTTTTAGGAAAATTGTTTGTGTCTTTTTTAACAGGAAATGCTCAGAAGTGCTTTGGAGTCAGAGCCTAAACTATCTAGTGTACAAAGACACACAATGGAAATGCTGTAAAATGTTTAAAATGTGCCCAGCCTTTTTGGAAACATGAACCTCCCCACCCAAAATAAAAAGGGGAAAAAAGGGCGGGGGGCTCCAAGAATGTCATCCATAGGTCTAATGTATTTCAGTAAATTACTTGCAGGTGTATGTCTGGTTCTGCCATTATTCTGCCAGATGTACTATGCATCAAAGCTGATGCAAAGATTAACACTAATGCATAGATTAACGCTAATGGATAGAGATGTTGACTGCAAGAAAGAGAAAGCAGCCAATGTTTTGTTGCCTGAGGACTAGCTCCTCACTGCATACCCTCACTATCTAGAGTTTATTTTTCCCTGGTTAGGTCTTACTTTTCTAGCTTAAAAGCGTCATTCCGAATGTGTCTTTCTGAAGTAGCTACCTTAGTTTTCTCAAAATAAAAGTATTTTAAATTAACCCAATGATTACTCTTTCCCATTAATGTATAGTGTATGTGATGTGATTGGCAACGTGAAATTTCTTTTCAGATGTATTCACAATGATTCTCACATAGGTAAGTATAAACATTATATAGAGTTTATTACATAAAAATTGATTTTTTAGATTCACTTTGGTATTAAGGACAATCTGTTTGTATGAATTACCTGTCCATCACACTCAAAGCTTTTGGGAACTGCTCTTTGTCACAACTGAAGCACCTACACTCTACTTCAGTATCTGACCAGCTATAATTGTAGTTATTGTTTTTTTTAAAAAAAGGCAGAGCCAAATAATCATAGTATTTGTTTAACATTAAATTTAGACAACTGTGGATTACAGAGGTTTTGTTGCAAACTTTCATCTTTCACAGAGGTTCATAAGATGAGACAAAATACATGAAAAACACCAGAAGAGTAAGAATGTCACTGATGAAACTGACCACTACTTATTTTTATGAACAATGAGACAGGAAAAGGTAGATGGGCTCTAGTAGTTAGTGGGAAACTAACCTAGGTTTTAAGATACCAGCTTGCAGTTTCCAGCTCTTCTACAGTTTTGTCTCTACCCCAGAGAACATAGCTTCTCTGTGATTATTCTCTAGCTGTAAATTGAAAACAATAATAATCTCTTCTTCTACAGAGAACAAATACATTAAAAACTAATAAACTCTGTGATACCTTTGATAAATTTTCAGACAGAAAACATTTCACAAAACTGTTGAAGTAAGAAATATAGAACAAAAACATGTTAAAATTGTCACAGGGTCTTATTTTAGCCTCCAAAATTCTACACCATATTCATGCTTGATATCTAGTAACACTGACATGATTTTACTTTGATTTGTACAAATACTAGCATATTTACTGCTGATTCCTTCCCCCCCCCCCCCAGTCTCTGGCTTCTTGAAATTAATCTTGACATACTTCTGTCCATATACATCAAAATCTTGGAAGATGCCTGGAAGATCAAGGCTTCAGTTTCTTCACCTCAGCTGAGAAGCATTTGCTCATCTTTGTAGAGTTTATTGTCAGGACATTTTCACTAACATTTAATCTATTTTTTCTTCTCTTACCTCCAGTATTTTTTATAATAACCGCTGAAAAAACTTATTCTCGAGGCTTGATTTTTTCCTGTTCTAATATTCATAAATTTATTTCCTTCCTACGTATGGTGTTGCACACACAAAAATTTTCAGTTCCTTCCTTATACATAATATCTTCTATTTTTGTTATTTTCACTACTTTCAGCTTATTTTAGCTACTTTCAATTTATATTTTTTATTTAAAATTTTTATTTTCATTTATTTCAATTTATATTACCAGCTCTGAAAATAAATGCTGAAATTCTTTAAATTCCAATAATTACATAATTTAAATGTAATTATATCTGATTACAATAATGACAGAAATGATAAAATGTGTGTTTTTTTTTTTTGTTTTGTTTTTTTTTTTTTTTTTAAAGAATAAACTACTTATTGTCTCTATCTCTACCAATCACAGAATATATCTTATTGAAACACTTTCACTCAAACAGATTTGGAAGTATAATTTATTTCTTGTTCAGAAGTCTGTCTTTTTTCCTTTTTATTTCCTTTTTCTAAACATTGATTTTTCCTTTAGAAGTCAGCAAATTGTCTTTCTATCACATTTTAGATACTTTCTAACATAAATAATAAACAATGATAATTGACTGAGTATATTTTGAGGGCCAATTCTTGGTGACTAACTTAACCCCCCCCCCCCTTTACTTTTTTTGTTTGTTTTAGTGATAAATATATTGTCAAATGAAGAAGTAGATTGAATTCACAAAATTATTCTCATGGGTCATCCAATACTTAAAGATCAAAAAGTCTACTGCTTATTCAGAAGTCAGCACCCAGCTGAGAGTATGGTTTTAAACTGTACATTATTAGAAGCTGGAGACTACAATCTTTCAAATAACAGTATCACTGATGATGAAATCCTTTTTGAAAAGACAAAGACATTTTTGGTGTTTCCACTATTTTTCTTATTATCTGACACCACAAAATTCTTTAGTCTAGAAAGCATAAACAGAATGGGAAGAGGCTGCAACATAAATAACAGAATATCTCCTATTATGACGACAGTTGAAAAATGAGTACTCTATTGACTTTAATGACTTGAGAGAAAAAAAAAAAAAAAAAGTCTGTAGCAACCAGCTTTGTAAATAGCTGAAGATTAGAAACTGTATTAAAAAAATAAATAAAACAACCTTCACTCATCTCATTTCTGAGATACCATCATACCTGAAATCCAAAGTTACACCACTTTCCATTACAGAAACAGCAATGTATAAATACATAATCTTAAATTTAGTTCCAACTTCATTAGATTTGAGAAGAAAAAGAGAAAAAGAATGGTGAGTTATGTGAAGAACATATGAACAACAGCAAACTTTATGATATATGTGAAACAGATTTGTTTCAACTGTAGTCTTCAGATATGCTTAGTATAAGTAATTCGTGCATTTGTCAAACAATATATTTCATGGTGCTCATGTCCCTTGAATCAGGTTGATTGTGGTGATCATAGCAGGCAGGACAGAATATTAGTTATGCTTTTTAAATTGTGCATTTATCAAACTCCGGTGTTTCACAAAAGAACAGCTATATATGGGGCCTCAGTAAATGGCCCCATATCAGAGATGAGACAGAATATATCTAGTCTAGCCCTTTATATTTTAGATAAACCTATTTGCTTCATTTAAGCGGTTAAATTCAGATCTGACCTTCTGTCTTAGCCATCCATGACAAACATGAATGCTAAAAATCTGAAGGGTATTGAGTGTAGCTGACATCTTTGGTAGAAAAAGACACAACAGTTGTAGATCTTTAAGAACAGTTATCAAAGCAAGTAGAATTTTTTGGCAGGGAATAAAATTATTCTTCTTATTCTAATTATAAAATAATAATTATTACTAATTATTAGGAAAAAAATTGAATTCATGAACGAATGAGCTTTGGTCCTACTCTTTATCCAAGCATTCTGGGGCATTAAATGTCTTTAAGGAAAAAAATGAATTTATGTCCATAGGCAGTGGATAGACAATGAAGGCTTGATTCAGAAAAACAATTAAAGTTCCCTCCCAAACTCCACATGAAATAGCAACCAGTGTCATAGAGTTATATTCATAAATACAGCATTTGATATAACTTACATTTTAGTATTGGATAAGTAATGTTCAAAAACATTATACCTGGCATCCTTCCTTTTAAAGATCAACACCACTGCTTTCTTGGGAACTCCATAGTGTCACGATTTACACAAACAGAATAAATGTACTTCTACAAATATAGGATAATTGCAATTGGGAAAAAAAAAAAAAAAAAGAGGTCATCTAGTCCAGTCTCCTGCCCAAAGAGTCAGAGCAGGTTGCTCAGGTCTTTGAGGAAAAATGAATTATTATTATTAACATTTGCTAAAAAAAAAAAAAAAAAAAAAAAAAAAAAAAAAAAAAACTTGGAAGACTATGGCAAAGTGTGATAGAATGTTTCTCTGTACCTATAAATAATACCTTTGCCAGGGACCTGAATATCCTAAGGCCAGGCAGGCTTGGGTAGAGAAGGATCCAAGCCCTGAGGCAGCTCCTTCCATTACCCAGGTTCCCATATGCAGCTCAGGTTTTTCCTCTTCAGGCCCTACTGGCCTGTGGGGCTTCCCAGTGAGACTTGCAACTTTTCCCCTGAGCCTAACAACTCTGGAGTGGAACAGTTCAAACACTTAAGCTGAGCCCACTGGGACTCCCCCGGCAGCTTGGGACTTCCCATTTCCTCTCCTACTGAAATAAAAGGTCACCCGCAGCCCTTCCAACACCCCTAGGCCTTGCCTATTCCTGTCTCTGGCCCAGGACCCAGAGTCAGCCCTATCATCTCATATCCCAGCAAGGCTGCTGTGGGGCCAGTCTCCAGCTCCCCACAGTGCTACCCAGACCAGCTTGGGGCTCACCCAGAAGTCCACATCCTGGCCCACACTGGCCTGTCCCCATCCCCAGGGAGATGTACAGTGATGGAGCAGGGTCTGCCTCAAAGCTCTGACTGTCCTGCTCCTGCCTGGGGAGTGAGGGACAGACCCTGGCTGCCAGACCCTGCCTGGAGGGTCCAGTGGGGAGTCCCCACTCACCCTAGCTCCCTAGGAAGCCCCAGACCTCTACTGCCTTCTGACAACTTTATGTTTTATGTATTCTGATTCACTAATACTTATTTGGTGTAATTTGATGATAACATATTTTCATTTGTTATAATAGTAACAAACAGCTTAAAACTTAATAACAGCATCAATTCTGATCAAATTGACCTGATATATCACATGCAGATTTATTTTTAACTTCAAAAATTGATTTTTCTGTTGCATGACACTACCTTTTATGAAAGACATATATTGTAGAAGAACATATAACTGAAAATAACTGATCTTAGCAGAGAATGCATACTTCAGAAAGATCAAATGTAACCGTTAAACACTATAATGAGGCATCTGCAGCATTGTGACATCTTGATACACTGAAAGAGTGTTTTGTTGTCGCACCCCCCCCCCTGTTTTTTTTTTTTTTTTTTTTTTTTAAGAATTATTAATCACAAAACACAAGAGGAAGTTAGCTGTAGGACGCAGAACTCACCCAGCTGGCATGATTCATTTTACCAATAAATCAGAAAAGGAGTTTTAATAGTTGTGATTACATTTTGGGAAAAGAGATTTAACTATTGAAGTTATCTTGTTCATTTTCAGTTGTCTTCTTTTTTCTCCTTTGATAGTTCCTCCTTAAGCCAGTTAATTCACTGCTTGTAGGGATATAAAATTGTTTTATTGAATATCACACCATTTTGTCTAATTTTGTCAGATTTCTAGATAGGAACTCAACACATCAGAATATTAGTGATTCCTAAATTTTGAACTCAGACATTGTTGCAAGAGTCCCTGTAGAAATACTGCATGGTCCTTCTTTGTCAATAGGGTGAGGTACTAAGTGACTGCTTAGGTTCTTCCAGAGTCTCTTCTTTTGCTTTTTTAAAACATTTTTCTTTTTATTTTTTTTTTACTTATTTCTGTGGATGCGGTGGGTTACAACAATAACAGATTTATCTTCCACAAATATGTGTTAACCTCCTTCCTTTAGTATGAATAGAGAGTAGAACCATCTGAAAACAGAAAACATGGTAGACCCAAGACAGTAATTCCATTTTCTTAACCTCCTGCACCAGTCAGTCTAAGGAGTAGTTAAAAAGTTGATTCAGTTACCAGAATTATGATTTTACTCAGGGAGTCCTATATTATTTTAATACATGCAAACTATATAACTCTATTAAGAGATTTCATTTGTTATATGGTTACATATATTATATAAAAAATAAAGAATAATTACATCCTCTTCTTACCTTCCCTAGACTCATTCAATACTAGCTAACTGGCTTAAAAAAATAACATAAATACCAGCCTGTTTGATCTGACACCTGTTTGATCTGACTCAGTGCTACTGCAATCAGATGAACTTACCATAATGTAAACAGAAGGCTTTCCTTGTCCATTGAAATCACAACAGTAGTGGTCTTGGCATTCATCGGCCTGAGTCAGAGTTTAGAAACCAGCAGTTTATAAAAGCAAGGAGCAATTATTCAAGTAAAAGTAACTCTTACAATGAATTATGTTTAGCTACACTCAAACATATTAGAGAGATGATTATAAATGTTTTACACAAGCTGTAAACATGTAGGCTTTATGGGTAAAACAGTCACTGAGTGGCATATCTTACTTTATCAAATGCATGAAACAATTTACAGGAGAAGCATTTTACCTTTAATTAACTCTAATTTCTTTAATCACATTCCAAATTAGTGGTAAAGAAGAGCATAGATTAACACCACAGTATTTGTTCATTATCTTAAGATCATTTTCCCATTTCAATATCTTCTGAGGAAATAATTCATACATTAGCTGTTTTTTTGTTTGTTTGTTTGTTTGTTTGTACCACATAAATACTTTAAATAAAGGTAGTTATTTGACTGTAAATTATTATCATTATGCCCTTGGAGGTGTATTGTTGAGAGAGGCAGTTATCACCTCTTTCATGGTCTAAATTTGGCTACTTCAAACCCACCAATGCCAATTTGACCCACCTGATATAATACACCACCTAGAGAATGAATCCATGTTCTCAATATCTTAACTGACTGTCCTTCAGAGTCTATCTGAGGCCTCTTAGCCACTGAAGTATTAGTACCGTCAGCTGCTAAATGTCAGTTTGCTAACTAAGCAGCAAAACTGTAGATGCTCTGCAAAGCCTTATTTGAACCCAGATGCTAAAGCTCTAAATTTCTTCTAATTCTGGTGGAAAAAGGTGCCAAAACTCTGTGCAAACTGTATTGTAAGAGTCTAGAAATAAAGTTTTCTAATGATTGAGTCCATTCTTCACTTCCACTTACTCTTACAGAAAACAGAGGACTCAAAGAAAACTAGGGATTTTATAGAAGATCATATTATATATAAATTCTGTAGTATTCACCTTTTGCTGTAAATACTGTTTTAATTTTATATCAGTTACTCTGCTATAAATTTGTTCAGTGATTTTAATGCTATATGTTTTCTGGAAAACCATGTAATGCCTGATACGTACCAATTTTAATTTTCTATCCAAGCCATCTTTAAACAGCCATTAATTTCTTCAGCCCTAAATTAAATTAGTAAGCAAGGGTCTCATATATTCAAACAATTATTTAATACGATTGTTTGGAATGGCTTGATATGAACCACATTTTAATACTGTTTCTCTTACAGTAGTATTCTGTATTCTGTATGATCTGCCCAGCTTTCTTTAATGATAACGTTTTTTTTTTTTTTTTTTTTTTTTTTTTTTGTGGTGGTGGCTTGTTGATTGTTTTTGTTTGTTTGTTGTTTTCCCTAATTATTCTCTCAGGACTAGGTCTGTAGAGATAAGCAATCCCTGAAACCATTCTCAGCTTTGTCAGTAATTATAAGAAAGCTAGATTCCATAATTACCATTCCTTATGAGGCTCTTCTGTGCCTTTGTGTTTAGAAACTAATATAAATTTAGAAGAAATGATAAGTCTTAATTTAAGTTCAGAATTTTTTTTTTTTTTAAAAAAGAGGAAAAAAGAAAATCTATAGCAATATTGCTACTGGAACATTCTAGACAATTCCTGCTCAAATAAATCTCAGTGTTGGAAAGGAGAGGGTAAAGATAGGAGTCTTGGCATTTAGTTCTGGAGATTGTAGAGGTAATTTTTATTTCTTATTTAATTTAATACCAGGTACACAGAGAAAATTTGGAACTGGGTTTCTTCACTGCCAAGTTTCATCCTTGCACTTTAAAATTCTGTATTTCTTAAACCACTGCCTGGAAAAGTCACATCATTATGTGTCAGGCAATCAGTGAAGTAGCCTGAGGCCATACTAACTGAGCTTTGAAGATTAAAAGTGTAACATTAAATTTGATGGAAATTCAAGAGGGGAGACAGATTAGCATATGGAGTACTGTTACACCAAACCTTTAAAAATTGTATTATGTATAGTAGATATGTGGCTAATACACTGAATGAAGGATGTGTTTTGCTACTCCAGAAGCATAGTAAGAGTTGACCAATGTGAGCTTCCAGATAAGTCAACACAGGAAGGTTCCTCTGTCTTCTTCATCCTGCATGAAGCATAATGGTATATTAGGAGTGAGGAACACTATACTATGTATGAGGTACAACATACTATGTCTACATACTATGCAGATTTCCATACAATAGTCATTGGCACATAGAAGACAACTTATGCTGTGATCCGGAAATGTGTCTGTGCAAAATAAAGTTTTAAAATTTAGTAGAGATAATTAAAACAAAACCAAAATCAATCAAACAAGAAAAGACAAGCAAACAAATAAAAATATGACAGGTATAGACTAAAAAATATTTATTTATTTTTGCCTTTCTCAAAATAAGTTAAGACACCAAAAATCACAGGACCACTTTGGCTGGCCAGACTAAGCGATCTTGTAACAGATTATCAAATCGTATTTAGATAGGGAGAAGGAGGTATTAACCAGGCACCTACAGGTACATTTTGCCAACCATAACATCTATGGATGCAAGTGTGATCTGGCTACTCAGATGTCTTCAATGTCTTAAGAGCTCATTTTCTATAAATGGCCCATAATCTGTGAAGGAACCTTTTGTATCAACAGCCAAATTAGTTGCATGAGAAGTGATCTGAGAATTCCTTGCAAACATTGCTGGAACTGTGACAAATTTTTGGTCATGCTCTGGAGAAATTCTACAGCACCTGAAGTAAAAATTCAGGGTGTGGAGGTTTTCTGTATGTGTGCAATCCTTGGACTTCATACTAAATTATCTGCATGGTCAAATTCCTGTGAAATTGAACACTATCCTCATTAGCAATTCAAGTTTCTGCCACTGTAAGGTAAATTCCCATTTAAAATTCATAATAGTCCTGTCACTACCACAACCTTGTGGTCAAGCCAAAATGAAATCAGCCACTGTGGTGATGAACACTACATGTAAATTATTTTCATTGATTTTTTTTTTTTTTTTCCAGATATCTCTGCACGTTAAGCATCATTTATTTACAAAATAATGGTGTATCATTTTGTTCCATTTTTAGTTTATTAGTAACTGATATGTTGATGTGTTGGCCTTTAGCATTACTTTTCCCTGTCTGGTCAACAATAGTACAAAACTACCTTAAAGAATAATAGGTGCTATGGTTAAGGTCATTAATATTATCATCATTTCAAAAGTTAATTACATTTTTCTAAAGTTCTCTTATGAAGTAATATTCTAGGCTAATAAGTCTTTCTTCTGATGACATACTCCAACTTTAAGGAAAAGAAACTGGTTCTGATAGATGCTGAATGTCATTCAACCCTCTGTTTTTTGTGGATGCCAAGCACCTTTGCAAGGGATGCCTAGTACTTCATCCAGTCAGTCCATAGCAACATTGTTGCAGTAAGCTCTCGGAGCTTCTGTTATATAAGCAATAGAAAAAAATGTGATAAAGTGTTTAGATGAAATATAGCAACCCAGTCAGCTGCTAATACTGGTAGTGGTGAGTAAATTTTAAGTCATAGCTGAAAGGATTCTAGCCCTAAAATTGAAAAAGTTTTGGATCAATATAGGTAAATAAGAGCACAGTAGATTTTACAGAGGAACAGACCTCCCAATTTTAAATCTGTGAAAGTAAAGGAATTGGATTACCAAGAATATTCTGTTTATTTGGCCCTGAAAAGTCTTCCAGTGTTCTCAAAACTATTTGTCCTCTTTAGAGGAGATGTGCAAAGCAGCATTGGCTAGCATTTTTATTATCATTATATTTGTTTTCTTTATGCTTGACTGCTCTATACAATGCCATTCCCTATAATACTGAGCAATCTAGCTTGCAATTTTAAAAGCATCATTCACAATAAATAAATGTATCTGTCAGATCTCAGAGAGAAATACAAATGTGCTGTGTTTTCTATGAGAGAAATATGCAATTGAAAAACTCCCCAAAGTAATTTTATCCTAGGTCCATCATATACAGATATTTAATAGTCTTTGTGGTCTAGATGACTATAGTTAGGTCTTGGATTTTTGCGTTACCAATTCTACACAGCATATAAAGGAAATACATTTATTGGAACAATGATATGAACTTTTTATCAAAAACAATGTATATCTGATTTGTACATGCTATTTCATTTCTTTCTAACTTCCAGGTCTCCTTGACCCAAATATGCAGAGCGTGCACCCAAGAGTAACCAGCTTCAAGGTGCCTAGTGCAAACATGCCTGGGATGTATCTGAATTGTAATATACTCAAGCCTTTATTTCTGCTGGCAAACAATTGAAATAAGAAAAACAAGTAATTTTGAATCCACAGTATACTAAATTCAGAATAATATAGTAATATTCTCCTCCTCTAAAGAGGAAATCAAAGCAAATGGTGGACTAAAACCCAGTGGTGGACTAAAAGCCAAATGGTGGACAAAAACAAAAAAACCAACAAACAAAATGAGGAACACTGTAATGTCATCTATACTGCTGAATATAGACAGAGTTCTTCATGGTTTTCATCAAGAAAGATGTGTTCTTTTTTTCAGAACTGAAGGCAATGGCAAAGTCTTCTGCATGTATGCAGTCAGGGAAGTTTCTCCACTCTGTTGCTCTGAGTAAGAATTTGGACCCATGAAACAGTAAAGGGATTTGACATCCTAAATCTTTTAGTCACTTTAGGAACTGCACAGCTTCTAGGAATCCATGACCATGACCTTAATCCTTATCGAGAATCTGACAAGACCCAGTGAAAGGAGCCACTGTTGTGGCTCTTAGTGTTCACTTTGTGCCCTCTCCCATTATCTAAATGGTCTGTCACTGTAATAACTGAACAAGTATTAATGGACTTATTCTTGCAGGTATAATCACTGTTACCTCTCTTTTGCAGAAGAGAGTCAGAACCACAGGTGGAGATAGCCATGAAGTAAACACTTAAGTACACCTTTACACATCTGAGAAGCCTTGTTTACAAAATAAAATGTACATTTGAGAATTTTTCCAGACTTCTATGACTTCCTAAACTTCACACAGGTGATGGTAGCAGTGCTGAGTACTGAACCCCTAGGGCTCCTGAATGCTAGTGAAATGCTTTAACCACACATTCCCCTTCCTATTTTGCAAGTATGTAGAAAGATCTTTATAGGATTAATTTTTTACAATAAAACTTAAAAAACATTGAAGTGCTTGTCTGACAGCTGTCTTATAATGTTAGAGACAGAATTTAATTGATAGCTGAAGCAAAATTTAAAGTTATCTGGCAAAGAATGATGAGGAAAATTCCATTACATAAAGTAATGCCCTCCTGTTGGCCATTTTTCTGTTACAATATTACTCTCTCATTTTGCAGATGGGAAAAGCATATGTGTCTTGCTATATATGTCAGATGTAAGGGCTTTCTCAAGACCATTTTCTCTCTTTTTCTAAAAGAACTAAACTCTATAAAAGAATAAAAATTAATATTTCTCTTATTTTGATGAAACACCATAGCAAAGGTAAAATGCATGTGGATTTGAAAGACTTGAAAAGCTACTTTTAACCATATTTGATCTAAGCAATCTAAAGACTTTTGGATAATTAATGAATAGCAGATTTTAATTTGAGTAAGAAGAATGTATTTTTCCCTCCTGACCACATTACATGCCAACAAAAATGAAGTGCTTTAAGGGTAATCATTATTTTTTCAAATATTTGTTCAAAACTGCTTAGCTGAAAATCAGTTTGCATTTATCAATAAATGTCCCAAATCCTTTATTATACACTGAAAAAATGAGGAGTCTTCATAGATATCAGAAATCTACAAGTCACCTGAACATCAAAGATTAGATTAATAACACAACATCTGAATATATTCATTAATACACATTATTGTATGTACTTCCATCCATCAAACCTGAACCATAGGTGGTATAAACAGAACAATTTTATTCCATCAGCAATCTGTCCCCAAACAAAAATTCTTGAACTCAGGGAGCAGCTTTGCTTTATAACTGACTAGTTAGAAAGACTAAGAAGGAGAATAGATTATCTCGCTTTTCATCAGAAAGTAACATTAGAAAATCAATTACAGCAGACTGTTTCTTTCCAAAATTAAGCTTATGCTAAAACTAAAAAAAAAAATAAATCACTAAACTGTATGAATCAACATAATTGATTGCTGCTATCATAGCCTCAAATTTCTCCTGTATTCTTCCTCACTGTTTTCTTTCACATGCTTGTTATATTACAGCATGCTCTGTTTTCAAAAAAACAAATTATCTTAGATTCCCAGGGGTGCTATAGGACACTTTGTGATTTGGTGGCCTATCTTCCAGGTATCTTTTCTTGCTTTTGATCTATCAAGGCCTGGTTAAGAACAACAGTCATAACTTGTTTCAAAGATATTTTTTTTTCTGTTTAAACAAATGCACCAAACTAACAGCAATTGTTAGTTTTATTTTAGTTTAGATTTACTTATTTTTCTTACTTTGGGACATTTTAATGAACAGAAATTATTTTTTAAAATGAAAAAACAAAAACTTAAAAATTCACAACAACCTTACCTATATTGTGTTTGCATTTGCTGGGGAATATTACAAGTTGAATTATGGAAAATAATAATCTGTGTTTAAATAGGGCCTGTTAAATATAGTAGTTTCATGCCAAAAATGAGATCTATGGCAATAAATTCTAAGTACCAGAAATTTCATAACATCACTTCTCTTCTTCCTTTTAAGGACTGTGATGGTTTTACTCGGGTGGGCAGCCGAGTTCCACCGCAACTGCTCTCTCACTCCCCCTCCTTAAAGAGGAGTGAGGAGAAAATATGATGAAAGGGGCTCAAGGGTTGAGATAAGGATGAGGAGATCACACAATAATTATCGTGACGGGCAAAACAGACTCAGCATAGAGAAATAGTAAGATTTATTGCTTATTACTAACAAGCCAGAGAAGTGAGAAACAAAGGAAAGAAACCGAAAGCTCCTTCCCCCCCATCCACTCTCTTCCACCTCCTCCCCCCGAGCGGCGCAGGGGAATGGGGAAATGGGGGTTATGGTCAGTCTATAGCACTTCTCTGCCACTCCTTCTCGGTCACTCTTGTCCCTTGTGCTGTGGGGTCCCACCCATGGGATGCAGTCCTTGCCAAACTGATCCAGCGTCCACAGGCAGCAGCAATTCAAGAACTGCTCCATATATGGGTCTGTACCATGGGGTCCATCCCTCGGGAGCAAACTGCTCCAACCTGGGTCCCCCACAGGCAGCAGCTCCTGCCAGGTCACCTGCTCCTGCATGGTCTCCTCTCCATGGCCTACAGGTCCAGCCTAGAATCTGCTACAGTGAGGGTCCAGCACAGGCCGCAGTCTCCATTGGGGCAGGTCCACCTGCTCCACTGTGGTCTCCTCCACAGGCTGCAGCGTGGAACCCTGCTCCACCGTGGTACTCCATGGGCTGTAGGGGGACAACCTGCTTCACCATGGTTGTCACCACAGGCCGCAGGGAACTTCTGCTCTGGTGCCTGGAGCACCTCTCCCCCTCCTTCTTCACTGACCTTGGCACCTGCAAGGCTGTTTCTCACTCCTCTCGCCCTCCCAGCTACTGAGTGGCGCAGCATTTTTTTCCCTTTCTTAAATATGCTCTCACAGAGGCGCAAAACAACATCCCTTATTGGCTCAGCTCTGGTCAGCAGCGGGGCCCTTACCAAACATGGGGCAGCTTCTAGATCCTTCTCACAGAAGCCACCCCTATGGCCCCCTGCTACCAAAACCTTGCCACATAAACCCACTACAAGTACTGATGTGACATAGACACAAAGTCCATACAGTCTTCTCCTGTGAAGTAATCTGAAATTCCTATGGATTTTTAGGTATTAGCAGCACCGTCTGAGTTTCCAAAGAGGCTGTTATTATAGATGTCTATTATCTTAGAAACAGCACATTTCTGTTGCAGTTATCAGGCTTTGTAATAAAACTTCTATAGACATTCTACAAAATCCGAGCAGCTGGGGCCATCACTGGGACAAAAAGAAATACCGTACTCAGTATGAACAGTGTCACAGAAGTGGAGACGTAAAATGTAAGGTTTGTTGGGACATCACTGGTGTAGAGAAAATAAATGGAAATGGTGTGATCGTGTCCTTAATATTTACTGAACTGGCCAATGAATTGATCTAATTTCCAAACTACTGCTGACCGTTGCTTGGGGAGAGACCATTTTTCCTGTGCCCAGAGCAGTCCAGCATGTATGCAATACAGACAATGGACTAACAAAGATCCAGGAGAACAGCAGGAGATTCAGACTGCCCATGTAGTTTCTTTGTACATTTATATGCTTGCTTTCTTTCTTTCTTTCTCTTTCTTTCTTTCTTTCTTTCTTTCTTTCTTTCTTTCTTTCTTTCT